>CM064490.1:37273274-37601197 GCA_032716605.1 Paralithodes platypus
TACAGGGAACACATTATGATCCCGTCGGAATTCCTCCCTTACCAAACCTGCGAACTACCCCAGGTGACCCTTACAAAGTTACCGGGGTTGACTACAGTGGAGCAATCCCTGTGAAAGATTCACCCAATCTTAAGGTGTACATGATACTTTTCACTTGTGCTGTTACCAGGGCAATTCACCTGGAACTGGTCACCAACCTCACTTGTGATAGCTTCCTACATGCCTTCCGAAGATTCTGCAGTAGACAGGGATATCCACGTATCATGCTGAGTGACAATGCAAAGACTTTCATAGGGGCATCTACATATCTCAAAGAAGTGAGCAACAATCCTAAGATTCAGACCTGCCTAGCGGATGTAAAATGCGAATGGCGTTTCATTCCCGCCAGAGCGCCTTGGTTTGGCGCCATATGGGAGAGAGCCATAGGCATCGTGAAGGCGGGTCTGAAGAAGGTGTTGGGTAGAGCTCTCATCTCGATTGAGGAACTCAACACCATTCTCTTGGAGATTGAAGCCACCGTAAATGATCGCCCTCTATACTATGCTTCTGGTGATTTGGAAGACCTTACCCCAATCACACCCTCAGTACTGGTACGTGGATACAGACTGCGGGATCTTCCAGAAGAGCATGACGAGGATACTATGGAAGATCCAGACTACATAAGTAAGGAAGTGATATCGGCCCGCTACAAATATATTCGTAAATTATCGCGAGATATTTGGCATCGCTGGTCAACAGAATATCTGTTGACTTTAAGGGAAGCGCAAAGGAATAAACTAACACCATTAAAAGGTCATTGGCCTAGGGTAGGGGACGTGGTAACCATCCATGAGGAGGGCCCGCGCGCATTTTGGAAATTGGGTCGGATAGAGGAGTTAATACCAGGTCGTGATGGTGAGGTTCGGGTAGCAAAGGTTCGCACCAGGACTGGAGTAATCACACGGCCAACAGTCCGACTATATCCTCTTGAGGGTGACCTCGATCGCAAGGACACCCCCTCGGATCAGTTATCCATTGAAGTCCCCTCTCTGGCTTCTACTTCGGCGCAGCCTGTTGACGCGTCTGGCGAACGCCCACGTCGACAGGCAGCCCAGATATCCTCCCAAGCTTGGCGGGATAAGATTGCCTCCGGGCAAATCTAATCATGTAAATTTTGTATATTTTCTGTTGGTGGGAATATGTCCATACTTAGTGTACTCAAACTAGTATGAACAGTCTCGATGTTACGTAATCTGGGTTGATGTAGCGTTACGTATCTTTCCGTAGTCTTAAGTTGAACGCTTCCATAACCTTGGTCGAACGTTCCAGGATTGGGTAGAATATATTATTCTATAATAGTATATGGGAAAGTATTGTAGGATTATAATTCCCATTAATATATATATGTGTGTATTATTTAAGATTGTTTATAAGTATCTCATTGTAAAGAAGATGGGATACATTTTCCATATGTTATGCGCGTGCGCGGTATGTCACGACAGAGACGAACATAACGCGCTCGCTCACTCTCCAACCAACCTCCGTCCCAGCTACACACGCTAAGCCTTCTTTCTTCTAGTTATTTCACCAGGTGTTTTCGCTTCACTTTTCATCTCATATTCCATATAGTCACTACATCATCATCTTTGTTAATTAGCACAACTTAACGTAAATATCTAGCCTATCCTAGCCTATTGTAGCCTCTTTTCATACTTTGTTTACTAACCACTTCCAGTTATCTAGCCTATTTTCCGCCATCCTCCAATCACCAGCTGAGTTCATCAAAAGGTAATTATATTTCTATATGGTTAATACTTATTCAATAATAATATACAGTCCACTTATCTAAATTAGCCATACTCGTCATGGAAAATGATATACGAGGTCTAGGGACAGCGTGGGTGTTTTAACTTCTAAGATATATAACATCTACTTCTCGGATGCAAGAACATACATAGATATAATTATGGCTGTCTGATGTGTTGGCATTGGCTCAACGTCGGGACAGGCATGGGTGTTTTTAATATGAATGTATATTCCTGTTCATCATCTTTGTAGTTAGAAGTGTAGGACACGAGGGGGTTAGTGTACGTGAGGTGTGGAAAATGGTCAGTTTTAGAAAAGGTAAATGGGTGTGTCCTGGAGCTGTTTAGCCCTGCGGGCTTGGGCTGTCTGAAATGGCTGGCTCGGTCAGCTGGTCCTTTCGTTCTGTGGACCTTTCCTTTGGTGTTTCTGTGTGGTGTTCGTTCATGGCTTCTGTGGTGGGCTTCTCGTTCTGGGGCATTTTACTTCCCTCTCCTTCATTATAGGCTCGTCCTCGAGCCTCAAGGGTGAAGTAAAAAGAAGTATAGTCAGAAAAGTGTAGGTTAACAAGAAAAGTAGTATGACTAAGGGAAAAAAATAATATATACAGTATATGGAAAACATGTAAATTTAAGAAAGGACAGATACTTAAGAACACAGGAAATTAAGAAGAGGTAAAGTGTTTAACAATGTATAAAGCAAATTTAAAAGATAGTCAGAAAAGTGTAGGTAACAAGAAAAGTAGTATGACTAAGGAAAAAAAAATATAGTATATACAGTATATGGAAAACATGTAAATTTAAGAAAGGGCAGATAATTAAGAACACAGGAAATTAAGAAGAGGTAAAGTGTTTAACAATGTATAAAGCAAATTTAAAAGATAGTCAGAAAAGTGTAGGTAACAAGAAAAGTAGTATGACTAAGGAAAAATATATACAGTATATGGAAAACAGTAAATGTAGAATCATGCCCAATCGCTTAGGAATTGAAAACATTCGAAACAATTTAGTACAATAATATCCTCATCATCATCAGGGGGGGGGGGTATTTAGGGTCGCCGTTAGTCTGGGTGACGGTCTGGTAATAGGGGGTGGTGGTTCACTTTCACTTTGGAAGGGCGGGGTGGATATACCGTTAGTTCTTGTCGTTAGGAATGTGGGTCTGGGGGCGAGCTGGCCCGGGGCCAGTTTTGGAGGGGGGGTCTAAGTGGTTTCGGTCGGGGGTAGTGATAGGGGGGTTTTAAAGATGAAACGGGCAGGTCGAGTCGGGGTTGTTGTTGCGGAAGAGGTTGGTGCTGGGGAGGGGTTGAATTGTGTAGAGAGTTGTGGTCGTGAGTGGGGTTTGGGGAAGGGTGAGTAAGGCTGAAGGTTGAGAGTTTACTATGATCGGGTGGTTTGGAGGTTTGGGGTGTGGGGATTTGATAGGGAGATGGTGGGGGGGGTCTGGGCAGGCAGGGTTGTGGTTTGAGAGGGGTTGAATTTAGAGTGATTTTATTTCCGGGAGAGACATGGATGGGATTTCGAGGAGTGGTTGAAGTTGAGAGGTTGATTATGTTGTTTGGGGCGAGAGGGAGAGTATTTTGGGGTTTAGCCAAGGTGGAAAAAGTTTTGTGGTTGGATTGGGATGGGAGTGGTATTTCGTCGAGCGGGATCTTTGGGGGGGGAATTTGGGGCGGGTGGGGTAACGGTGAAGAGGGGGAGGTTGATAGTTTAGCTGGGCTCATGATGGTGGGGGACCGACTGGTGAGCAGGTGTTCGGTACGCATGAGGGGGGGGGAATCACTTTGGTGGGGGTCACGCGTGAGGGGGGGATTAACGGCGCGTGTGGGAGGATCAGAGTGGTGGGGTGTGTCGGTGGCAGTGACGGTTTGCTTAGAGGTTATCTGGGGTTGGTGGGTTTGTCTGTCATGAGGGGGTGAGTCAAGTGTGGGGTTTTGAAGTTTATTAGGGGTGTGAATTGTGGGGGGGTGGAAGGGAGCTACTGACGGAAAACTGTCACAAGGGAGATTTTGTTGGTGGGGGAATAGCTGAGTATTTCTGGGGGAAGGGGGGGAACATAGTTGGGTCCCTAGGTCGTCACGCGTGAGGGGAGGGTTTACGGCGCGTGTGGGAGGGTCAGGGTGGTGAGAGGTGAGCGAGTTAGGAAACGGGATTTGTTGGGGGGACTGCGGCGGGTTGGTGGGGGAAGAGTTAGGTGTAGAACAGGGGTTATTGGTAGAGGACTGATGTATAGATTTGGGGTTGTTAATAGGACGAATTTTGGGAATTTTCTTGGTGGCAGTCACGGTCTGGTTAGCGGTTATCTGGGGTTGGTGGGTTTGTTTGACATTAACAGGACGAGTTTGGGGAATTTTCTTGGTGGCAGTCTCGGTCTGGTTAGAGGTTCTCTGGGACTGGTGAGTTTGTTTGACATGAGAGGGCGAGTCAATTGTGGGGTTTCGAAGTTTTCTAGGGGTGTGAATTGTGTGGGGGTGGAAGGGAGCTACTGACTGAAAACTGTCACAAGCTACCGACGGAAAACTGTCACAAGGGAAATTTTGTTGGTGGGGGGATAGCTGAACATTTCTGGGGTCATGTGGAAAATATGTTGTGGTAGGCCTACATAGGTAGGCATAGCTAGAATACGGCTCTTGTTGGGGGGGCTGCTGAGGGTTGGTGGGGGGAGAGGTCGGTAAACTGTCACAAGGGAAATTTTGTTGGTGGGGGGATAGCTGAACATTTCTGGGGTCATGTGGAAAATATGTTTTGGTAGGCCTACATAGGTAGGCATAGCTAGAATACGGCTCTTGTTGGGGGGGCTGCTGAGGGTTGGTGGGGGGAGAGAGTTCACTGGAGTTGGACTTTCACCGGAAGTCATTTGGAAAGGGTGCACGGAGTCTTGGATAGGGGCTAAAAGGTTGGATAGGGGATTCATCGAACTGCGTAGGCATTCTTCTCTGATGGCGAGCATATTATCTACGAATAAGCCATACGGGTCGAGATGGGCGGTGATGTGGGGTGGGAGGATGTTTAACAATGCGGTGAATAAGAGTTCATTTTGTTGGTCGTAATCTTCATAGCTATACGTGGTCCTCACGTATCTGTAGAGTTGTATGAGGGTCACATTTATATCCCCTTCATACTTGATCTCGTCGACTTTTATTATTTTGGGGGCGACGGGGGAACCCAAAAGTGGATCTAAAGTCCGGATCACGAAGGATCGAAACTGGTTCCAGGTACTCTCTGGCGTATTCTGTTTCACCATTTGGTGAATAAATTCTTTAAAAGTAGGCTTATCAACAAGTTGGGAAACGGCTTCTCCCAACTGTACAACATGCAAAATTGCCATGGCGATTTTTTCGCGGTCATTATGAAGTACCACATCGTACACTGGCTTTATTATGTCTAAGTAACTGGTGATATCATGTGTTTACATCATACTTGGGAATGTGTGCGAGTGGCTGAAGATTTCGCGATGTTGCCATGCTTCTACTGTTCCAAACTTGCAGTGTAATGCAACCTTTTATCCGAATCAAGAACCACCGCTGCCGCCAATGTTATGCCCTGTTTTTCTACAGGTTTAACTTGGGTAATGTGAGTTCTAAATTGACATAGCGCGCTATATGAGGAATAGAGAACAAAAGAAACACATGGTAGCAGACATATTTTTGATTAAGAACCACTGCAGAATACTGACACAAATCTAGTCTATTGTATACTCAATCTCTGATCACTGCTGATTTCACGTTATTGCAGAAACTACCATCAACGTTATGTCATTCACTGTTTTTTTGATAGGTACTGACATCTGGTCTTATTTACAGAGACACACATATTTTCCACGGGTACTATACGATGGGGTACTGAATGTGATTCTAAATTACTTATTCTGCAGACAATACATAGAACACAAAGCATGGGCGAACGTTTAGATCACTAGAATACTTTTATACTAATAGTTACTCAGTCTCCTAGTCTTTAATTAATAATCTTCTGATCACTGGCTTTGATACAGTTTATATACCGAAGACCATCAAGGTTACGTATAGATTCATATCACTGTTATTTATTAGTCTTGCACAAGTATTAACTAGATTAGACACACATAGAGCACGGGAATTCTAGTACCTCAGTCTGATCTGTTATATCTTGAGTCTACGCCAGTGGGCGAACGTTAATATTTAATATCTTAAATACGAGAGTAGGTCCTGAATTAAAGAGCACTGACGAGTCTCCGGTTAAGGTTCTGGGTCTTCCACTTCGTAGAATATTAATTAGTGAATCTCAGCACAGTAATATTAACTGCAGGGAAGTGACCTGGTCTGGTCCTGGTTATCTTGCGTCCATGATTGCTAACGACTGCGCGGGCAGGGGGGCCATATGTTGAAGTTCTTCAACTGGCAGGTCCTTCTATCCAATCTGCCACGGAGTCTCGGTTCTGGGATCTCACTGGACAAGGGCAGAGCTCAATTAACTGCAGGGTAGTGATGGTTGGTGTCTAGCTTTCAACTGATTTGACTGGGGCGGGGATTTATAGGCTCGCGTCTGGACCCTGCAGACAGTAGGGATCTCGAGTCTTATGGACTTAATTGAGCTCTCAATAGATATGGGGACTAGGTAAGATGGTATTTACTGTTGTGGCACAGGGCGATAGGAAGCCTTTATATTTTCATATAACTGAGCCTTAGTAAGAGGTACTGGACGTATTTAGGGGAGAGAGACTGGATCTACTTTGCGAGGAGGATGGGGACAGCTGTGATAGGAGCGTCTCTCTAGATTGTTCAATCTTCATTCTATGGTATAGCTGAGGTGCTAATTTAGTGATCAGAGCATGCAAGAAAGGTAAATGGTTTATTGTGAGGTAATAGAGGTTAGTAAAGGTGTTAGTCATTCATGGTTAGTTCATTGATAGGAAGAATTCCTGTGCTACCTGGCAATGACTCGAAAGTCAAAACAGGGGCCAGGTATACCTCCGCGGGGGTGGGGGTCTCCCTCCTCGGGTGGGCAAAAAGGGGGAGCTGGGCGCCCTCTCTGATATAGTCGTCCGGCGGCTGTGGCTAGGGGCTTGCCATATCACCAGTGTTTGTAATAACCCTCTGTGTATGAGACAGATGTGAGTGTCTTTAATACCAAAACCGAAGGTGCCTTAGCTAGCTGGTTTTACTCGGCTGGTTGTTAATTGTAGGGTTTGCTGGATATGGTGGAGACTGGGTTGCTAACTCTGCCACATTTATCTGGAAGTATGACAATAGAAGTTAGTTACTGGCGGGGCGGCTAGCCTCGCACCGACGACCATTGGGTGCAGGGTTGTGAATGTGTTGTAAGAGAATAGATGGCATGCAAGGGGCTAGTAAAGTTCTAATGTTGTTCTGGCCTACTAAGTGAAGGTAGGCTGGATAGGAGTATATATATAAAAGGTTGGAGAGCGTTAGTAACGGACAATTCAAGGATCTTCAAGAGGTATGAGAGAGAGGCTAGGTCGGACAAGAGTCGAGAAGCGCGGGTGTCTTAATGAGAGGGGGGGGGGGGAGTTCAAGGGCTACAGGGAAATTTTGCCCCTAAGGTCCCTGGGCGTGGGGGTGGCATTAGGCTACAATTGATATGGAAGTTTGAAAAGGCAGTAGAATACGTTAGCCAAATGCTACCGGGGAATGCAACTATGGGGTGGTATATGAGTCTGGAAAAGATAGAGTTATGTGATCAGTCAGAGGGTTATGGATACTATTAGTTGGCCCTGGGAACTGCGTTTTCTATTAAATATAAAATACCACCCACAGCGGCAGTTCGTAGGGGTACTTAGTTATTGTTTCGGGGTACTTATGACAGATACTGGTAACCAGGTTATCTTATACAATCTCTGGTTGGGGTAAGAGGTGTAAGACACGAAATAAATTGGCGTAGTGTGGGCTGTGGATACGAAGGAGGCAAGGGGAAGACGTATGACAATTGTGGAAAGTAAATGGAAAAAGGTGAACACAATGGCGGATAAAAATACTTAACCTAAGGATTGCATACATAGATTTATGGGGCGATGGGTCTTCAGAAGCTTAGTCTGGCAAGACAAGATGTTAGGGAATGTTAATATTAATACTTAGTTACTAGAGGAACAGTGCAAGGGGCGACTGAGCACGGGTTACATATATCTATACTCGTCATGGAAAATGATATACGAGGTCTAGGGACAGCGTGGGTGTTTTAACTTCTAAGATATATAACATCTACTTCTCGGATGCAAGAACATACATAGATATAATTATGGCTGTCTGATGTGTTGGCATTGGCTCAACGTCGGGACAGGCATGGGTGTTTTTAATATGAATGTATATTCCTGTTCATCATCTTTGTAGTTAGAAGTGTAGGACACGAGGGGGTTAGTGTACGTGAGGTGTGGAAAATGGTCAGTTTTAGAAAAGGTAAATGGGTGTGTCCTGGAGCTGTTTAGCCCTGCGGGCTTGGGCTGTCTGAAATGGCTGGCTCGGTCAGCTGGTCCTTTCGTTCTGTGGACCTTTCCTTTGGTGTTTCTGTGTGGTGTTCGTTCATGGCTTCTGTGGTGGGCTTCTCGTTCTGGGGCATTTTAATTACCTAGAAGGAAAACCCTAGTGATATCTGAATGTTCGCCCACTGATTTGCGTTCTATGTATTTCTGAGACAAGAATATAAAACTTAGATCAGTACCCCCTGAGGTTACTAGAATGCCCATGCTCTAAAATATGCGTGTCTAATCTAGTCTGTGAACTACTACTTGTGCACCAGAGCTACCACTAATAAATCTAACAGTGAATATGATTCTATAAGTAACATTGATGGTCTTCGGTATATAAACCTGTTGAATTAAAGCCAGTGATCAGAAGATTAATACCTGAACGTTGGAAGTGGGAGACTAGGCTCCATCCAGATCCACTTATGCTAGTGTTGTTCAATTCTATTATATTGTCTTACACAAGTATTCTGCAGTGGTATATAAATAAACATGATCGTGTAACTTGCTACCATGTGTTTCTTTGTGTTCTCTATTCCTCATATCTTGTATTGTGCATGCAGCCTTATATACCCAGTCAATTAGAACTCACATTACCCAAGTTAAACCTGTAGAAAAACAGGGCATAACATTGGCGACAGCGGTGGTTCTTGATTCGGATAAAAGGTTGCATTACACTGCAAGTTTGGAACAGTAGAAGCATGGCAACATCGCAAAATTTTCAGCCACTCGCACACATTCCCAAGTATGATGTAAACACGTATGATATCACCACTTACTTAGACATAATAAAGCCAGTGTTACGATGTGGTACTTCATAATGACTGCGAAAAAATCGCCGTTGCAATTTCGCCAATTATACAGTTGGGAGAAGCCGTTTCCCAACTGTTGATAAGCCTACCTTTAAAGAAATTTATTCGCCAAACTGTGACACAGTGTACGCCAGAGTTTTCCTGGAACCAGTTTCGATCCTTCGTGATCCGGACCTTAGATCCACTTTTGGGTTCCCCTGTCGCCCCCAAAATAATAAAAGTCGACGAGATCAAGTATGAAGGGGATATAAATGTGACCCTCATACAACTCTACAGATACGTGAGGACCACGTATAGCTATGAAGATTACGACCAACAAAATGAACTCTTATTCACCGCATTGTTAAACATCCTCCCACCCCACATCACCGCCCATCTCGACCCGTATGGCTTATTCGAAGAACATATGCTCTCCATCAGAGAAGAATGCCTACTCAGTTCGATGAATCCCCTATCCAACCCTTCAGCCCCTATCCAAGACTCCGTGCACCCTTCCAAAATGACTTCCGGTGAAAGTCCAACCCCAGTGCACTCTTCCTTACCTCTATCCTCTCTGACCATCCCTAAATTTTCCCCTGCCCAGCCATCCACCAACGATCATCTTCCATCAATTGTGTTACCCCATAAACCCCATCCTTTTTCTATGCATGTCAAACAAACCCACCAACCCCAGATAACCTCTAACCAGACCGTGACTGCTACCAAGAAGATTTTCAAAATTCGTCCTGTTAACAACCCCAAATCAATACATCAGTCCTCTACCAATAACCCCTGTTCTACACCTAACTCTTCCCCCACCAACCCTCCGTAGCCCCCCCAACAAGCCCCGTATTCTAGCTATGCCTACCTATGTAGGCCTACCACAACATATTTTCCCCATGACCCCAGAAATGCTCAGCTATTTCCCCACCAACAAAATTTCCCTTGTGACAGTTTTCCGTCAGTAGCTCCCTTCCACCCCCCACAATTCACACCCCTAATAAACTTCAAAACTCCACACTTGACTCACCCCCTCATGACAGACAAACTCACCAATCCCATATAACCTCTAAACAAACCGTCACTGCCACCGACACACCCCACCACTCTGATCCTCCCACACGCACCGTTAATCCTCCCCTCACGTGTGACGACCTAGGGACCCAACCATGTTCCCCCCCTTCCCCCAGAAATGCTCAGCTATCCCCCCACCAACAAAATTTCCCTTGTGACAGTTTTCCGTCAGTAGCTCCCTTCCACCCCCCCACAATTCACACCCCTAATAAACTTCAAAACCCCACACTTGACTCACCCCCTCATGACAGACAAACCCACCAACCCCAGATAACCTCTAAACAAACCGTCACTGCCACCGACACACCCCACCACTCTGATCCTCCCACACGCGCCGTTAACCCCCCCCCTCACGAGTGACCCCCACCAAAGTGATTTCCCCCCCCTCATGCGTACCGAACACCTGCTCACCAGTCGGTCCCCCACCATCATGAGCCCAGCTAAACTTTCAACCTCCACCAATTCCCACCCTGCCAGCCTAACCTCTCACGACCACATTCAGAACGAACAATCACCCCCGTACATAACCCCTACCTCCCTTTTCCCCCCTATCTTACCCCCCTCTTCACCGTTACCCCACCCGCCCCAAATTCCACCCCCAAAGATCCCGCTCGACAAAATACCACTCCCATCCCAATCCAACCACAAAACTTTTTCCACCTTGGCTAAAACCCAAAATACTCTCTCTCGCCCCAAACAACATAATCAACCTCTCAACTTCAACCACTCCTCGAAATCCCATCCATGTCTCTCCCGAAAATAAAATCAGTCCAAATTCAACCCCTCTCAAACCACAACCCTGCCTGCCCAGACCCCCCCCCCACCATCTCCCTATCAAATCCCCACACCCCAAACCTCCAAACCACCCGATCATAGTAAACTCTCAACCTTCAGCCTTACTCACCCTTCCCCAAACCCCACTCACGACCACATCTCTCTACACAATTCAACCCCTCCCCAGCACCAACCTCTTTCGCAACAACAACCCCGACTCGACCTGCCCGTTTCACCTTTAAACCCCTCCTATCACTACCCCGACCGAAACCACATAGACCCCCCTCCAAAACTGGCCCCGGGCCAGCTTGCCCCCAGACCCACATTCCTAACGACAGAACTAACGGTATATCCACCCCGCCCTTCCAAAGTGAAAGTGAAACCCCAAGGTCAAAGCCACAACCACCACCACCCCCTATTACCAGACCGTCACCCAGACTAACGGCGACCCTAAATAACCCCCCCTGATGATGATGAGGATATTATTGTACTTAATTTTTTTTTATTGTTTTCAATTCCTAAGCGATTGGGCATGATTCTATAAATATACATGTTTTCCATATACTGTATATATTATTTTTTTCCCTTAGTCATACTACTTTTCTTGTTAATCTACACTTTTCTGACTATCTTTTAAATTTGCTTTATACATTGTTAATCACTTTACCTCTTCTTAATTTCCTGTGTTCTTAATTATCTGTTCTTTCTTAAATTTACATGTTTTCCATATACTGTATATATTATATATTTTTCCCTTAGTCATACTACTTTTCTTGTTAACCTACACTTTTCTGACTATCTTTTAAATTTGCTTTATACATTGTTAAACACTTTACCTCTTCTTAATTTCCTGTGTTCTTAATTATCTGTTCTTTCTTAAATTTACATGTTTTCCATATACTATATATTATATTTTTTTTCCCTTAGTCATACTACTTTTCTTGTTAACCTACACTTTTCTGACTATGCTTCTTTTTACTTCACCCTTGAGGCTCGAGGACGAGCCAATAATGAAGGAGAGGGAAGTAAAATGCCCCAGAACGAGAAGCCCACCACAGAAGCCACGAACGAACACCACACAGAAACACCCAAAGGAAAGGTCCACAGAACGAAAGGACCAGCTGACCGAGCCAGCCAATTCAGACAGGCCCAAGCCCGCAGGGCTAAGCAGCTCCAGGCCGCACCTAGATACCCCTTCTAAACTGACCATTTTTCCACACCTCATGTACACTACCCCCTCGTGTCCTACACTCCTAACTACAAAGATGATGAACAGGAATATACATTCATATTAAAAACACCCATGCACTGTCCCGACATTGAGCCAATGCCAACACATCAGACAGCCATAATTATATCTATGTATGTTCTTACATCCGAGAAGTAGATGTTATATATCTTAGAAGTTAAAACACCACGCCTGTCCCTAGACCTCGTATATCATTTCCCATGACGAGTATAGATATATGTAACCCGTGCTCAGTCACCCCTTGCATTGTTCCTCTAGTAACTAAGTGTCTATAATATTAACTGCCACCAGTATTGATACGACATAGCGGCACTGTCCTTGTGTCGTATTGTGCCAAGTACAGATCAACCAGGTGTCTTCACTTTATTAGGACGACGACTATAATGTCGTCGTCCATCGATGTATGCAATCCTTAGTTTAAGTAATATTAACATTCCCTAACATCTTGTCTTGCCAGACTAAGCTTCTGAAGACCCATCGCCCCATAAATCTATGTATTCAATCTTTAGGTTAAGTATTTTTATCCGCCATTGTGTTCACCTTTTTCCATTACTTTTCCACAATTGTCATACGTCTTCCCTTGCCTCCTTCGTATCCACAGTCCACACTACGCCAATTTACTTTGTGTCATACACCTCTTACCCCAACCAGAGATTGGCGATGGGCTGGTCTATCAGAGTGAGACCTGAGCGATCTCTGCCATACCCATAGCTTACTCTGACGGTTCCTTTTACTTATATATTTCTAATCTCAAGTGACGGCGTCTCTTCCGTGGATTGACCTCCCAATCTACCAAGATTGGAAGCTAAAGCGTCACATTATTCCTTTGCCCCTCAACTTTCTCTTCATAATTGCTGAGGGGCACAGGGCCCTGGGTGGGGCTTTGGTTTCCCGGGCGTTTGCGCACCCTCTCAGCTCCCCGCCATGGAGTGGCTTCGGTCACCCAGGCTTTATTGTGGTCGGCAGGGAGGGTTCTGTGGGGGCGCTCGTTTGTGGCCTTGGCCTTACTCGGGGCCTTGGGGCTGTTCGGCCAGGCAGCTTGGGGAACAACAACAACAACAACAACCAGAGATTGTATAAGATAACCTGGTTACCAGTATCTGTCATAAGTACCCCGAAACAATAACTAAGTACCCCTACGAACTGCCGCTGTTGTTGGTATATTTATATTTCATAGAAAACGCAGTTCCCAGGGCCAACTAATAGTATCCATAACCCCTCGGACTGATCACATAACTCTATCTTTTCCAGACTCATATACCACCCCATAGTTGCATTCCCCGGTAGCATTTGGCTAACGTATTCTACTGCCTTTTCAAACTTCCATATCAACTGCAGCCTAATGCCACCCCCACACCCAGAGACCTTAGGGTCAAATTCCCCTATAGCCCCCTGCACTCCTCCCCTCTCATTATAAGACCCCGCACTTCTCTACTCTTGTCCGACCTAGCCTCTCTCTCATACCTCTTGAAGATCCTTGAATTGTCCGTTGCTAACGCTCTCCAACCTTTTATATATATACTCCTATCCAGCCTACCTTCACTTAGTAGGCCAGAACAACATTAGAACTTTACTAGCCCCTTGCATGCCATCTATTCTCTTACAACCCATTCACAACCCTGCACCCAATGGTCGTCGGTGCGAGGCTAGCCGCCTCGCCAGTAACTAACTTCTATTGCCATACTTCCAGATAAATGTGGCAGAGTTAGCAACCCAGTCTCCACCACATCCAGCAAACCCTACAATTAACAACCAGCCGAGTAAAACCAGCTAGCTAAGGCACCTTCGGTTTTGGTATTAAGGACGCCCACATCTGTCTCATACACGGAGGGTTATTACAAACACTGGTGATATGGCAAGCCCCTAGCCACAGCCGCCGGACGACTATCACAGAGAGAGGGCGCCCAGCTCCCCCTTTTTGCCCACCCGAGGAGGGAGACCCCCACCCCCGCGGAGGTATACCTGGCCCCTGTTTTGACTTCCGAGTCATTGCCAGATAGCACAGGAATTCTTCCTATCAATGAACTAACCATGCATGACTAACACCTTTACTAACCTCTATTAACTCACAATAAACCATTTACCTTTCTTGCATGCTCTGATCACTAAATTAGCACCTCAGCTATACCATAGAATGAAGATTGAACAATCTAAGAGAGACGCTCCTATCACAGCTGTCCCCATCCTCCTCGCAAAGTAGATCCAGTCTCTCTCCCCTAAATACTTCCAGTATAGCCAAAATAGTACCTCTTACTAAGGCTCAGTTATATGAAAATATAAAGGCTTCCTATAGCCATGTGCCACAACAGTAAATACCATCTTACCTAGTCCCCATATCTATTGAGAGCTCAAATAAGTCCATAAGACTCGAGATCCCTACTGTCTACAGGGTCCAGAACCGAGCCTATAAATCTAGCTCCCGCCCCCAGTCAAATCAGTTGAAAGCTAGACACCAACCAGGGGTCACTACCCTGCAGTTAACTTCTAGCTCTGCCCTTGTGTTGTTCCGGAGTGAGATTCCAGAGCCGGCAGACTCCGTGGCAGATTTGGATAGAAGGACCTGCCCACGTATTTGAGAACTTCACACATATGGACCCCCTGGACGGCCGCGGAACCAGTCGTTAGCCCCCAACATCATGGACGCAAGATAACCAGGACCAGACCCATCAGATACTACCCAAGATTCCCTTTAGCAGTACTACATATTACTGTGCTGTTTAGAGATTCACTAATTAATATTTCTACGAAGTGGCTATCTCTTTGCCCCAGTATAATTCATATAACCATTCAATTAGGAAGTGCTAAGCGTAGCAGTGTTCAATAATTAACAGGCGATACTAACTCTCGTAATCAACCATATATCCAGATATTATTACCTAGAAGGAAACCCTAGTGATATCTGAATGTTCGCCCACTGATTTGCGTTCTATGTATTTCTGAGACAAGAATATAAAACTTAGATCAGTACCCCCTGAGGTTACTAGAATTCCTGTGCTCTAAAATATGCGTGTCTAATCTAGTCTGTGAACTACTACTTGTGCACCAGAGCTACCACTAATAAATCTAACAGTGAATATGATTCTATAAGTAACATTGATGGTCTTCGGTATATAAACCTGTTGAATTAAAGCCAGTGATCAGAAGATTAATACCTGAACGTTGGAAGTGGGAGACTAGGCTCCATCCAGATCCACTTATGCTAGTGTTGTTCGATTCTATTATATTGTCTTACACGAGTATTCTGCAGTGGTATATAAATAAACATGATCGTGTAACTTGCTACCATGTGTTTCTTTGTGTTCTCTATTCCTCATATCTTGTATTGTGCATGCAGCCTTATATACCCAGTCAATTAGAACTCACATTACCCAAGTTAAACCTGTAGAAAAACAGGGCATAACATTGGCGACAGCGGTGGTTCTTGATTCGGATAAAAGGTTGCATTACACTGCAAGTTTGGAACAGTAGAAGCATGGCAACATCGCAAAATTTTCAGCCACTCGCACACATTCCCAAGTATGATGTAAACACGTATGATATCACCACTTACTTAGACATAATAAAGCCAGTGTACGATGTGGTACTTCATAATGACTGCGAAAAAATCGCCGTTGCAATTTCGCATATTATACAGTTGGGAGAAGCCGTTTCCCAACTTGTTGATAAGCCTACCTTTAAAGAATTTATTCGCCAAACTGTGACACAGTGTACGCCAGAGTTTTCCTGGAACCAGTTTCGATCCTTCGTGATCCGGACCTTAGATCCACTTTTGGGTTCCCCTGTCGCCCCCAAAATAATAAAAGTCGACGAGATCAAGTATGAAGGGGATATAAATGTGACCCTCATACAACTCTACAGATACGTGAGGACCACGTATAGCTATGAAGATTACGACCAACAAAATGAACTCTTATTCACCGCATTGTTAAACATCCTCCCACCCCACATCACCGCCCATCTCGACCCGTATGGCTTATTCGAAGAACATATGCTCTCCATCAGAGAAGAATGCCTACTCAGTTCGATGAATCCCCTATCCAACCCTTCAGCCCCTATCCAAGACTCCGTGCACCCTTCCAAAATGACTTCCGGTGAAAGTCCAACCCCAGTGCACTCTTCCTTACCTCTATCCTCTCTGACCATCCCTAAATTTTCCCCTGCCCAGCCATCCACCAACGATCATCTTCCATCAATTGTGTTACCCCATAAACCCCATCCTTTTTCTATGCATGTCAAACAAACCCACCAACCCCAGATAACCTCTAACCAGACCGTGACTGCCACCAAGAAGATTTTCAAAATTCGTCCTGTTAACAACCCCAAATCAATACATCAGTCCTCTACCAATAACCCCTGTTCTACACCTAACTCTTCCCCCACCAACCCTCCGTAGCCCCCCCAACAAGCCCCGTATTCTAGCTATGCCTACCTATGTAGGCCTACCACAACATATTTTCCCCATGACCCCAGAAATGCTCAGCTATTTCCCCACCAACAAAATTTCCCTTGTGACAGTTTTCCGTCAGTAGCTCCCTTCCACCCCCCCACAATTCACACCCCTAATAAACTTCAAAACTCCACACTTGACTCACCCCCTCATGACAGACAAACTCACCAATCCCATATAACCTCTAAACAAACCGTCACTGCCACCGACACACCCCACCACTCTGATCCTCCCACACGCACCGTTAATCCTCCCCTCACGTGTGACGACCTAGGGACCCAACCATGTTCCCCCCCTTCCCCCAGAAATGCTCAGCTATCCCCCCACCAACAAAATTTCCCTTGTGACAGTTTTCCGTCAGTAGCTCCCTTCCACCCCCCCACAATTCACACCCCTAATAAACTTCAAAACCCCACACTTGACTCACCCCCTCATGACAGACAAACCCACCAACCCCAGATAACCTCTAAACAAACCGTCACTGCCACCGACACACCCCACCACTCTGATCCTCCCACACGCGCCGTTAACCCCCCCCTCACGAGTGACCCCCACCAAAGTGATTTCCCCCCCCTCATGCGTACCGAACACCTGCTCACCAGTCGGTCCCCCACCATCATGAGCCCAGCTAAACTTTCAACCTCCACCAATTCCCACCCTGCCAGCCTAACCTCTCACGACCACATTCAGAACGAACAATCACCCCCGTACATAACCCCTACCTCCCTTTTCCCCCCTATCTTACCCCCCTCTTCACCGTTACCCCACCCGCCCCAAATTCCACCCCCAAAGATCCCGCTCGACAAAATACCACTCCCATCCCAATCCAACCACAAAACTTTTTCCACCTTGGCTAAAACCCAAAATACTCTCTCTCTCGCCCCAAACAACATAATCAACCTCTCAACTTCAACCACTCCTCGAAATCCCATCCATGTCTCTCCCGAAAATAAAATCAGTCCAAATTCAACCCCTCTCAAACCACAACCCTGCCTGCCCAGACCCCCCCCCCCACCATCTCCCTATCAAATCCCCACACCCCAAACCTCCAAACCACCCGATCATAGTAAACTCTCAACCTTCAGCCTTACTCACCCTTCCCCAAACCCCACTCACGACCACATCTCTCTACACAATTCAACCCCTCCCCAGCACCAACCTCTTTCGCAACAACAACCCCGACTCGACCTGCCCGTTTCACCTTTAAAACCCTCCTTCCACTACCCCCAACCGAAACCACATAGACCCCCCTCCAAAACTGGCCCCGGGCCAGCTTGCCCCCAGACCCACATTCCTAACGACAGAACTAACGGTATATCCACCCCGCCCTTCCAAAGTGAAAGTGAAACCCCAAGGTCAAAGCCACAACCACCACCACCCCCTATTACCAGACCGTCACCCAGACTAACGGCGACCCTAAATAACCCCCCCTGATGATGATGAGGATATTATTGTACTTAATTTTTTTTTATTGTTTTCAATTCCTAAGCGATTGGGCATGATTCTATAAATATACATGTTTTCCATATACTGTATATATTATTTTTTTCCCTTAGTCATACTACTTTTCTTGTTAATCTACACTTTTCTGACTATCTTTTAAATTTGCTTTATACATTGTTAATCACTTTACCTCTTCTTAATTTCCTGTGTTCTTAATTATCTGTTCTTTCTTAAATTTACATGTTTTCCATATACTGTATATATTATATATTTTTCCCTTAGTCATACTACTTTTCTTGTTAACCTACACTTTTCTGACTATCTTTTAAATTTGCTTTATACATTGTTAAACACTTTACCTCTTCTTAATTTCCTGTGTTCTTAATTATCTGTTCTTTCTTAAATTTACATGTTTTCCATATACTATATATTATATTTTTTTTCCCTTAGTCATACTACTTTTCTTGTTAACCTACACTTTTCTGACTATGCTTCTTTTTACTTCACCCTTGAGGCTCGAGGACGAGCCAATAATGAAGGAGAGGGAAGTAAAATGCCCCAGAACGAGAAGCCCACCACAGAAGCCACGAACGAACACCACACAGAAACACCCAAAGGAAAGGTCCACAGAACGAAAGGACCAGCTGACCGAGCCAGCCAATTCAGACAGGCCCAAGCCCGCAGGGCTAAGCAGCTCCAGGCGCACCTAGAGATACCCCTTCTAAACTGACCATTTTTCCACACCTCATGTACACTACCCCCTCGTGTCCTACACTCCTAACTACAAAGATGATGAACAGGAATATACATTCATATTAAAAACACCCATGCACTGTCCCGACATTGAGCCAATGCCAACACATCAGACAGCCATAATTATATCTATGTATGTTCTTACATCCGAGAAGTAGATGTTATATATCTTAGAAGTTAAAACACCCACGCCTGTCCCTAGACCTTGTATATCATTTCCCATGACGAGTATAGATATATGTAACCCGTGCTCAGTCGCCCCTTGCATTGTTCCTCTAGTAACTAAGTGTCTATAATATTAACTGCCACCAGTATTGATACGACATAGCGGCACTGTCCTTGTGTCGTATTGTGCCAAGTACAGATCCACCAGGTTTCATCACCTTATTAGGACGACGACTATAATGTCGTCGTTCATCGATGTATGCAATCCTTAGTTTAAGTATTAATATTAACATTCCCTAACATCTTGTCTTGCCAGACTAAGCTTCTGAAGACCCATCGCCCCATAAATCTATGTATTCAATCTTTAGGTTAAGTATTTTTATCCGCCATTGTGTTCACCTTTTTCCATTTACTTTTCCACAATTGTCATACGTCTTCCCCTTGCCTCCTTCGTATCCACAGTCCACACTACGCCAATTTACTTTGTGTCATACACCTCTTACCCCAACCAGAGATTGTATAAGATAACCTGGTTACCAGTATCTGTCATAAGTACCCCGAAACAATAACTAAGTACCCCTACGAACTGCCGCTGTTGTTGGTATATTTATATTTCATAGAAAACGCAGTTCCCAGGGCCAACTAATAGTATCCATAACCCCTCGGACTGATCACATAACTCTATCTTTTCCAGACTCATATACCACCCCATAGTTGCATTCCCCGGTAGCATTTGGCTAACGTATTCTACTGCCTTTTCAAACTTCCATATCAACTGCAGCCTAATGCCACCCCCACACCCAGAGACCTTAGGGTCAAATTCCCCTATAGCCCCCCTGCACTCCTCCCCTCTCATTATAAGACCCCGCACTTCTCTACTCTTGTCCGACCTAGCCTCTCTCTCATACCTCTTGAAGATCCTTGAATTGTCCGTTGCTAACGCTCTCCAACCTTTTATATATATACTCCTATCCAGCCTACCTTCACTTAGTAGGCCAGAACAACATTAGAACTTTACTAGCCCCTTGCATGCCATCTATTCTCTTACAACCCATTCACAACCCTGCACCCAATGGTCGTCGGTGCGAGGCTAGCCGCCTCGCCAGTAACTAACTTCTATTGCCATACTTCCAGATAAATGTGGCAGAGTTAGCAACCCAGTCTCCACCACATCCAGCAAACCCTACAATTAACAACCAGCCGAGTAAAACCAGCTAGCTAAGGCACCTTCGGTTTTGGTATTAAGGACGCCCACATCTGTCTCATACACGGAGGGTTATTACAAACACTGGTGATATGGCAAGCCCCTAGCCACAGCCGCCGGACGACTATCACAGAGAGAGGGCGCCCAGCTCCCCCTTTTTGCCCACCCGAGGAGGGAGACCCCCACCCCCGCGGAGGTATACCTGGCCCCTGTTTTGACTTCCGAGTCATTGCCAGATAGCACAGGAATTCTTCCTATCAATGAACTAACCATGCATGACTAACACCTTTACTAACCTCTATTAACTCACAATAAACCATTTACCTTTCTTGCATGCTCTGATCACTAAATTAGCACCTCAGCTATACCATAGAATGAAGATTGAACAATCTAAGAGAGACGCTCCTATCACAGCTGTCCCCATCCTCCTCGCAAAGTAGATCCAGTCTCTCTCCCCTAAATACTTCCAGTATAGCCAAAATAGTACCTCTTACTAAGGCTCAGTTATATGAAAATATAAAGGCTTCCTATAGCCATGTGCCACAACAGTAAATACCATCTTACCTAGTCCCCATATCTATTGAGAGCTCAAATAAGTCCATAAGACTCGAGATCCCTACTGTCTACAGGGTCCAGAACCGAGCCTATAAATCTAGCTCCCGCCCCCAGTCAAATCAGTTGAAAGCTAGACACCAACCAGGGGTCACTACCCTGCAGTTAACTTCTAGCTCTGCCCTTGTGTTGTTCCGGAGTGAGATTCCAGAGCCGGCAGACTCCGTGGCAGATTTGGATAGAAGGACCTGCCCACGTATTTGAGAACTTCACACATATGGACCCCCTGGACGGCCGCGGAACCAGTCGTTAGCCCCCAACATCATGGACGCAAGATAACCAGGACCAGACCCATCAGATACTACCCAAGATTCCCTTTAGCAGTACTACATATTACTGTGCTGTTTAGAGATTCACTAATTAATATTTCTACGAAGTGGCTATCTCTTTGCCCCAGTATAATTCATATAACCATTCAATTAGGAAGTGCTAAGCGTAGCAGTGTTCAATAATTAACAGGCGATACTAACTCTCGTAATCAACCATATATCCAGATATTATTACCTAGAAGGAAACCCTAGTGATATCTGAATGTTCGCCCACTGATTTGCGTTCTATGTATTTCTGAGACAAGAATATAAAACTTAGATCAGTACCCCCTGAGGTTACTAGAATTCCTGTGCTCTAAAATATGCGTGTCTAATCTAGTCTGTGAACTACTACTTGTGCACCAGAGCTACCACTAATAAATCTAACAGTGAATATGATTCTATAAGTAACATTGATGGTCTTCGGTATATAAACCTGTTGAATTAAAGCCAGTGATCAGAAGATTAATACCTGAACGTTGGAAGTGGGAGACTAGGCTCCATCCAGATCCACTTATGCTAGTGTTGTTCGATTCTATTATATTGTCTTACACGAGTATTCTGCAGTGGTATATAAATAAACATGATCGTGTAACTTGCTACCATGTGTTTCTTTGTGTTCTCTATTCCTCATATCTTGTATTGTGCATGCAGCCTTATATACCCAGTCAATTAGAACTCACATTACCCAAGTTAAACCTGTAGAAAAACAGGGCATAACATTGGCGACAGCGGTGGTTCTTGATTCGGATAAAAGGTTGCATTACACTGCAAGTTTGGAACAGTAGAAGCATGGCAACATCGCAAAATTTTCAGCCACTCGCACACATTCCCAAGTATGATGTAAACACGTATGATATCACCACTTACTTAGACATAATAAAGCCAGTGTACGATGTGGTACTTCATAATGACTGCGAAAAAATCGCCGTTGCAATTTCGCATATTATACAGTTGGGAGAAGCCGTTTCCCAACTTGTTGATAAGCCTACCTTTAAAGAATTTATTCGCCAAACTGTGACACAGTGTACGCCAGAGTTTTCCTGGAACCAGTTTCGATCCTTCGTGATCCGGACCTTAGATCCACTTTTGGGTTCCCCTGTCGCCCCCAAAATAATAAAAGTCGACGAGATCAAGTATGAAGGGGATATAAATGTGACCCTCATACAACTCTACAGATACGTGAGGACCACGTATAGCTATGAAGATTACGACCAACAAAATGAACTCTTATTCACCGCATTGTTAAACATCCTCCCACCCCACATCACCGCCCATCTCGACCCGTATGGCTTATTCGAAGAACATATGCTCTCCATCAGAGAAGAATGCCTACTCAGTTCGATGAATCCCCTATCCAACCCTTCAGCCCCTATCCAAGACTCCGTGCACCCTTCCAAAATGACTTCCGGTGAAAGTCCAACCCCAGTGCACTCTTCCTTACCTCTATCCTCTCTGACCATCCCTAAATTTTCCCCTGCCCAGCCATCCACCAACGATCATCTTCCATCAATTGTGTTACCCCATAAACCCCATCCTTTTTCTATGCATGTCAAACAAACCCACCAACCCCAGATAACCTCTAACCAGACCGTGACTGCCACCAAGAAGATTTTCAAAATTCGTCCTGTTAACAACCCCAAATCAATACATCAGTCCTCTACCAATAACCCCTGTTCTACACCTAACTCTTCCCCCACCAACCCTCCGTAGCCCCCCCAACAAGCCCCGTATTCTAGCTATGCCTACCTATGTAGGCCTACCACAACATATTTTCCCCATGACCCCAGAAATGCTCAGCTATTTCCCCACCAACAAAATTTCCCTTGTGACAGTTTTCCGTCAGTAGCTCCCTTCCACCCCCCCACAATTCACACCCCTAATAAACTTCAAAACTCCACACTTGACTCACCCCCTCATGACAGACAAACTCACCAATCCCATATAACCTCTAAACAAACCGTCACTGCCACCGACACACCCCACCACTCTGATCCTCCCACACGCACCGTTAATCCTCCCCTCACGTGTGACGACCTAGGGACCCAACCATGTTCCCCCCCTTCCCCCAGAAATGCTCAGCTATCCCCCCACCAACAAAATTTCCCTTGTGACAGTTTTCCGTCAGTAGCTCCCTTCCACCCCCCCACAATTCACACCCCTAATAAACTTCAAAACCCCACACTTGACTCACCCCCTCATGACAGACAAACCCACCAACCCCAGATAACCTCTAAACAAACCGTCACTGCCACCGACACACCCCACCACTCTGATCCTCCCACACGCGCCGTTAACCCCCCCCCTCACGAGTGACCCCCACCAAAGTGATTTCCCCCCCCCTCATGCGTACCGAACACCTGCTCACCAGTCGGTCCCCCACCATCATGAGCCCAGCTAAACTTTCAACCTCCACCAATTCCCACCCTGCCAGCCTAACCTCTCACGACCACATTCAGAACGAACAATCACCCCCCTACATAACCCCTACCTCCCTTTTCCCCCCTATCTTACCCCCCTCTTCACCGTTACCCCACCCGCCCCAAATTCCACCCCCAAAGATCCCGCTCGACAAAATACCACTCCCATCCCAATCCAACCACAAAACTTTTTCCACCTTGGCTAAAACCCAAAATACTCTCTCTCGCCCCAAACAACATAATCAACCTCTCAACTTCAACCACTCCTCGAAATCCCATCCATGTCTCTCCCGAAAATAAAATCAGTCCAAATTCAACCCCTCTCAAACCACAACCCTGCCTGCCCAGACCCCCCCCCACCATCTCCCTATCAAATCCCCACACCCCAAACCTCCAAACCACCCGATCATAGTAAACTCTCAACCTTCAGCCTTACTCACCCTTCCCCAAACCCCACTCACGACCACATCTCTCTACACAATTCAACCCCTCCCCAGCACCAACCTCTTTCGCAACAACAACCCCGACTCGACCTGCCCGTTTCACCTTTAAACCCCTCCTATCACTACCCCCGACCGAAACCACATAGACCCCCCTCCAAAACTGGCCCCGGGCCAGCTTGCCCCCAGACCCACATTCCTAACGACAGAACTAACGGTATATCCACCCCGCCCTTCCAAAGTGAAAGTGAAACCCCAAGGTCAAAGCCACAACCACCACCACCCCCTATTACCAGACCGTCACCCAGACTAATGGCGACCCTAAATAACCCCCCCTGATGATGATGAGGATATTATTGTACTTAATTTTTTTTTATTTTTTTCAATTCCTAAGCGATTGGGCATGATTCTATAAATATACATGTTTTCCATATACTGTATATATTATTTTTTTCCCTTAGTCATACTACTTTTCTTGTTAATCTACACTTTTCTGACTATCTTTTAAATTTGCTTTATACATTGTTAATCACTTTACCTCTTCTTAATTTCCTGTGTTCTTAATTATCTGTTCTTTCTTAAATTTACATGTTTTCCATATACTGTATATATTATATATTTTTCCCTTAGTCATACTACTTTTCTTGTTAACCTACACTTTTCTGACTATCTTTTAAATTTGCTTTATACATTGTTAAACACTTTACCTCTTCTTAATTTCCTGTGTTCTTAATTATCTGTTCTTTCTTAAATTTACATGTTTTCCATATACTATATATTATATTTTTTTTCCCTTAGTCATACTACTTTTCTTGTTAACCTACACTTTTCTGACTATGCTTCTTTTTACTTCACCCTTGAGGCTCGAGGACGAGCCAATAATGAAGGAGAGGGAAGTAAAATGCCCCAGAACGAGAAGCCCACCACAGAAGCCACGAACGAACACCACACAGAAACACCCAAAGGAAAGGTCCACAGAACGAAAGGACCAGCTGACCGAGCCAGCCAATTCAGACAGGCCCAAGCCCGCAGGGCTAAGCAGCTCCAGGCCGCACCTAGATACCCCTTCTAAACTGACCATTTTTCCACACCTCATGTACACTACCCCCTCGTGTCCTACACTCCTAACTACAAAGATGATGAACAGGAATATACATTCATATTAAAAACACCCATGCACTGTCCCGACGTTGAGCCAATGCCAACACATCAGACAGCCATAATTATATCTATGTATGTTCTTACATCCGAGAAGTAGATGTTATATATCTTAGAAGTTAAAACACCCACACCTGTCCCTAGACCTTGTATATCATTTCCCATGACGAGTATAGATATATGTAACCCGTGCTCAGTCGCCCCCTTGCATTGTTCCTCTAGTAACTAAGTGTCTCTATAATATTAACTGCCACCAGTATTGATACGACATAGCGGCACTGTCCTTGTGTCGTATTGTGCCAAGTACAGATCCACCAGGTTTCATCACCTTATTAGGACGACGGCTATAATGTTGTCGTTCATCGATGTATGCAATCCTTAGTTTAAGTATTAATATTAACATTCCCTAACATCTTGTCTTGCCAGACTAAGCTTCTGAAGACCCATCGCCCCATAAATCTATGTATTCAATCCTTAGGTTAAGTATTTTTATCCGCCATTGTGTTCACCTTTTTCCATTTACTTTTCCACAATTGTCATACGTCTTCCCCTTGCCTCCTTCGTATCCACAGTCCACACTACGCCAATTTACTTTGTGTCATACACCTCTTACCCCAACCAGATATTGTATAAGATAACCTGGTTACCAGTATCTGTCATAAGTACCCCGAAACAATAACTAAGTACCCCTACGAACTGCCGCTGTTGTTGGTATATTTATATTTCATAGAAAACGCAGTTCCCAGGGCCAACTAATAGTATCCATAACCCCTCGGACTGATCACATAACTCTATCTTTTCCAGACTCATATACCACCCCATAGTTGCATTCCCCGGTAGCATTTGGCTAACGTATTCTACTGCCTTTTCAAACTTCCATATCAACTGCAGCCTAATGCCACCCCCACACCCAGAGACCTTAGGGTCAAATTCCCCTATAGCCCCCCTGCACTCCTCCCCTCTCATTATAAGACCCCGCACTTCTCTACTCTTGTCCGACCTAGCCTCTCTCTCATACCTCTTGAAGATCCTTGAATTGTCCGTTGCTAACGCTCTCCAACCTTTTATATATATACTCCTATCCAGCCTACCTTCACTTAGTAGGCCAGAACAACATTAGAACTTTACTAGCCCCTTGCATGCCATCTATTCTCTTACAACCCATTCACAACCCTGCACCCAATGGTCGTCGGTGCGAGGCTAGCCGCCTCGCCAGTAACTAACTTCTATTGCCATACTTCCAGATAAATGTGGCAGAGTTAGCAACCCAGTCTCCACCACATCCAGCAAACCCTACAATTAACAACCAGCCGAGTAAAACCAGCTAGCTAAGGCACCTTCGGTTTTGGTATTAAGGACGCCCACATCTGTCTCATACACGGAGGGTTATTACAAACACTGGTGATATGGCAAGCCCCTAGCCACAGCCGCCGGACGACTATCACAGAGAGAGGGCGCCCAGCTCCCCCTTTTTGCCCACCCGAGGAGGGAGACCCCCACCCCCGCGGAGGTATACCTGGCCCCTGTTTTGACTTCCGAGTCATTGCCAGATAGCACAGGAATTCTTCCTATCAATGAACTAACCATGCATGACTAACACCTTTACTAACCTCTATTAACTCACAATAAACCATTTACCTTTCTTGCATGCTCTGATCACTAAATTAGCACCTCAGCTATACCATAGAATGAAGATTGAACAATCTAAGAGAGACGCTCCTATCACAGCTGTCCCCATCCTCCTCGCAAAGTAGATCCAGTCTCTCTCCCCTAAATACTTCCAGTATAGCCAAAATAGTACCTCTTACTAAGGCTCAGTTATATGAAAATATAAAGGCTTCCTATAGCCATGTGCCACAACAGTAAATACCATCTTACCTAGTCCCCATATCTATTGAGAGCTCAAATAAGTCCATAAGACTCGAGATCCCTACTGTCTACAGGGTCCAGAACCGAGCCTATAAATCTAGCTCCCGCCCCCAGTCAAATCAGTTGAAAGCTAGACACCAACCAGGGGTCACTACCCTGCAGTTAACTTCTAGCTCTGCCCTTGTGTTGTTCCGGAGTGAGATTCCAGAGCCGGCAGACTCCGTGGCAGATTTGGAGAGAAGGACCTGCCCACGTATTTGAGAACTTCACACATATGGACCCCCTGGACGGCCGCGGAACCAGTCGTTAGCCCCCAACATCATGGACGCAAGATAACCAGGACCAGACCCATCAGATACTACCCAAGATTCCCTTTAGCAGTACTACATATTACTGTGCTGTTTAGAGATTCACTAATTAATATTTCTACGAAGTGGCTATCTCTTTGCCCCAGTATAATTCATATAACCATTCAATTAGGAAGTGCTAAGCGTATCAGTGTTCAATAATTAACAGGCGATACTAACTCTCGTAATCAACCATATATCCAGATATTATTACCTAGAAGGAAACCCTAGTGATATCTGAATGTTCGCCCACTGATTTGCGTTCTATGTATTTCTGAGACAAGAATATAAAACTTAGATCAGTACCCCCTGAGGTTACTAGAATTCCCGTGCTCTAAAATACGCGTGTCTAATCTAGTCTGTGAACTACTACTTGTGCACCAGAGCTACCACTAATAAATCTAACAGTGAATATGATTCTATAAGTAACATTGATGGTCTTCGGTATATAAACCTGTTGAATTAAAGCCAGTGATCAGAAGATTAATATCTGAACGTTGGAAGTGGGAGACTAGGCTCCATCCAGATCCACTTATGCTAGTGTTGTTCGATTCTATTATATTGTCTTACACGAGTATTCTGCAGTGGTATATAAATAAACATGATCGTGTAACTTGCTACCAGGTGTTTCTTTGTGTTCTCTATTCCTCATATCTTGTATTGTGCATGCAGCCTTATATACCCAGTCAATTAGAACTCACATTACCCAAGTTAAACCTGTAGAAAAACAGGGCATAACAATAACAGTTGACCGAGAAGCCCACAATGTCTTTCAGTTTGCGTTTTGTTCCACATAAGATGGTATACATAAGAACATAAGAAAATGGGAGTCTGCAGTGTTACGACTGGGGTTCAAATATATCAGGGCTCTTATTCATTGGACTAGTAATGGCATAAATGATACAACGGAAAGCGCTAGATCCAACCTCTGATGTATATTCCCAGTGAACAAAGAACACAAATACTCTACAGAGTTCTATATGCAATAATAGGCTATCAAACTCTCAATAAATGTGCGTCTACTCTAGGCTTAATGTTATGTGAAAACAGCCTATTACTACCTATAACCGAAGGTGCTTGGTTATGGTATGCAAAGTAAGGTGGTAAGAGAAGTTACAGCTTACGTTACTTTAATCAATTAATGTCAGGCACTCCTGCATGAAAGAAAGTGCACTAAAGTCCTTCAACACTAACAAGGAATCTTCTTTAAATGTTAGATGCTATAAAGATGCTCGTATCGGAAATGGAACCCAAAAAGGCAGGCAGCGGAACAATGCTCGTGCAGGCTATGCACACAAAGGCAGAATATATAATGCCGTCGGAGCCAAGAATATCCTAAACACTACAACAATAATAATCGCCACGACAATGCAGTATTCCTATCAACAAAAAGAGCCTAAGTCGTTTGTGTCTCAATACATCAAACTAGGCTGCGAAATGCTTGTGTAATCATAAACGGGTATACATAAAAAGAGTAATTGGTTTAATATACTTAATGTCTACTATGATTGATAAAGTCTAGCTAGAGTCAATGATACGAGATACTGGTGCGCATGGCATGCCGCATAGCCTAGTGCAAATCTCAAGTCTGTGCGTCAAATATTACGTTATAATGAAGGGTAGCTCTCTTGAGAAACCTTAATACCGAAGTATTAAGCGTTCTCCTGGCGTACCTCAAAGACAAACAACGAGCTTAGAACAGTGCAGAATGGTGTAGGCAAAAAGCCCTCATTCGTGCATGCTCTACTCTCAATGGCACACAGACTAGAATTTACTCAATCAGCTCCAGTTCTCAGGTATGTCGTGCAGCTTTTAACTAAAGCCAGCACTCATAGGAAACAATACCTTATAATATCAGACTCCTAGTCTAGCATTATCTAATCCAGCAGAACACTAATAATTAAAGGAAGCAGTACTAAACAATATGAATGCCAACCAATGCTTCGTGATCCACTTATCTTAACAACTAACATATAAGGGTTATATCAGACCTTAACGCACAATACAACTGGCGAGCATGAAGCTGATTTTGCAGAGTTAACCAGAGGGGGTATAATATTAATAAAAAGGTGGTGAAATATATGAAAAAAGAGAGAGGTAGGCAGAGGAAAAGATTCTCAGGTGCGGAGCGGGTTACAGGTAGCAAGGAAAAAAGATGGATGCGTTCTAGAAACCAGATCTGAGGGAGAGAGTGGCGAGGAACTGTATATATACTCGCACTAGCTCGAGGCGCGTGGGGAAAAAGCGGTTACAAGTCCTCTAGCCACTAGCAAGGGAGCTAGCAACATGGTAAGGACCTCTCTTAACCAACCCCCACGAGGCAGCCAGCCGTGACGTCATCGAGCGGGACAAAAATACTGCGCGCTCCCTCTCACTCTGTTCTACTCTCTCTCTCTCTCCCAGATCCCATCATTACTAGTTATATAATAATATATAATAATAATAATACTTTATTTCAGACTCACACAGTACAGAGGGGACCTTACTGGGGTCCATATATACCTTACAGTAACATAAATATATATAAATATATATAAGCTACTGTACATAGGCTACATAAAATAAAAAGAAATTAAATAATACCCAGCTTGCTATCATGTAGTTCACAGCACTGCCTCAACCAAAAACAGTGGTCATCAAACTACTGTGTTACCAAAACCACTGTCCTAATTGTGTACAGTACCATGCCTCACATCATTTAGCTTCCGGTACAGTATGTTGCTACAGTACAGTATAGGAATATCGGTACTGTACTGCACTATGAGGATCAGTACCGGTATGCTAATTCTGTAGAGTAGCAGACCTAAAATCATTACTTAAGGTTAAATATAGAGCAACTTCCTCCAGTGTGCCTGGATCCTGGAGGTGTACACTATGCTTGGAGTTTGTAGCATTTTAATGATCCTGTTCTCAGAAGTGTTAAGGCGCTGAATGAATTTATATGTTAGCTTTCTAATGAGTGATTTGTAACAGTGTAAGTTCATATAGGCACATAGCGTACTTGTACTCTCATATTTTGAGAGCCCCAGAAACATTTTCATGATATTGTGATATGAGATACTTAGTCTATTCACTGTCATTTTCTTATAGTTCCACCATAGTTGTGCTGTATACATTGGTGAGCAGTAGGAGTTGAACAATGTTATTTTTGTATCCCATGTGCACATATGAAATTTTCTTAATATTGAATTTCCCTGCATGTAAAGTTGCCTTCGCTGACGACCCATATCCTCATCATCTGAGCGATCACATGAAATATAGTGTCCTAGATACTTTACTTTACTTACTTCTTCTATAATTTCTTCATACAAATGGAATTTAGGTAGCTTTGATTTCAATAGAAGGTTAGATTTAAATATTATGATATTGCTCTTTATAGGATTAAATTTGACTGAATGTTCGATTCCAAATTTTTCACATACTCTTAATAATTTATCCAGTCCTGCTCCAGAGGGTGCGATTAAGGCTAGGTCATCAGCATACATGAGATGATTTACAATGGTGCTGCCAATACAGCACCCAGTGCGAGTCTTGTTCAGCTCCAGACTAAGATCATCCATGTAGACGTTGAAAAGATACGGAGACAATATCCCCCCCTGCCTAACACCATTGGTTACGGCGAAAGAGCCTGACAGGATGTTGCCCCATCTTACACACATTTTTTGATTAGCATACCAGAAAATAAGTATCCTAACAATATAGCTAGGCACTCCCCTGTTAACTAATTTTTCAAATAAGGTTTTGTGACACACCCTATCAAAAGCCTTACTTGCATCAAGAAAACAAGAGAAAATTGAGCTATTTAGTTTGTTGTATGTATCAATCACTTCTTTCAGCACATATATGCATTGGTCTGTGCCGTGATTTTTCTTAAAGCCAAACTGATTGCTGCTGGTGACAATATATGCAGACATTCTTTCTAGCATTATCATTTCAACTACCTTACTCACCACACTAGCAAGTGCTACTGGGCGGTAGTTGTCTTTTGCTGTAATTTTACCTGATTTATCTTTAATGACAGGAACAAGTATTACGGATATCATAGACTCCGGCAGGACACCATGCGTAAATAGACTGGTGATGCAAGAACTAAGTTTATCTATTAACAACTTATCTGCATATTTAAGATGTTCTGCATATATACCATCCAGCCCACAAGCTTTATTTAGGTTAAGTTTTCTTATGGCATTCTCAAGATCACTTTCAGTCACTTTAATGTCTTCCTAATTACTATCTTTCACATATTGAATTGCACCATTAGTAGACCTTTGGTTTACACTGTTAAGTAGTTCCTTAAAATGAGTTTTCCATAAGTCAGCAATGTTCTCTTCACCCGTAACCCCCTCAACACTGACAGGTAATGGTGTGTTACAATTTTGCATGGATCTGATGTCCTTCCAAAAACAGTTAGTATCCTTTTCTGCCAGACTCTTTGCAAGGGCTTCCTTCCTTAATTGGTTTTCATTTTGCTTAATAAATCTAATGGCATATTTGGTCCTAGCCTTTGCTCTTTTGTGAAGTTCAAATATAGGCCCCTGTCTAGGCTGACCTACTTCAAGCCAATGAGACCTAGCATCTCTGGAGGCCTGATACAGGTCAGCCACATAGTCTTGCCAACCTGGCTTATTGAATGAGGACTTATATTTACGGCTATTAAAAATACTTTCCCCCGCTTTTGATAAAGAATCTATTATACTATTGTAAAATGTAATAATGTCCTTTCTGTGTTGTGCATCACTACATTTTGGATCCCTGCATTGTGCTACACCATTACCATCATATTGCACCCTATTTAATAAGTCCTTGGTTTTATCACAGTACATTTGGCACTCTTCATTTGAGATTACATTCCATGGAACTTTTGCCTTGATGCTATTGCTAGTTTCTGTTATTTCCGGTGCTTTATTAATTTGGATTGTTAATTCTATAGGTATGTGGTCGTCATCCGTAATGTCGTATCTTATGGCCATTTCTGAGATAGAGTCATGAAAGTCAGAGCTAGAGATTGCATGATCAAGCCACGACCTGGTCTCCCATGCTTCACTAACATATGTATAGCTATTTTCTGGAAGCAGGTTTTTGGAGGACAAAATTAAACCTTGCTCCTCACAAAACCTTAACATATGTTTAGCAAACATGGAACCACCCAACTCGTGAGGGGTAGCATTCCAATCACCTACCACTGAGTAACACGTTATCTCTAATTCAGAAATTAGGCCACCAAGCTCCCCTAACTTTTCCAAATAAAGTTCTTCATTTTCTGCACACTGATACGGTAAGTAAACACAAAATATTGCAAATTTTCTGTGTCCCACTTCCAGCTGTATTCCCGCACACCAGCTTAAATTTGTCTCAATGGTTTTAATTACACTATCTAGGCACGATCTCCACATTATTGCAACTCCCCCTGGGGGGTGACCTGCCACAATACCATCACGTGTGTCCGTAGTGGAGACCCCGTACCCATGGAAATCTTTATCTAATATGTTCAAATTACCTAAGTCCTGTTTTGTGTACCAGGTTTCCTGAAGGCAGACTATGTCACTGGTCCTTAATGTAGATACGATGTCAGGTCGCAACAGGAGATTCCTCTTTGTTTTGGGGAGTCCTCTGCAATTGTATGAAGTTACTTTTATACTTGCTGCTGTTGTTGGTATCCCCTCCATTACTGCGAGTTGGATAGTGGTGTGCGATGCCTCCAAGTCCCAGAAGCCTCTGCACTGTCCTCATTGGGATATTGTCTTGGTTCTCTGTACCAGTTGACATATGCATCTTCTGGCCACAGGTCAGGATTCATGAAAACATCTGGATCTGGACATTCGCTAGTTATACAAAAGGAGGCACAGGTAGTGGACCTGGAGAGGGTGGTCAGCTGTCTTACCTCTATATTTATATGTAGATTATCAGCCAAGTATGTCTTGAGATTCTCAGCAGTAACACTAGGGTTGAATCCTGTGGCAAACACCCTAGCTAGTCGGGGCCTTTTGATGGTATTGAGGCCAGTATCCTTGACCCTACCTTTAATTCCTGGCTGGTTTCTCGGTCTAGGGTGAACCTGCTCGCCTTCCCTAGAGTAGCGAGGCTTGCCATTCACCCATTTGACCATAGTCCATGGGTTTTCCCTTGCATTGGCTCCTTCATTTGGTTCAGTTTGTGTAGGTAAATTTGAGGATGGTGTAGCTGGCACTGTATTATCTTCTCTCGTTGCCGACGATAAAGATTGCTGTTGTGTTCGGTGTTGTTGCTGTTGTGGTCGCTGCTGCTGCCACACCTGGTGTTGCCTTTGATATGAATGCTGCTGCTGGGTTAGTTTGGATTGTTGTAGTTGTCGCTGGTGTTGTTGTTTTTGTTGATGCTGTTGCTGCTGCTGCACCTGCTGTTGTTGCTGCTGCACCTGCTGCTGTTGTTGCTGCTGCACCTGCTGCTGTTGTTGCTGCTGCACCTGCTGTTGTTGCTGCTGCATCTGCTGTTGTTGCTGCTGCACCTGCTGTTGTTGCTGTTGCACCTGCTGGTGCTGCTGCTGTTGTGGTTGTTGCTGCTGTTGTGGTTGTTGCTGCTGTTGTTGTTGTTGCTGTTGATGCTGTTGTTGTATGGGTCGCTGTTGTTGCTGGGGCTGTTGTGTTTGGAGTTGTTGCAGCTGTTGCTGTTGTAGTTCAGCCTGCTGTTTCTGGTGGTGGTGTTGTAGGCCTATGGGTGGTTGTTGTTGTTGTTGATGCTGTTGTTCTAGATGCTGCTGCTGTTGTTGTGTCACTTGTGCCTGTGGTTGAGGTGGAGCGTTAGTAGAGTTATTTTCTAACTTATTCACTCTGTCAGCTACATTTGAAACCACACTGCTTATGTCCACTATGGTTTTTTTTTGACCTGTGGTACACTCTCTCAGTAATTTAACTTGATTAACTTGATAACTTGATAGTTAATGATAAAACATATACTTTACAATTAAATATATAAAGCCTTGACATGGGTTAAGACAAAGAGCCTTTCTGGATTGCCCAGGACACGAGCTTTCATATAAAATAAAGCACACTCTAATACATAAACTGTAGCCCCATCCACTGCCCTGGCGATCCTAGCGAGTCACTGTAGGACAAGCCATGCGGTTCTAACGGAGTGGTTAACGTCACAGCAGAAAGCCGGTTTAGTACATTTGCAGATATATACCAACATGGGGAGAACATAGATTCGGATTATGGTTGGTTTGAAAATAGGGTTTTGGATATGTGGAATAGATTGCCTAGTACTTTAATCAGCTCAGAAACGGTGTAAAGTTTCAAGCGTGATTTGGGTAGTTATAGGAATTATATTGCTTTGGTGTGAAAGTGAACTGCTTCGTATGGGCCAGTAAGCCTCTGCAGATTTCTGTGTTTCGAATAAGGAACAGAGGTATTATGGTTGTGAGTCCCTAGAAAAGTATAGCAAATATAGCCGATTGATTGACTTTTTCGAATAAGGAACTGAGAGGTATTATGGTTGTGAGTCGGTTTTGGACATGTGAGGTTATTTGGATGCATTTAATGGATGTTTTCGAAAGAGGAATGTGTCAGCTTCCTATTGAGATATCTTTCATTTCCGCCCCTCGAAAAATATAGAAAATATAGCTCCGGGAATGGTAAGGTGTCTCTTTTCTCCTTCAAAAATTGAGAGTATTATGATTGTAAGTCGGTTGTAGGTATGTTGTGAGGTTATTTGAATGACTGTAATGGGTTCATTCGAAAGCTGAATGTATCAGCTTCCTTTTGATATATGTTTAATTTCCGCCCCTCGAAAAGTATAGAAAATATAGCCGATTGATTGACTTTTTCGAATAAAGAACTGAGAGGTATTATGATTGTGAGACGGTTGTGGACATGTTGTGAGGTTAGTTGAACGGATTAAATGGGTGTATTCGAAAGCTGAATGTGTCAGCTTCCTTTTGAGATATGTTTCAATTCCGCCCCTCGAAAAGTATAGAAAATATAGCCGATTGATTGATTGACTTTTTCGAATAAGGAACTGAGAGGTATTATGGTTGTGAGTCGGTTTTGAACATGTTGTGAGATTATTTGGATGTATTTAACCTAAGAAGTGCGCATGGGGGGTATGAGACACCACACTCCTGTGCTGACGTATTTGAGCTGTTCCCATCACTAACATCGTTATTTTACCATAAATAGCACTAATACTTATCCATATGCGCCTATTATAGGTTGATTATAAAGGTATTAACCTGTTACAACAATAAAACAAGTGGAAACAGCGTTTGGATGGTCAAAATCGGCCATACAGGCCGGGAGTTACATAATGTATGGCTGAGGCAACCTCCCTCCCCACCACTCTTTCCCAAGTCTGGAGAGAGACTGTCGATCGATACTCTCTCTCTCTCTCTTCCACTCGCTTGGTAACAGTGATGCCCTGCTTGCAACTCGCTAATGTTAGCACGAAAATAGACCACAGAATAAGGGAATAACAGGGAAAATAGGTGATAACTGAAGGAGGGGAGGAAAGTGGGGAAGGAGGGGAGGTGGAGGAGTGATATTTGGCATGGCCCAGGGGCAAAAAATAATATATATAAATATATATATATATATATATTTTTTTTTTTTTTATTTTTTTTTTTGTTGGTGTTTTAAATGGATTTTTGTTTTCCCTTACTCTTAAGAGTCTTCCCGCAGTCTGACGGGGGAACTCTTAAGAGTCTCCCTGCAGTTCCCGGGTTAATGGTTGCATTCGAAAGAGGAATGTGTCAGCTTCATTTTGAGATATCTTTCATTTCCGTCCCTCGAAAAATATAGAAAATATAGCTCCGGGAATGGTAAGGTGTCTCTTTTCTCCTTCAAAAATTGAGAGTATTATGATTGTAAGTCGGTTGTAGGTATGTTGTGAGGTTATTTGAATGACTGTAATGGCTTCATTCAAAAGCTGAATGTATCAGCTTCCTTTTGATATATTTTTAATTTCCGCCCCTCGAAAAGTATAGCAAATATAGCCGATTGATTGACTTTTTCGAATAAGGAACCGAGAGGTATTATGGTTGTGAGTCGGTTTTGAACATGTTGTGAGGTTATTTGGATGCATTTAATGGTTGCATTCGAAAGCTGAATGTATCAGCTTCCTTTTGAGATATGTTTAATTTCCGCTCCTTGAAAAGTATAGCAAATATTGCTGATTGATTGACTTTTTCGAATAAGGAACTGAGAGATATTATGGTTGTGAGTCGGTTGTGGTCATGTTGTGAGGTTATTTGAATGTATTAAATGGGTTCATTCGAAAGCTGAATGTGTCAGCTTCCTTTTGAGATATGTTTCATTTCCGCTTCTCGAAATGTATAGTTTTATATTCTTGTCTCAGAAATACATAGAACGCAAATCAGTGGGCGAACATTCAGATATCACTAGGGTTTCACTTCTATGTAATTAAAACATGGTGTATTATTTCTCGTACATACGAGGGGTTATGGACCTATTATTTGACATGCTTTTTGTGTACGTCTAGGTGTCCCTGGGAACTGCGTTTTCTATGAAATATAGACCCAAGGAAAGCGGCAGTTCGTAGGGGTACTGCGTTATTGTTTCGAGGTACTATGATAGATACTGGTAATACCACTGCAGAATACTCGTGCAAGACAATATAATAGAATTGAACAACACTAGCATAAGTGGATCTGGATGGAGCCTAGTCTCCCACTTCCAACGTTCAGGTATTAATCTTCTGATCACTGGCTTTAATTCAACAGGTTTATATACCGAAGACCATCAATGTTACTTATAGAATCATATTCACTGTTAGATTTATTACTGGTAGCTCTGGTGCACAAGTAGTAGTTCACAGACTAGATTAGACACGCATATTTTAGAGCACGGGAATTCTAGTAACCTCAGGGGGTACTGATCTAAGTTTTATATTCTTGTCTCAGAAACACATAGAACGCAAATCAGTGGGCGAACATTCAGATATCACTAGGGTTTCACTTCTATGTAATAATATCTGGGTATATGGCTGATTACGAGAGTTAGTATCGCCTGTTAATTAATGGACACTGATACGCTTAGCACTTCCTAATTGAATGGTTATATGAATTTATACTGGGGCAAAGAGATAGCCACTTCGTAGAAATATTAATAAGTGAATCTCTAAACAGCACTGTAACAATGTGGTACTGATAAAGGGAATCTTGGGTAGTATCTGATGGGTCTGGTCCTGGTTATCTTGCGTCCATGATGCTGGGGGCTAACGACTGGTTCCGCGGTCGTCCAGGGGGTCCATATGTATGAAGTTCTCAAATACGTGGACAGGTCCTTCTATCCAAATCTGCCACGGAGTCTGCCAGCTCTGGAACTTACTTCTCAGTTAACTAGCATGGATAGAGCTCAAGGTTAACTCTGGTGACCAACCTGGGTTGGTGTCTATCTTTCAACTGATTTGACTGGGGGCGGGAGCTAGGTTTATAGGCTCGGTTCTGGACCCTGTAGACAATAGGGATCTCGAGTCTTATGGACTTATTTGAGCTCTCAATATATATGGGGACTAGGTAAGATGGTGATTACTGTTGTGGCACATGGCTATAGGAAGCCTTCATATTTTAATATAACTGAGCCTTAGTAAGAGGTACTATTTTGGCTATACTGGAAGTATTTAGGGGAGAGAGACTGGATCTACTTTGCGAGGAGGATGGGGACAGCTGTGATAGGAGCGTCTCTCTTAGATTGTTCAATCTTCATTCTATGGTATAGCTGAGGTGCTAATTTAGTGATCAGAGTATGCAAGAAAGGTAAATGGTTTATTGTGAGTAAATAGAGGTTAGTAAAGGTGTTAGTCATGCATGGTTAGTTCATTGATAGGAAGAATTCCTGTGCTACCTGGCAATGACTCAGAAGTCAAAACAGGGGGTCTCCCTCCTCGGGTGGGTAAAAAGGGGTAGCTGGGCGCCCTCTCTCTGTGATGGTCGTCCGGCGGCTGTGGCTAGGGGCTTGCCATATCACCAGTGTTTGTAATAACCCTCTGTTTATGAGACAGATGTGGGTGTTCTTAATATCAAAACCGAAGGTGCCTTGGCTAGCTGGGTGTACTCGGTTGGCTGTTAATTGCATGGCTTGCTGGATGTGGTGGAGACTGGTTGTTAACTCTGCCACATTTATCTGGAAGTATGGCAATATAAATTAGTTACTGGCGAGGCGGCCAGCCTCGCACCGACGACCATGGGGTGCAGGGTTGTGAATGGGTTGTAAGAGAATAGATGGCATGCAAGGGGTTAGTAAAGTTCTAATGTTGTTCTGGCCTACTAAGTGAAGGTAGGCTGGATAGGAGTATATATATAAAAGGTTGGAGAGCGTTAGCAACGGAAAATTCAAGGATCTTCAAGAGGTATGAGAGAGAGGCTAGGTCGGACAAGAGTCGAGAAGCGCGGGTGTCTTAATGAGAGGGGGGGGGGAAGCTCAGGGGCTACAGGGAAATTTGCCCCTAAGGTCCCTGGGCGTGGGGGTGGCATTAGGCTACAATTGATATTGGAGTTTGAAAAGACAGTGAAAGTACGTTAGTCAAATGCTACCGTGGGATGCAAATACGGGGTGGTATATGAGTCTGGAAAAGATAGAATCATGTAGACTGTGGGGCGGTGGGGGAGAAGGAGGTTAACTGTAGGTGTGTGCGTGACTTGTGGATAAAGTAAGGAAAAACATGGTGTATTATTTCTCGTACATACGAGGGGTTATGGACCTATTATTTGACACACTTTTTGTGTACGTCTAGGTGTCCCTGGGAACTGCGTTTTCTATGAAATATAGACCCAAGGAAAGCGGCAGTTCGTAGGGGTACTGCGTTATTGTTTCGAGGTACTATGATAGATACTGGTAACAAAGGTTATCTATACAATCTCTGGTTGGGGTAAGGATTACGTTACAGCATGGGTGTATTAACTTCTAAGGTATATAACATCTACTTCTCGGATGTAAGAACATACATAGATATAATTATGGCTGTCTGATGTGTTGGCATTGGCTCAACGTAGGGACAGGGCATGGGTGTTTTTAATATGAATGTATATTCTTGTTCATCATCGTGTAGGTAGAATCGGGCGGGTAAGGGGTGTAGGACACGAAGTAATATGGTGTAGTGTGGACTGTGGATACGAAGGAGGTAAGTGGAAGACGTATGACAATTATGGAAAAGTAAATGGAAAACGGTGAACACAATGGCGGATAAAGATACTTAACCTAAGGATTGAATACATAGATTTTATGGGCGATGAGTCTTCAGAAACTTAGTCTGGCAAGACAAGATATGTTAGGGAATGTTAACATTAATACTTAAACTAAGGATTAAATACATAGATTTTATGGGGGGATGGGTCTTCAGAAACTTAGTCTGGCAAGACAAGATATGTTAGGGAATGTTCATATTAATACTTAACCTAAGGATTGAATACATAGATTTTATGGGGGCGATGGGTCTTCAGAAACTTAGTCTGGCAAGACAAGGTATGTTAGGGAATGTTCATATTAATACTTAAGCCTAACCTAAGGATTGAATACATAGATTTTATGGGGGCGATGGGTCTTCAGAAACTTAGTCTGGCAAGACAAGGTATGTTAGGGTATGTTAATATGAATATCTTAAACCTAGGGACAGCATGGGTGTATTAACTTCTAAGGTATATAACATCTACTTCTCGGATGTAAGAACATACATAGATATAATTATGGCTGTCTGATGTGTTGGCATTGGCTCAACGTAGGGACAGGGCATGGGTGTTTTTAATATGAATGTATATTCCTGTTCATCATCTTTGTAGCTAGAAGTGTAGGGCACGAGGGGGTAGTGTACGTGAGGTGTGGAAAATGGTCAGTTTAGAAGAGGTATGTAGGTGCGGCCTGGAGCTGCTTAGCCCTGCGGGCTTGGGCCTGTCTGAATTGGCTGGCTCGGTCAGCTGGTCCTTTCGTTCTGTGGACCTTTCTTTCGGGTGTTTCTGTGTGGTGTTCGCTCGTGGCTTCTGTGGTGGGCTTTTTGTTCTGGGGCATTTTAATGCTAGATAGAAATATTGAAAACGTCCTAAAAAATGTATGAATTATAAACAAAACAAAACCGGAAACATATAATAATAAAATGCAAAATGTTTGACATTGGAGACAAATATTAATAATAATAATAATAATAATAATAATAATAATAATACTTTATTTCAGAATCACACAGTACAGAGGGGACCATACTGGGGTCCATATATACCTTACAGTAACATAAATATATATAAGCTACTGTACATAGGCTACATAAAATAAAAAGAAATAAAAAGAAATTATGTCTGGGTTAGAGGTCGGCATCCTCTAAGAGTCTAAGAGGATTAGTGACCTCTGTCCCAAACCCTTCCCCCGCCCTCCTATACAATGCTCCTCCTATACACACCTGTAGATCTATATAGAACAGACACACAGAATGCTAGACTACTCGGCCCACGGGACAGCTCGGCCAGGACAGCTCGGCCCACGGCGAGACAGCTCGGCCCAGTAAAAACGAGACAGCTCGGCCCCGTGTTAATTACGAGACAACTCTTAATTAACCTAACCTAACCTACACATTATGAATCGAGAGAACTAGCCTATGACATAATTATACAATAAACGAACATTTCGCCCACATTACACACACGCCATAAACGGGAGGCCATGTATGCAGCACCAAATACTGCAAATCCTGTCCTCTGCACATGTGTGAGAATCTTAGGCCCCTTGGCACGATTGTTTTTTCCTTTATACTATTATATTATCTTAACCTAACCTAACCTAACCTAACCTAACTTAAATTAACCTAACAGTTGAGCCTAAATAACATAATACAAATATTAGGGAAAAGGCCGCGCATATGCAGAGGACAGGATTTGGTGCTGCATACATGGCCTCACCCATAAACCCTCCACTTAGCTCTCCCCATCCTAATCCTGACTGGTCTCGTCAAATTGCCCCATAGCAAAACATGGGGCCGAGCTGTCTCAAATAATGGGCCGAGTTGTCTCGCCATCGTGGCCGAGTTGTCCAAAAGTGGGCCGAGCTGTCCGAGCCGAGTTGTCTCATGGGCCGAGTCGTCCAGTCACCGAAGAGAGATAGTTTGTAAATGACGATAAGATGTCGATAGAATTAATTAGACTATATGAGTCTGATAAAAATAGGCTAGACAAATTATTTACTATAGGTTATTTTGCTAATTAACTGACATGCCTGAATTAGAAAACTCAGACTGTGAGAAAGATCTAGGCGTGTTTGTTAGCAATGATTTGAAACCTAGAAAACAGTAGTGTATAAGCGTTCGTAACAAGGCAAACAGTAGGCTATTTTCGGGTTCATCTCTAGGAGTGTGAGTAACAGAACTGCAGATGTTATCTTAAAACTTTACTTGTCATTAGTGAGACCCCATAATTATGGATTATGCTGTTCAATTTTGGTGTCCTTATTACAGAATGGACATAGATTCCTTATAGAGAGTACAACGTAGAATTAAACAAAATATCCATAATATTAGAAATCTCCCATATGAAGGAAGGTTGAAGAAATTAGGCTTACATTCGTTAGAGATGTCTTATTTTAATTGTTCGTCACCCTTACACACAAATTTTTATACAATCACAAATCACAAGGCTATAACCATATATTTATTGTGCATTTACGTAAGCTAGATATGAAATGTTTACTCTATAGATTATTATTTAATGAATTGGCTATATATACAGTATTTGATATTTTGTTAATTAAATTATATTTCTTAATTTAATCGTCACACATACACACAGAGTTTAATACAATCACAAATCACAAGGCTATAACCATATATTTATTGTGCATTTACGTAAGACTCGATTCAGGCTCCAATCTGCAAGGCAGGTTGCGTATTTTTAATATACGCAACCTGCCTTGCAGATTGGAGCCTGAATCGAGTCTTACGTAAATGCACAATAAATATATGGTTATAGCCTTGTGATGTGTGATTGTATTAAACTCTGTGTGTATGTGTGACGATTAAATTAAGAAATATAATTTAATTAACAAAATATCAAATACTGTATATTTAGCCAATTCATTAAATAATAATCTATAGAGTAAACATTTCATATCTAGCTTAATATGGCAAACTCAAGTCTAATTAAGGCTATTCCACATCATATCCACATTTACAAACCACCTTTATTCAGTTAAAAAGGATAAAATACTCAATTAAGGGGACCAACCGGTTTTTAGGCTTAAAAAGCTCGAAATCCTGAAAATACCATTAGGTGTTCACTCAATATCCCTTCATAAGCCAGTGAAATGTTATAAGTTGGATTTGTTTTGTTTTGTTATGTTTTCCAAACTTTTCCTGTATATCTAAAAAGGTTATATAGTGAAGTTTGAAATTGACAGGCTCAGTAATTACTGGTCGTACTAGGATCGTACATATATAAGTGGAAAGAGCGTAAAATACTCTAGAACTTCCCATACGCTTTATATTCTACTATGCCGTGTTCCTGCGTAAAATATTGTAACAATATATATATATATATATTTTTTTTTTACCTAATTATCTTAGACTTTCACATGTTTTTCCCAAAACCTGTTTTGTCGCACTTTGGGATCTTATATCAATTTATTATTGGACCTATAGGAATGGTGTATATACCATTGTCAAAGGGAATTAAAAGCACTACATTATTTATAAAGCTAATTTACTCTAGCCAACATTCTTTGTTTGCAGCATGTTGTCACAGTCGTAAAATTCTAGAAAATAATTTCACCTTAATTCATAATCACTTAAATCCAAAAATACACAAAGTATATACAATTTAATTTATAGAAACTACAGACACCTTTTGTGAGTTGCTTGATCACATACAGCAGGTGCTATAGGGAATTCTGTAGGAGTTTTATGCGTTTTAGTAGTGCTATAGTTTTCAACCTAAATTGAAAGAAAAAACAATATATATATATACTGTATATATAATATATATATATATATATATATATATATATATATATATATATATATACATAGGCCTATATAATATATATATATATATAATTATATATATATAATATATATATATATATATATATATATAATATATATATATATATATAGATATATATATACATATATATATATATATATATACATATATATATATATAATATATATATATATATATATACGTATATATATATATATATACATATATATATACGTATATATATATATATATATATATATATAATTGAGTTGGATCAATTATGTTAATTAACTTAACCTTTATAAACACACGCACACTATCAAGCACTTAATACCTTATACCTTAATAATATCTCACCCACCCACTCTCAACCAACTAATAGTTATTGCTTATACGCAAAGTGTTCACACACACGTCACACACATCTTAAGAACATAAAAACATGAGAAAATGGGAGTCTGCAGAAGCCGATTGGCCCACACAAGGCAGATTCCTCTCACACCCAAACCTAAATATAAGGCCTAATTATAGGCCCAGCTCACTAACACCATTAGAACTGACCTTACCAAAACGGTCAGAGGTCAGAACATGTTTTATTAATTTGTAGTTATAGAACAATATGTTGCTAAGGTATTTAATATACTGTCAGATGAAATGAAACCGAGTATAGTGGATATTAGAGCCGCAAACTAACCTTGCCTTTAGTGTCCCCAAGATGGCGCTAGGGTCAAGGATTGTCCTCCTTAACCCCTTCACGCATATGACGCGATTTTGAGCCTATTGGGGATACTTTAAAGCCTTTGTTACCATCAGGGGTATTTAGAAACCTTTAGTTTAGTTACTTCAACCTCTGCAGTTGTCTTTGAGTTAGCTGTGGGCAGAAAACTAATTTTGGAGAGGTAATTATAAGAGTGAGAGAACTCTATTTATTATTGCTAATCTGGCAACCTCTGCGTCATAAAAGCGTGAAAGGGTTAATTACTATTTATAAATGTTGTCTGTCCCTCCCTAATCCACCGCCTCCTTAGCCTACCCCCGGCCCATTAAAGGTCGAGGCGGGTCATCTCGCTGCTTAACCACCTCGCATTTCATATAATGTGACTATCCTCTGTTTTGTTTTCCCAACTAGCGGTAAATTGCTATAAGAACATAAAAACATAAGACAATGTGAATTTGCAGAAAGCCGATCGGCACACCCAATCCCAATTACAAGTCCTAATTAAGACCCAACTCAACCTCACCAAAACGGTCAGAGATCAATACAAGATTACGGGGGTCTGCAGAGCGCCGATCGGCCCATACCCGGCAGATCCCCTTCATACCCAACCCTTCTCGTCTATATGCCTATATATATTTGCCTATATAATTTTGTATTGAAGCTTCCTACCAATATTTGCCTATATTTTTTTCTAAAACGAAATATATATAATGTGAAACAATTGTTTCGAGTTCTTTCGCTATCACTGAGCTTCAGTACATCTTCCATGCCTCCTTAACCCTTTCACGCACATATGACGCAGAGGTGTTCTCTCACTTTTATAATTACCTCTCCAAAATTAGTTTTCTGCCCACAGCTAACTCAAAGACAACTGCAGAGGTTGAAGTAACCAAACTAAAGGTTTCTAAATACCCCTGATGGTAACAAAGGCTTTAAAGTATCCCTAATAGGCTCAACCCATCTCAGTGTCATGAAATTATTATTATTATTAGTAGTAGTAGTAGTAGTAGTAGTAGTAGTAGTAGTAGTAGTAAGTATTAAAACATACAAAATAGTTTTATATGTGAGTAAATGTATCATATCTTAATAATGATGCAAGGTATTGTTGCATAATTTAGTTTTATCAAGGTCAATTATTGTGACTATTCTTAAATTAGATATAAATAAAAATAAAATATTTTTAACTTTACGTTTCTCGTATAATCTCTGCTTACTGTTTGTCTGTATTTAAAGAGTGGTTATCTACTTATATTGTTATTATTCATTTGAGGCTTATCCCTCAATACCTTTACCTGACCTGACATATCAAGGATTATTATTAACCTTGGTTTCATAAACATATATTCTAAACAAATAGTTAAAAAGATAACACATTAGTATTAGAATGTATTGTGTTTAGTATGAGTAATAAGATAACACATTAGTATTAGAATGTATTGTGTTTAGTATGAGTAATAAGATAACACATTAGTATTAGAATGTATTGTGTTTAGTATGAGTAATAAGATAACACATTAGTATTAGAATATATATTGTGTTTAGTATGAGTAATAAGATCGAAGTAATTCACTAATTCAAAATCATATGAATATAGGCCTATTTTTAAAGGTATCGCATTATTCTGCCACAAGTGGAACATTCAGTCTTTTCCAGAATGCTACATTTTCATATTACAATCATAGTACACCCGAAAAATCTATAGGTCAGGTGAAGGTATTGGGGGATAAGCCTTTGCAACGGCACCTCGCATCTACTTACCGAAGAGTATTGAGAGGAAAGAAGGGGTGTTGGAGAGAGGAAGCTGTCTAGTGGCGAGTGGCCTTGTTGTGTGTTATTATAGTCGATTTTTTTTTCAGCTGATGATCAAATTAATCTCTGATCAACTGATTTCTCGATATTTAATGGACAAATATGAATTTAATGCATCTGCGTTGTATTAACGCCAAGTTTTCATAGTTAACATATGTTGGTACAAAATTGAAGTAATAGCTGAGTAACCCGTCTTGCAACCCAATCCCACCCACCCCTACTTTGTGCAACTCTCCAACCAAAGAGTGAAACGTTACTCTGTCTTTCTTCTATTCAACAGCTGAGCTCTGGAACTCTCTCCCAGAATCAGTCTTTCCCTTCTCCTATGGCTTAAATTACTTCAAACCCTGTGTGGCCAGGCATTTTGACTCGAACGTCCCTTGGTTTTGGCCCAGTTACTCTTTCAACTATGGGGGAGGCACTCGCTACAGGCAATTCTGCCTTTTGTCTCCCTCACTCACATAGAACAAAAAATACCCACTCGACCGCTGGGGATCTATATTATTGAGTGATTTAATATGTAGTATCACTACGGATATATTATGTACATATTAAACAATAGTACATAGGCTACACAATTATAACAAACAACTTCTTTTGGATCCCATTGTTCAGTCAGTTTAGTTAACATTAACTGATGGTAGTCTTGGCCAAATATCGACTAGACTAACTTACTAAATAAGAAAATAAAATTGGATGCACATCTTAATTAGAACAATTTTCAACTTACATAAATAAAACAATTTTAGAATTTAGCATATTAAGTTAGAAACTGGTAATTAGGGCGAGAGAACGGCTATATCTATATTGTTGTAATTTGTTAGCTGTGGTTTTATAAATGGTATATTGTTATTGGGAAGGATCTTTCTACCCCTTTCCCCATATAAACTACAAAAGGTAATTATGAACCCATTGCACAATTTTAAGAACACGATCACAAGTCCTACAACTGATCATTCAAATCCAGAAAGTACCGGTCTAGAAATGGCTAACAACAAATGATTCGGTAGGTCAATAATATTAATGAGAATACTAATGGATGACTTAGAGGATAAATGTTTCATAGAACGAATAAATAAAAAAGGGACATATAGGCCTACTGTAGGTAGGATCAGGAATGAAAATATATGATTGTCTTCTATCATCATCATGTTAACTGAGCGTTAATGTGGTGGAGAGGCTAGGTTAGGAGGGAGTGGAGGAGCGTGGGGGGTTAACGAGAGGGAGAGGGTTAAGGAGGGCTACGTGGAAGTTTGACCCTAAGGTCTCTGGGCGTAGGGGTGGCATTAGACTACAGTTGGTATCGTAGCCTGGGGGTTAATGACAGGGAAGGTATGTTAGCCAAACGCTACCGGGGGATGAGCGTCATAATCCTATAGAAGGCCGATAACCTACCGGAGTTATTATATATAATACCCCAAAGTAAGCGATTATATTATATGAATAGTCATCACAATTTTTTACAAATTCAACTAGATCAAAATAATATCGAAATGATGGATCAAATATTGATCTTGATATGTAAAGCCTGTCGTTTATAAACATTGGAGCACATGTCCGCAGCCGCGGTGCCACTCCATTCGCGCCTAATCACGATTATATTTTGGTGTATTCTTATTTAAATTTATATAATTTGGGTTGATTAGGTTACACAATACAATATTACTAAGTAACAGTACACGCATATATATAAATATCATAATCATAATTAACATTTGTGAAATATAGGTTCGACCTCGCAGAGCACCACAGCTGCGTGAGGGCCAGTAGGAACGTAGAGATATCGAGGGGGGGGTGGGGGGGCATCTAGCCTCGTGACCTTGACCTTGTCGTCTCCCCAAGAGTCAAGTTCACAAAATCAGTGTTCGTCACGGTAATTAATCTGTCACTCCTCAGAATTATTGAAATTTCTATGTATGCAATAATTTCTTGCTCTACTATTAAACAAATAAATATGTTTTATAATTTCACCTAATATGTAATGTCACAACACATATTAAATTGTATATATTCAAATTTATTGCTGATATGTTCTGTTGTCGATTATTCCAGTCCCTGACATACTGTACCTCATGATATTTGGTATATTACGCTATTTCGTTTTTATTTTGTCTTAATTTGCTTTGTAATAATTATTCTGCAATGAATATTTACTTTCATTGTTAAAAATAGTCAGGAAAGGTTGTCCATATAATGTATATATTTAAAAGTCTGGATCGCCCCTTGTTCATTTTGTGCCACCCCACTATAATGAGAGTGGGTTATCAGACTTTGGGGTAACAGAAAATGCAGCTTACGATGTTTCATCTGCATTATATTCCTTGTTTTACTTTGTAGTGGTCATTTTGTAATATATATTTACATTCATGTTCAACAATAGTAAGCAAATGTTGTATATATTATGTAGGCCTATACATTTTGAAGGCAGGCTCGTAAAATGTGTACATTTTGTGCCACCCCACTGATAAGAGAGTGGGTTATCAGACTTTGGGGTGACAGAAAATGCAATATTAGATTCCCTTCATGGATCCAAATGGTTCACAACTTTAGATCTACAAGCCGGATACTGGCAGGTGCCAATTAAAGCAGAACATCAACAAAAGACAGCTTTTTCGACCAGTGGAGGACACCTCTATATGAGTTTAACGTACTACCATTTGGCTTGTGTAATGGTCCAGCTACGTTTTCTCGCCTTATTGAGTCTGTATTGAAAGGTTTAACTTGGGAAACATGCCTCGCTTATTTAGAAGCTGTAATTGTTTACTCAGGAATATGGCACAAATATCTTCGCCGACTCCGTCAAGTGTTACAACGTATCAGGGACGCCGGATGAAAACTTAAGCCTTCCAAATGTGAGATCGCCAGGAATTCAGTAGGATTTTTAGGCCATGTAATTTCTGACCAAGGCATATCCCCAGATCCCAAGAAATTATCCGCCATTCAAAATCAACAACCCCTACAGTAAAAGGAGTGGTGATGGGCTGGTCTATCAGAGTGAGAACTGAGCGATCTCTGCCATACCCATAGCTTACTCTGACTGTTCCTTTTACTTATATATTTTCTAGATCTCAAGTGACGGCATCTCTTCCGTGGATTGACCTCCCAATCTACCAAGATTGGAAGCCAAAGCGTCACATTTTTCCTTTGCCCCTCAACTTTCTCTTCATAATTGCTGAGGGGCACAGGGCCCTGGGTGGGGCTTTGGTTTCCCGGGCGTTTCTGCACCCTCCTCAGCTCCCCGCCATGGAGTGGCTTCGGTCACCCAGGCTTTATTGTGGTCGGCAGGGAGGGTTCTGTGGGGGCGCTCGGTTATGGCCTTGGCCTTGCTCAGGGACTTGGGGCTGTTCGGCCAGGCAGCTTGGGGAACAACAACAACAACAGTAAAAGGAGTACGCTCATTTTTAGGATTAGCCACCTATTACCGACGTTTTGTTCCTCATTTTGTAGAAATAGCCAGGCCACTTCATCAACTCACTCACAAAAAATACTGCATTCGTGTGGACACACGAAAGAAATCTAGCTTTTGAAACATTAAAGGAAAAGTTAGTACAGGCCCCCACAGTATCTTTTCCTGACTACAAGCAGCCTTTCCGTCTATAAAACGATGTCTCATTATATGCAATTGGTGCAGTATTAGCTCAAGTACAGGATGGAAAGGAACACGTCATTGCTTATGCCAGCTCAACTTTGAACACAGCACAACAGAATTACACAGCCACTAAACGTGAATATCTAGGTATTATCTGGGCATTGAACCACTTCCGTTCTTTTGTGTTGGGAGCAAAATTGGACATCATCACAGATCACCAATCCCTTCAATGGCTGAGACGATGCGAGACCAATTCCGCTTTACTAGTCCGTTGAAGAGAAACTTTAGAAGAATACGATTTTGTAATTCATTATCGTCCCGGAAAATTACATACCAACGCTGATGCTATCTCTCGGCTTCCCGTACCAGATCACATCCCCACGAATCTGGCTGCCTTATAACTAACCGATCTAATCAACACCTCCATCATCAAGACCCCAGCCTCTACAGAACCGACATTAATCCAATCTTGGGAGAAAAAGACCAAGCCGAAATGGATCCCCAAGTATATATTTTAACGTCTTACTCGCTGGGGTGATCAATTAACCACTGAATCAGGACACATCGTCGTAGAACCTACCGTCGCTCAGGAATACATGATTTCCATTCATGAAGGTAATGGAATTCATCTAGGACAAAGGAAAATGCTCAATGTATTCCAAGACCAGTATTGGACCATCAACCCTGTTAGTCTTAGTAATCAGAAACTTGGGTATTAAGGTGAATATGTTATGACAAGATACATAAGTGGAAAAAGTACAATAAGAATAAATAGATAAATGGGTATTAAGTAATTATGTTGTGAGAAAATACACAACGTAAGTGGGAAAGTACAATAAGAATAATGTGGAATAAATACAATATATATTGCCTAAAAGGTACGTAATCGGAAAAGGAAAGAAAGATAAAGAAAACAAATGAATTCAAGTGGGGCACAGAAACTAGTGCGTATATGGAGCGTCGATATTGTGACGTCATGAGCAGGGCGATGAGTAACTGAGTCATGGCGTCGGAAGACAGTTGATCGTGAGTAATGAGAGCGGATGGAAGTGCTGACAGTGGAGTCAAGTCCTGGCCAGGCAGCAAGAAATGAGTCAGCACTCAAAGCTTATTAGTGCACTGGAATATAATCTGCTCACCCCGCCCTGGATAATGAATTAAGTATTATCCGCCAACTCTGCCTGCAATACTCAGCATATGGAACTCTGCCGATGATACAGCGAGGTAAGGCGAATACAAAGTGAGTTCAACAGTGGTAGCAGAGCGTAGTTCGCAGTTTTACCGAAATATGGCGTCAGTGATTAAAAATCCTCCACAAATGACATAGGAAAAAGACTATGAGAGGTGGAAGAAAGATATCGAAATATGGCAGAAACTAACGAGTGTGACACCGGAGAAGCTAGAGATGTCAGCAGCGAAATAGATACAACAGTCTTGGCGAGTGACAAAGGAATGGAACATTTGCTGACAAGATTAGACTCTGTTTTTATGCTAGATACAAATAGACGGGCCTTTATGGCTTATTCTGAATTTGAATCGTTCAAGCGCCCCGCTGAGATGACGATAACTGACTATTTGGTGGAATTTGGTAGAAGATATTATAGATTCAAGAAACATGGTATGGAACTGCCAGATCAGGTGTTGGCGTTTCGGTTATTGAAAAGTTGTGATTTGTCAGATATTCACTTCCAATTAGCGATGTCAACTACGACTACCATCACATTCGAGGAGATGAAAAAGACATTAAATAGAATGTTCGGAGGTGGAATTGTAGACCACAATTTAAGTGGAGATGCACAGAATGACACAGTGCAGGTGCAGGTGAAATCTGAGCCCATTTTGGAAGTCAGTAGAGCTCCATTTCGAGGCACCGGAGGCAGATATAGACGTGGGTATAGACGTGGAACACGCAACAGGTACTGGAGTCCTAGAGGTGTTGGTGGTGATGCCAAAAACCCAACAGGACCAAATGGTGAGCTCACAAAATGTTTCGTGTGCGGATCTGTTGACCACTGGGTGCGAAATTGTCCTAAGAGAGAGGATAGGGATATGGAAAATAAGGATGTGATGGAAGATACTGGCGAAGTGCAGCTGACATTGCTATCAGACGGGGTTGATAAGAGAGAAAAATTAATGTCGGAAGCTTTGGGAGCCCTGGTTCTTGATTCAGGATGTTCTACAACGGTGTGTGGAGAAGACTGGTTACAGGCTTATGTGGATACAGTATCATCAGATGATGTACAGTTGATAAAAAGAGAGAGATCAGAGACATCATCTAAATTCGGAGATGGAAGACAGGTGACATCAAAAGGTATTGTGCATATTCCCTGTTATATACATGGGATAAAAATCATGATTCGGACCGATGTGGTGGATTGTAGAATTCCACTACTAATGAGCAGGTCAGCCATGAAACGTGGAGGCATGATATTGAACTTCAGAAAGGATACAGTGCGTATGTTTGGCAGAGAAAGTAAGCTGCATATCACCTCTACAGGGCATTATACACTTCCCATAGTGAAGACACCATGTAAGCAAATGGTAGACTGCTAGCCACAGAAGATCATGAAGACATTTCCAAGAAGGTGTTGAAGTTACATCGGCAATTCTCACATCCCACTGCAGAGAAGTTAACGAGATTAATCAAAGAAGCAGGGATACTCAATGAACAATGGAAACTGGAAATAAATAAAGTGAGTGATAGTTGTGATATTTGTAGAAAATTTAAGAAAGTGCCTCCCCGTCCTGTGGTGGGACTCCCCATTGGTAAGACGTTCAATGAGGCAGTAGGAATGGATCTGAAGGCATGGAGGAGTGACTATTTTCTTGTCTTGGTTGACTTGGCAACAAGATATTGTGTGTCTACGGTCATACACAATAAGAAACCTGAGACCATTATAAGAGAAGTAGTGATTCAGTGGATCAGCCGGTTTGGAGCACCTGACAAGTTCTTGACCGACAATGGTGGAGAGTTCAATAACAGTGATTTTCGGAGCATGGCCGAAAATTATAATATTCAAGTGATGTGCACAGCTGCTGAAAGCCCATGGAGCAATGGCGTATGTGAGCGGCTGAATGCCGTACTTGGTGATAATGTGGCAAAGATTGTGTTGGATGCAAAATGTGGTGTATCTACAGCACTGGCATGGGCTGTATCAGCACGTAATGCACTCCAGAACAACAATGGCTTTTCCCCAAACCAGCTGGTGTATGGATTCAACCCAAGTATACTTAGTGTGCTGAATAATAAGATTCCTGCTCTTGAAAACAGGACATCATCGGAAATCGTGGCTGAAAACCTTAATGCTATGCGTGTGGCCAGAGAAGTGTTCATCAAAAATTAGTCCAATGAGAGAATACGTAGGGCACTACTGCATAACGTAAGAGCAGACAACATGGTATGCTTGCAAAATGGAGACAGAGTATATTACAAACGAAACAGTGAAAACCAATGGAAAGGCCCAGGTGTAGTGATTGGAAAGGATGGTAAACAAGTTCTTGTGAAACATGGAGGAACATATGTGCGAGTGCACACTTGTAGGTTGCAGAATGCAAGTTGCAAGATGCAAGGCATGGACGATATCAGTAGTGGCAAAACAACGGAGACAGGATTGCATGTTCCAGTTGAAGACGAATCAAATGATGTTAACATAGAAAACGAAACAGAGAATGAGCCTGAGGACGCTGAAATGGATGATAATGAGAAATGCAGTGATGAACAGGAGTCCGGAGACGGAACCAGTGTAGCTGCTGAAGCTAGAATGCCTAGAATGCCTAGAGTGGGGGATAGAATAGAAAGATACATGGTGGAGAACAAAGAAAAAGTGATTATCACAATCTTAAGTAGAGCCGGTAAAGCAACTGGCAAGTACAAAACATGTTTCAACATCAGAGACGAAGCAAGTAATGTGACAAAATGGATTGATGTAGATAAAGACATCTATAATTGGCGGATTGTGAACGATACAGAGGAAGTCATGATAACGTATTCCAATGATGCATGCATAGAGGCAAAAAGGGCAGAAATGAAGAATTGGATTGATAATGATGTGTTTGAGGAAGTTGGGGACCAAGGTCAGAAGGCCATATCAACAAGGTGGATAATGACACAGAAAATAAAATCTGGCACTCAGGTTATTAAGGCCCGTTTAGTGGCACGTGGCTTTGAGGAAGGATTAAAGGATGTTCCCATTGATTCTCCTACGTGTTCAAAGGAAGCTTTTAGACTGGCTTTAAGTATTGTGTCCGCCAAATTGGGACTGCCATGCACTGGATGTGAAAGCCGCTTTCTTACAGGGGCATCCTATTAATAGAGAGATTTTCGTGTTGCGCCCTGAAGAATTCTACAATGGATATCTATGGAGATTAAAGAAGACAGTATATGGTCTCAATGATGCGGCCAGAGCATGGTACGAGAGGGTGAAGCATGAATTGCTTACATTGGGTATGTCAATGTGTGGTTTAGAACCAGCACTACTGTTCTGGCATAATGATGGAAGATTAGAAGGGATCATTTACATCCATGTAGATGACTTCTATTGGAGCGGGTCAAATGCATTCAAGATATCTGTAATGTCCCAGTTGGAAAAATTATTTCTGATTGGTTCTGAAGAGAAGACTCGTTTCCAGTACCTGGGTATAACAATAGAACAAGCAGAGGATGGCATTATGATCAATCAAGGCAATTACATTAGACATGGACTCCAAGAGATGAAAATGATCAAATCTTATTAAGGACAAAAGAAATGATGAAGTCAGTCAAGAGGAGAGAACAAAATACCGATCTGTTGTGGGCCAACTAAACTGAGTAGCCACACAAACGAGGCCAGATATAGCATATGATGTATGTGAACTGAGTACGGCATTCAATCGGACAACTGTCGGAGATGTAATCAGAGCCAACAAAGCCGTCAAGAAGGTCAAGGATAACCCACTGTCAATTTGGTTTGGGAAAGTGGACCTGGACGAGTGTACACTTGAATGCTACAGTGACGGGTCTTTTGGTAATTTGACAGACCTTGGGTCTCAGGGTGGTCACATCATATTTGTGAGAGACAGAGAGGGAAATAGCTGCCCCATTGCGTGGAGATCAAGAAAGGTGAGACGGGTGGTGAAATCGACTTTGGCAGCAGAATCCCTTAGTCTATTAGATGCAGCAGAGAATGGGATGTATTTGGCACATATGCTGAGAACAATCCTCGGAAATCAGCACACAATTCCGGTAAAATGTTTTTCAGACAACAAATCTTTGGTGGATTGTTTGCAGTCTACCAAGTTGGTAGATGACAGAAGCCTAAGGATAAATATAGCTGTGTTGCGAGACATGATAGCAAGAAAAGAAATCCAAGAAGTGAAGTGGATAGAAACAACGAAGCAGATAGCAGACTGTCTCACGAAGAAAGGAGCCTCTCCTATGTTATTACTAAAGGAGTTGAGCAAAGCAGAGTAAAGAAAAGAAAAAGAAAAAAAAAGAGGGGAATGTGTTAGTCTTAGTAATCAGAAACTTGGGTACCTCTGAAGTGCGCATGGGGGTAATTGGAAACGTCCCCGTGCTGACGTATTTGAGGTGTTTCCGTCACTAAAATATTCATTGTGCCATTAATAGCATTAATACTTATCCATATGCGCCTATTATGGGTTGATTATAAAGGTATTAACCTGAAACAACAATAAAACGAGTGAAAACAGCGTTTGGATGGTCAAAATCGGAGATATAGCCCGCGAGTTGTATAATGTATGGGTGAGGCAAGCTACTTTCCCGCCAATTTCCCCCAAGGCCACTGAGACACAGTCGATCGATACTCTCTCTCTCTCTCTCTTGCACTCGCTTGCCATCAGTGATGACAACACCCTGCTTGCAACTCGCTAATGTTAGCACGAAAATATACCTCAGAATAAGGGAATAACAGGGAAAATAGGTGATAACTGAAGGAGAGGAGGAAAGTGGGGAAGGAGGGGAGGTAGAGGACTGAGATTTTGCATAGCCCAGGGGCCAAAATAAAAATAAAATAATTTTTTTTTTTTTTTTTTTTTTCGATGTCAAAAGTTGATTTTTGTTTTCACTCACTCATAAGAGTCTCCCCGCAGTCAGCCGGGGGAACTCTTAAGAGTCTCCCAGCAGTTCCCGGGTTAAAGTGAATATGTTATGACAAGATACATAAGTGGAAAAAGTACAATAAGAATAAGTAGATAAATGGGTATTAAGTAATTATGTTGTGAGAAAATACACAACGTAAGTGGGAAAGTACAATAAGAATAATGTGGAATAAATACAATATATATTGCCTAAAAGGTACGTAATCGGAAAAGGAAAGAAAGATAAAGAAAACAAATTAATTCAAGTGGGGCACAGAAACTAGTGCGTATATGGAGCGTCGATATTGTGACGTCATGAGCAGGGCGATGAGTAACTGACAGAGCTGGGCACCACAAACAAAAAGTCAAGTCAGCAAACACAAATCAGCAAACCCAGAACATAACTTCAGCAAACACAAATGTGCAAACCTTGTGACATTTCTAGTCCTCAAATGCAGATATGCAAACGCAAACCGTTTTTATTAATTTTAAATTTAAACTACAGAATCAAGGGTAAATCAATAAATTCAATCTCTAATGTCAATAATATATATATTTACTTAAATATAATGTTGCCCAACTTCCATGGACCTCAAGGATATACATACAGGCTTTTAAAGCTTGGAAATTGCTGTAAATTGCCAAAACATTCCAGAACGTCACCCGCAGTGAAAGGGTTAATATATATAGCATAGGCCACTTAGTTTGTCCACATGGGCAGTAAAACGTTGGGGCAACTTGTTTATGGGGAGAGTGCTTCAGTAATAATCAGTATTCGCAATTCCGCACCATTCAGGAGGAGGTACGCCGGATCACAGAGGTGCAAGGAGGCGATTTATTCGTGGTCCCCCCTTTGGGAATGGCAATAGGCTATATATGCCTAGATAGGTCTACTTTAGATAGATTAAGTAATTTAATAGAAAGTAGCCTAGGCCTATTAATTTTAATGCTCAGAATAAAGGCCTAGCTTCAGATCAAAATTTAATAAAATTTTATTGTAGGCTAAATTTAGTCTAGGCCTATATGATACTTTCAAAATTAACACTTTCTACTTGACACTAATAAAATGAGTGTGATTATAGGCCTAGGCCTATACATAGAAGTTAGAACATGCAATATTTAGCCTAGGCCTACATGCTTTGAGGCATTTTGACGGAATTAGTGACTGATTATAATAGCCTAGACCTAGGCTATATATTAAAGTTAGAACATGCAATATTTAGCCTACATGCTATGAGGCATTTTGATGGAATTAGTGATTATAGCCTAGACCTAGGCTATATATAAATAGAAGTTAGAACATGCAATATTTAGCCTACATGCTTTGAGGCATTTTGATGGAATTAGTGACTGATTATAGCCTAGACCTAGGCCTAGGCTATATATTAAAGTTAGAACATGCAATATTTAGCCTACATGCTTTGAGGCATTTTGATGGAATTAGTGATTATAGCCTAGACCTAGGCTATATATATAGAAGTTAGAACATGCAATATTTAGCCTACATGCTTTGAGGCATTTTGATGGAATTAGTGATTGACTGATTATAGCCTAGACCTAGGCTAGCCTATATATATAGAAGTTAGAAAATGCAATATTATTTAGCCTACATGCTTCGAGGCATTTTGATAGGATTAGGGTAGCCTAGGCCTAGCCTAATAAAATTACTTATATTAGTAATTAGCCTATAGGCCTAGGCTATATTTAGAAGTTAGAACATGCAATATTTAGCCTACATGCTTTGAGGCATTTTGATGGGATTAGTGATTATAGACCTAGGCCTAGGCTATATAGCCTAGCCTATATATGTTAGACTTAGCCTAGGCCTACATGCTTTGAGGCATTTTGATGGGATTAGGGTAGCCTAATAACATTAGTTTAGGTTAAAAATTAACAGGCTATCAATCAAATTAACGATAGCCTAACTTTATAATCTTAAATTAGGCTAGATTATAAAGTTATAAAGCCCTTCTCCAGAGACATCTTCTTGGTAATTACAGGCCCATAGAAGGTTTCTAGGTGGGGCCAGGGGTGGCATAGGTCCTCGATTTCTGCATGCTCTGCAGCTTCTTCTTCTTTAGAACCCGCCCGCAGACCGTGCAGATCCACAGGGCTGACCTTTGTATCGGTACTGGCTCAGAAACGTTAGTAGGAGGGAAAGTTTAGAGTAGAAGGATAGTTTAAGAGACAGTTTTTGTTTTGTTTGTATAAACACCCCCCTCTCACTACCCCCCCCCCCTCACCCATTTCTCTTCCTCCACATTTTCTCCAATATCCTCTTCATCATCTCCATGTCTTGTGTTTCCATCTCCTTTGTTAACCCCAATAGCGCCCCCACCCCTCTACTTAATCTCCTCCCACCCCCTCTCCCCAACTCTATTCCTCATGTACCTCTCCAACTCCTCTCTCTCCTCATTATATCTTGTACATTCGGTTACTATGTGTTCTACATCCTCCACTATTGGGTCCCCTCCCATTTCACATTGACTGCAGTGCGGTCCCACTCCATTCCATCTCCTTGTTCTCTCATTCGTTTCTAGCGATCCTGTTCTTGCTTTAAATAGGAGTTTCGATCCCCATCCCCCATCATAGTACAGTTCTCTAGCTGGTTTTTCCTTCTCTCTATAATATGCCAGCGTGGCTTTATTTTCTACCCCCTCCCTCCATCTTCTTCTCCCCTCCTCCTTTATCCCCTTCTCTATCTCTCTGACACATCCCCTCCCATTCTCTAGTATGACCCACTCCCCTCTCTCATTTCTTTTTCTAAATTCCCCCCCACCCGGTCCTGTTTTATATTTATCCTCCCCAATCTTTTTTTGCACTCTCTGTTCCATTTACTTTGCTCGCTCGCCCATCTGTATACTTTCCCCGGCCACCTATCTTCCTCCATCCCCTCTAGTCTCACTTTGTACTTCCCTTTCGCTTTCCCAATCCTTTCCTCAAACGTACTCCACCCCATCTCCCCTCGGATTGCTTCTTGAGCTACGTATTTATTTGCCCCCAATCCTGTCCTCCCGATTTTATTCTGTATCGTTTCTAATTTCTTCGTTTCCGCCTCTGTTGTTTCTACCGCCTCTAAGCCGTACATTATTGCAGGTACTCCCAATCCTTTCCACAGCCCTCGCACTATTTCATAGCTATTCGCTCTTAGCCTTGTCGCGCTCCATAGTCTTCCATTCCATTGTTACATTTGTCCCACCTTTTCACTTTTCGCCTTCTCAAACCCTTTCTCCGTGATCGTTACCCCCAGATATTTATACTCCCTTGTCTTCTTCATTCTGTTTCCTTCCAGTGTCCTTTCCTCTTCTTCTTGAAGCTCTCCATTCATTTTCATCACCTGGCTCTTTTCTTTACTAAATCTTACTTCAAGTTCCTCCCCGAATCTCGTTGCTTCCTCTAGTAGTCTCTGCAACCCTCCTCCCGTTTCTGCCATCAGAACTACGTCGTCAGCAAACAGCAGTACCCCCAGTCTTTCTTTGTTTATCTGAATCCCCTCCCCAACTCTTTTCATCCTCTGTGTCATTTCTTCCATATATAACGCAAATAATAACGGCGATAATACGCACCCCTGCCTTACCCCCCTCTTGCTTTCTACCCATCCCGTTTCTATATTTCCTAGCGCGTACTTCGCTTTTGTTCCTTGGTACATCGATGTTATGATGTTTATATACTTTTCTGGTATTCCACTCCTTGCCATTATTTTCCATAGCAGTTCCCTGTTTACTCTATCATAGGCTTTTTCTATATCCAGGAATGCACAGTAACCCATTTTTTTCTCTCTTTTCATTTTCCCCATCACTTCGCTCAGTATATAGATATTATCTGTCCCCCTCCTATCTCTTCTGAACCCATTCTGCTCATCACTTATTAGCCCGTTTCCCTCTATGGCTCTATTCATCCTTTCCTTCAATATCCCGCAGAAGAGTTTCCCTATTGTGTTTGTCACTGTCACTGGCCTGTAGCTTTTCATTTCCTTCTTACTCTTGTACCCTCCCTTGTGCAATAGTGTTACTCTCGCTTCATTCCATCTTTCTGGTACTCTCTCATTTCCCATTACCTCATTAAACATTTTCTTCAGTCTTCTTGCCATTTCTTCCCCCCCCCCCCTCTATGTACATTTCATTAGGTATCCCATCCGGGCCGGTCGCCTTTCCCTTTTTTAGTGCTTTGATCCCTCTCCTTACTTCTTCTATTGTGAGCTCCCTTTCCATTTCCATCTTATCCTGTTCTGGTAGCCTTCTCTCTCTCATTTCCAAGTTCCATTCCCTCTCCTCCCCTTGTTCATTTACTCCCCCTATTTCCTCCCAGTATCGCTTTATTTCAATCTTTATTTCTTCTTCTGTCTTTATTATTCTATCTCCCACTATTAGTTCCACGCTTTCTTCCTCTCTACCGGTCTCACCTCTTAACATCCTATACCACTCCTTTTGGCCCTCTTTCCCCTTGCTTCTGATCTTTTCTATTTCTTCTTTCTCGTGTTTTATCATTGCCTCTTGTATTAGTATTTTTACCTTCTTCCTTTTCTCCTCGTATACCTGTACCGCTTGTCTTTCTTCTCGTTCCCTCTCTCCGCCTTCCCTCCTATTTCTCTCTATCATCCTTCTCCTTTCTTTGTTCGCATCCCTTCTTTCACTTCTTGCTTGTTTTATTTCCCCATTCCACCATGGTTTTTGTTTTCTTTTTCCTGTCCATCTTCTTATTCTTCCTATACTCCTTTCTGCCGCTCTATTTATGTCCATCATCAACTCTCCATCCATTTCCTCTACGCTCCCCTCTCTTCTTTCCCCTATTTCTTCCAGGTAACCTCTGTACTCTACCCATCTTTCACTTTTTAGATTCCATCTATTAATCCTCCATCTCGTGTTTCCTTTGCTTTTCCATTCCTTTGTGTAGTTTATCACCATGAGTCTGTGGTCGCTTTGTATCCCTACTTCATTTTCTTCATCTATCCACATGTTTTGGATCTCTTCCCTTGCTCTTCCATTCGCTAGTATGAAGTCTATCGCCGATGTTTGTCCTTCTCCGTGTCTTATCCATGTCGCCTTCCCCTCTCCCATTGTTTGGTTCAGTATTTCCATGTCATTTTCTTCCGCAAATTGGATCAAGGCTTCTCCATTTCCATTTATCCTCTCCCCTAGTATCCCTATATGTGCATTCATGTCTCCCATTATAATTATCTCCTCTTCCTCCCTACCCCTTATCATTTCCTGTATTCCTTGGTACTTGATTCTGTTTTCTTCCCGTTCCCTTCTCCCCCCTTCCACCGTGAAGTACCCTATTATTGCTGTTATTTTTTCTTCCCTTCCATTATTCATCCTCGCTAGTGTCACTCCCATTATATCCTCCATTTCCTTTGATTCTCCACCCTTTAGTTTCTCTATTTTCCATTTTGAGTTGTTCCTAATCATTAACCCTACCCCTCCCCCTTTCTTTTCTGATTTCTCCCTCCCTCTCCCAATGAGCGTATATTTATCCCCTTCCCATTTTGTCTCTCCCCTAAGGTGTGTTTCTGTTATTCCTATCATTTCCATTTCCCACTCACTCCATACCTCTTCAATGTCTTGTATTTTCCCTCTATTTATCCCATTTATGTTTACACATCCTATTTTTATTCCTCGGTATACGTTATCCCCCTCCCCCCGCTCTTTCCCTTTGTTCTTCTTCACTGTCGGATGATGGTGGTGAACTGCTCCCCATGCTGTTGGCAGCTGCAGTAGGCATGATGGTAGACTCAATGTTCACTTCAATAGGCCGAAAATATAAACAAAGTTGAAGTGCTAGCAGGTTGGAACTCTTGGACTGCTGTGTGTTGTAGGTGTTAGCTCGACGCTTGCTACTAAGTAAGTGAAAAAACGTGAAGAGCCGATGTATAGGCCTAGATTCCAGAACACAGGTAGTTGGCTTGGTCACATGACTTTTTTTGGCTGGAGCTGCAGGAGCGGCCCAGGGCTGGCTGGCGGCTGGAATTTTGATTTTGCGAACTCGAGGTTTGCAACATGGAGGTACTTTCCAGAGCTTCAAACCCGCAAATAGGCAGCCATTTTGGCGCCAACGCTAATTCGCCAACAAAATGACACTTCCGCCATGGCGGAATTGGCTATTTGCGGAAGTGTTGGCTAAAGTGCCCAGCTCTGGTAACTGAGTCATGGCGTCGGAAGACAGTTGATCGTGAGTAATGAGAGCGGATGGAAGTGCTGACAGTGGAGTCAAGTCCTGGCCAGGCAGCAAGAAATGAGTCAGCACTCAAAGCTTATTAGTGCACTGGAATATAATCTGCTTACCCCGCCCTGGATAATGAATTAAGTATTATCCGCCAACTCTGCCTGCAATACTCAGCATATGGAACTCTGCCGGTGATACAGCGAGGTAAGGCGAATACAAAGTGAGTTCAACAAACCCATCCAGAATTGCAAAAAAAGTATGCTTGTTAACCCTGTGCCCTAGGTAAAGACATATGTCGCACAGCAGGTCCAGCCAGAACTATTTCAGCCCAGAAACCTTTCCAAACACTTTCCATGGATGTAATGAGTCCATTTCCGGTCAGCAACGGCAAACGTTATATCGTCACGTTTGTGGATATTTACTCTAAATTTCTAGTAGCTTGCCCCACCAAAGACCACAGTGCTTCCACCGTTGCTAATTTACTAGCCACGGAAATATTTCCTGTTTTCGGATTACCGGTATCTTTGTTATCGGACAACGCCCCAGAATTTAGAGGACAAGTTTGGGAGGCTTTCACAAAACAATGTGGCATTAAGGTCAAACATTCTTCCCCATACTGGCCCCAAGGCAACGCAGTCTGCGAGCGGAGTCACCGCACAATTAATAATCAGTTACGCACTAGAATGATTGCATTAAACACCTCTGATTGGCCGTCTCAAGTGAAGACAATACAATGGGGAATGAACACGTGCCCAAAAGAAGATGGAATTTCCCCACATGAAAGAGTTTATGGTGTAGCTCCTATTTTATTGGCTTTTCACCACCTAGCTCAACCATCCACCTCTCAATTCACAATTGATCCACTACAACAGCTAAAAAACACCCTCCATTACGCTCAAATATGCCAAGACAGTAAACACGATGCAACTGATGGTACAAATCCCTTCGTCATCGGCGATTTTAGGAGTATGGTTGGTTGTTGGAAGGAACATAATAATTGATATTGGTTCAGGAGTAATTTATCGAGAGGACTTCCCTAAGTGGTTAAGGCCCCATTAATTGCTCTTTCCATTCACATATGCATAGCCTACGTGAGTTGCAGTTGGGATGTGTGTACATGCTTAGATTGATATGCAGGATTCGAAGTTGCATAATAAATTGTAGGCAGTGTCCACCAACCTTTAACTGTCTTCGTGGTGCGATGTATAAGGTGTTGATTTTCGGTGTGAGCATCCTGGGTTCGAGTCCACGGACTGCCACATGTGTTTGTAAATTTCATTAATCGATTTTAGGAGTATGGTTGGTTGTTGGAAGGAACATAATAAATGGTAGCCAAACTTCCTGTGATCAATAAGTTAGGACCTCGATATGTGGGTCCTTATACCGTCTCGCACATCCCAAATCCCTACCAAACATCTGTCAACTACCATGGAGAAACCAGAACATACAGGAATCGATTTGTTAGAATTTACAAACCCCTCAACAATTCCAGTGAACCTAAACCGATCGACACTGACGACGGCTATCAAATTCCTAGCCCAATATCTCCTAAGTCCTCTGATGCCCACCCAAATCAAGTACCAACTCCAACTGTTTCAGGCCCCACTTTAACCTCTGAAGTGCGCATGGGGGTAATTGGAAACGTCCCCCTGTGCTGACGTATTTGAGGTGTTTCCGTCACTAAAATATTCATTGTGCCATTAATAGCATTAATACTTATCCATATGCGCCTATTATGGGTTGATTATAAAGGTATTAACCTTAAACAACAATAAAACGAGTGAAAACAGCGTTTGGATGGTCAAAATCGGAGATATAGCCCGCGAGTTGTATAATGTATGGGTGAGGCAATCTGCTTTCCCGCCAATTTCCCCCAAGGCCACTGAGACACAGTCGATCGATACTCTCTCTCTCTCTCTTGCACTCGCTTGCTATCAGTGATGACCACACCCTCCAATCGGATTTCTAATGTTAGCACGAAAATATACCTCAGAATAAGGGAATAACAGGGAAAATAGGTGATAACTGAAGGAGAGGAGGAAAGTGGGGAAGGAGGGGAGGTAGAGGACTGAGATTTTGCATGGCCGAGGGGCCAAAAAAAAAAATTTTTTTTTTTTTTTTTTTTTTTTTTTTTTTTTTTTTTTCGATGTCAAAAGTTGATTTTTTTTTTCTCTGACTCTTAAGAGTCTCCCCGCAGTGCGCCGGGGGAACTCTTAAGAGTCTCCCCGCAGCTCCCGGGTTAATTAAACCTCCATTACTTGCTCCCAAACCAGTCAACCAGCAACAAAAATCATATCTTCAACACCCACCAAGAACACCTCACCCATTATTACCCTCGCCAGGTGTCACACCTCCACAACCCCCCTCCCTTATCAATTCTGACACTTCCACAAATAAACCTGTTTCACCAGCACCCACCCGCTATGTCTTACGTCCACAAATTCAGCGTAAACTTTCGGTACCCACGAAATGCCGTACGACTCATATCAACAATCCATTGTCAAAACAGATTAAACTTTCCACCACTTCTCCCCTCCCTTATACTCCCAAGCAACCTCAACGCAGACATTTCTCCACCTCCTCAAATTCCTCTCCAACAAATTCACCTCCACCAAACAGACCCCGGCCGTATAAATCCTAATCCACCTCTCCACCTAAATCCACTTCTAGTTCCAATGCTTCCAATCCCAGTTCATCATCACCCCCATCTTCCAGTCCCGTGATCCTACCTCAACCTACTTCTACAAAACTTTCTGTAAAACCTTCCGCTAGCACAGTAAAGTCACCAACTCGTTTAATATCACCAAGAAAATTCTTTTGTTAGTAAACCTACCTTTTCCAGTACTTCCACCCACTCACCAAAACCTAAACCATCCACCTCTTCCAGCACACTTACCGATATTCCTTTGCCTACTCGTCTTGCACCACCCACTCTATCCCGCTTTCCCTCTACTGTGTCACCAAATTCACAAAGTAAGTCATACACTCTAACGCCAAACAAACAAAATAGTCAGCTCAAACCTCCCTCAACTCCACCCAATACCCCCAACCCTAAACCCCCCCAATACAAACCTTTCTCTTCATCAGAATCCAGCCCAGAACCGCCTATAAGAACAAATGTTTGCACTAAATCGGGTCGTTTAGTCAAAAGACCTGAGAGATTCTCATCTATCTTGGTTTCATCAAATGTCTCACAAGATATCCTGCCTAACTCTGTAAAAACAATCCACACTACACACACCACCAACGCTAAAACACTAACAATAGCTTGCTTAACAAACACAAAATTCTCCTCCTCTCCAAAAACAAATTCCCAACTCACGAAATCCTAAATCCCTGGTAGGCCTACTTTTATGTCCACACCCAGCTATCATCCTCAGCAGCTCAGTAAGACACAGAACACTTGCTTGACAGCCACCACCACGACCACACCTCCCTCTCGTTCATCTCCTCCTACTCAAGCCACCGTTATGTCCTCTTCACCTTTTATCAAGAGGATAAAAGTATCAACCGACCAAGGGAAATTCGTCCGAGTTCGCCACATCTATGAGGCCTTCACAGCTTCCATCGTCAACTCTCCTACTACGTCCCTACAAGTCACTATTGACCCCAGCAGGACGCAGGACCAACGTTCCCTAGACTGGTGGGAATTTTTACACTCCCTACCATTTACTGGTCACCTGGGTAACTTACTTCACTTCACCCTTGAGGCACGAGAACGTACCTATAACGAAGGGGAGGAAAGTAAGATACAAGGGTAAAGAAAAATAAGGAAGCAAGAAGACTCGAAGAACATAAAACCCAAGACAGGAATCCAGACTACGACCCCGCCCAAGACAGGAATGTCAAGGCCACCCGCGGAGAAGACGAGTACCAGGAATGGCAGACTCACGGCTATGGAAGATTGCCCTATCACGCCGGGAAAGGGAATTTGCTTGAGGGGATCACCAGCTCCAACCAGGAGAATTCTATTCTCCCAACCCTTTTAATAAAACATATAATGAACCACCCTAAAATGTATAATATTAAGTAAATCAATAAACATTCAAAAACCATTATGTACAAAGTGTAATTAATATTAAGGTGAACATGTCGCAAGGGGGATTCATTAGGTAAATAGATAAGTATACGATAAAATAAATCATGGTTTAAGGATCTCGTCACATTACGAGAATTCTACCAAAACCATTCCCCAGGGATGCTTTCTATCTTTCCAAGAAATAATAAGACACCTATGTACATATCTTCTATAACCCTACAGCTCTCTACTTTAATTTCAAACAAAACACACACGCTTCCTTCTCGGCTTGGGGACCAACGAACTTTGCCTTTCGACCTTAGATTAAGAAATTGACCATCAGACTTGCCAATGTAGCAAGTCGCTAGCAACAACCCTCAGTAACCATAAGAAACTGTTCTTAAGATAGTTTTATATCGGAGGGACTCAGTCTACCTATACTAACCAAATTTAACATGATTAAGGATAATGACGCACCTTAAATAATTACTATAAAAGCCTTGTCTATCAATCGACAACTTGCTAACTACAAAAGCGAGACGCCGTGACCTAGCGGACACGCACTATTGCCAATTGAGTCTCCAAGATTACGAGTCTTATAAGCTAGGATAAATAGGTTAGATATATAATTTTAAGCAAGAAACTATCCAGGTTCACTCTATTAAAGTAAATCTAACATTGATAGATACTATGAAGGCTACAAGCCTTATTTAAAACTCTGTAGGAAAGGCACACGTGCGAGGCTAGGACTCCTGCGGACCTACCATGACCCCCACGAATGTCAACCCAAACCTCTTGCCACCCCGCTAGTAATTATATATGAAACCTATGTTCTACATATCTAACCTTTAAAATAATAATTAGTAACAACTAAACTTCTATATATTTTTCCAACATTAGTAGTGCACAACTCCTATAGGAATAAATAATATCTTCACGAGAAAGGGCAACACAGAGTCATCAAACCCCTTCCCCCTTTGAAATCTCATGCTCAGAGATCACCTAGAAATCCCCCTCAAAACTTTGTATTAAAGTTCAATTATAGTCCTCCCCCTTACATTCTGTTGATGACTTAGACAGTAAAGTAAAACTTCGACTTATCCTACATCTGCCCATTATCTTCTTTTGAATAACTCTTCAAGAATAGTAGAGTATTGTTATACGATCAGTAAGATTCACCTCCCCTAGGACAAGAAGGATGTCTAGTCCTTAGAAATCATACACTCCCAAGTCCTTACTATCCTTTGCCAGGGAATGCGTACCCTCCAGTATTGGTGCACATTAGGCCAGGGGAGTTGGAAGGAAAAGTAAGTAGAAATAAGCTTTCTTGAGATCGGCACCCCGCTCTGGAGAAAGATTAAGTTTACCCTGTTCAGAAATATTCATTGATAACGGCAACCCGAAGTCCTTATACTGTCTGTGAATAAATGAACTTTATTTCAGGATCTTTGTTATTTGTGGCAACCCAATCACTTAACATAGAGACCTTTAATAGTTGTATATATAATTATGTTCCCTCCACCAACCGACTTTACTTCTAAACTCAGTTAATGAAATCAACAAATACATGTGGCAGTCCAGGGATTCGAACCTAGGATGCTCACACCGAAATATATCTAAGTATTAAAATCGTAAAGTGGTATGTCCTCCTCCACTTATGTTTTAATATCTTTAATAGTTCACCAGTAATCTATATACGCATAACCTTATTATTTCTGGCACCCCAGGACTTGATATAGTTATATTTATTGGATTATATTTCGGTATAGTTAAAACGTTGAGAATTCCAAGGCACCCTTACCTTTCAATGTTTTCCTATTAAGAAATTATACTAGCATTACTCACAGAGATCTAAGGTAGAAAGATCTTTTGTGTTAGAAGGGTTTAGCGAGACACCCTCACAGGCACTCTGCATATATAAATCCTAGGCGCAAACTGTCTGTGGCACCCCACCAGAATCTGCGACTAAAAGGTTAACACCGCCCCGAGTTCCTTGAACCTCTTATAAGGGTTAGAGACAGTCAAGAAGAGCCATTACCTAAACTCTTCTTGCGTTCGTCCGATGTTATGTTAATCCGGCAAGACCTGAGACATAATATTTAAAACCTTATTCCAAGAGTACCTTAACAGAACTTCATCAACAATTAATATAAAGGTCAGGATAGTCAAGTATTTGTTTGAAGCTACATGCCTAGAATACTTGCGTTAATCCGATATGGTGACCAACTGTTTCATTATTAGTTACGGAACCATATTCAAGACCCCAAGCCCATTAACCCAACTGTAACTTCTTCACACGACCGGCCAACCTGGACGGCCCACGGAGTATCAGAAGAAATCTTCAACTAAGTGCATCTCTCCACCAAGAAAAGAAATAATATATAAATTACTTAAATTCAGTATCAGTGACGAGATACAAGAAAAGTTAGAGTTCTAAGTGACCGAAATTAATAGAGTTCTTATTACCTCGAAATACGCGAAAAGTTGTAAAGTGTTCTACGAAGCTAATCTATAGAAAAAGATTTATATTAAGACGTCCTACGAATAACCCTCTTTAGCACGACGTTCTGTTTTTTTGTTTTTTTGTTTTTTGTAGATGTTTAGGTGACGATCACCACGGTCGATCTGGGGATCCGCCGCTGATGAGCTCGTCCTGGAATCTTTAAGACTGAATTTTACGATTCTGTACAGGACTGAACATGCCATTTTTATCGGCAATAGCTCAGAGAAGAGTGTTGAGAGGGGAGAAGGGGTGTTGGAGAGCGAGGAAGGTGTTGGAGTGGCTTTGTTATGTGTGTTTTGTCTGTATACGTCGTCAGGATGTCCCCTGACTGGGTGCAAGCATGTGAAACATGCTAGGACGTACTACTGCACCCACTAAATGTCCGCCGTGGCAGGGATTCGATCCCGGGTCTTTCAGATTCACACGCGAGCGTGCTCACCACTTGACCACCACAGCCTTCTAACTCAATAAATAACCAAGATTCTAAAATAAGCGGATTTTTACGCTTCCATCAACTCTGTCATATTTCCGCCAAGTGAAAAATAAGCAGAGTCCGTCCAGACTTATACTTTGAATTATAGAAACTAAGTGTTAGAGTCTCCAGTGTATACCGTAATACTAATAAACTACGTATTCACCAATAAATACGTCTGGAACACTTATACTACGAAATTAGTACATTTATATCAAATAAGAGGATTTCACACACCTTCAGGAACTCTGAAAAATAATTGTAGTCAGTGCCATAATATTTCAGAGTCCACAAACTTGAACTCTAATTGAAAAAGTTCATCAATGCTTAACCCTTCCAGCCCGGGCAGCATTTTAAAATGACAGTGCGGCAGATGGGCCAGAGCCCGGGTGTCCTTTTAAAATCCCTGTGCTTGAAAGCGTGCTTTGAAAAGCGCGCGGCCAAAATTTATGTTGTAGGGGCGATCGCAGCGCCACCAAGCCTCAACTACTACCGTTCTCAGTACCAACGTGGCCGCCATAGCGAGTTATAGTGAAAAAATGAATTCCGACGCGTCCGATTCGGTGCAACCTCCCGCGCGCCCCACTGCTACCCCGCTCGCAACTTCGACGCCTGATGCAACCGAGAAGAAAGCTCAACGAAAGAAAGTTAAGCGTTTGTTGAGTGATAGTGCTATACAGCGAGAACTTTTTGATATTGAAGAGAGCAGTGGCGAAAGCTTGGTGGACAATGAGCAATTTATAAGTGCAAGCGAAGATGACGATTTCATTGGCTTTGGAGACGACGATAATGTAGATTTATTTGAGGGGGGAGACAGTAGTGATGATCCTGATGTGGAAGTGTTTCAGGAAGGTGCTATTGAACTTCCAAGTGTGCTAGAACCTAGGCCTACCCCCTCGCCATCTTTGCTAGGTCAGCCTAGGCCTAGCCCTAGCCCAGGACCTTCCCCTTTGCCTGCCCGTACGCCCTTGAAAGTGGGAAAATATTTTTATAAACAATCTTTGGTGAAAAGTGCAGCTAAAAAAGCACGCAGGGCAGCAGCAGAAAAGGCTAGGGAAGCGAAAGACAGTGATAGTGACGCCGACCCGGGTCTAGCAACCACCCGCAGTCCTTTGTCCCGACGCCTTGACCCGGGACGCCGCGTGGGTCACCCAAAGCCCTCGGCTTCATCTCTCCCTCAGGATGACCACAGGGCCTCTATAAATGGTATTAGTAGTGTGCCACAGCCCTCAACACACCGCAGAGCATTATTTGATGCGGAGAAGCCCTCGGCTCGCCGCAAAAGGAGCCCAACACCCGAGGCCGAGGCTCCCATTGTTCAACCTCCCGCAGCCTCCAGCGCCCCACGCCGCCGACGCCCGGTCACTTCTTCACCAGAATTGTCTCCTGAAGAGGATGCTGACGACCCCAACATTGCCCCAGATGACCTGACGTCGCCTGAGGAGGAAGAGGAAGAGAAAGAGGAAGTCCCGACAAGACGAGTTAGAGGGCGAGGTCGTGGACGTGGTCAGCCTGCCGACGCCGATGCCCCTGGGCGTGGGCGTACAGGGCGTCCGCGTGGTCAAGGGCGTGTGCCAGGGCGTCCAGGGCGTGTGCCTGCTGCACCTGCACGTGCTCGAGCATCAGCATCCAACCTGTTTGTGTGGACAGATGGGGCTGATTTTGAGCCAGATTGTCCTGCCTTTGACGAGGTACAGATGGATTCTGGGGTGTCACCAACATATCCCTCTGGCCCAGATGCTACCCCCAGTGAACTTTTCTGTGGCTTCTATGACAATGAAGTCATGGAATACCTCGTCGAGGAGACCAACAACCATCATGACATCTGTGCCAACTTTCTTGGGAGGAAGACCAGTGCCAAGATGGAGAGCTGTCACTGTGGCAGAACTATATGTGTTCTTGGCACTCACAATGCTGATGACACATATCAGGAAGCACGCTCTGGCAGACTACTGGATCACTGCCGACCTCATAACGACTCCAGCATTTGGCAAGTACATGTCCAGGGATAGGTACTTCGACATCCTCTCCTATCTCCACCTGACAAACAACATGGCAGTCCACCTTCCCAACTCATTATGGAAGATCAGGAAGCTGTATGACATGATACGTCATCGGGTCACCACCTACCTGATTCCTTTCCAGAAGATGTGCCTCGACGAGTCTCTGGTCCTGTTCCGTGGTAGGCTGCACTTCCGACAGTATATCCCGTCCAAGAGACACCGCTTCGGCATCAAGTTCTTCGTCCTCTGCAACTGCAAGACGGGGTATGTGCTGGACTTTGTGGTCTACAGCGGCAAGGGTGGAGAAATTGTGACTGACCCCCTCATTGGTTTTGGTGGCACTGTAGTGAAGAAGATGATGGAGAGGCACTTCAATCAAATCCACATCCTCTACACAGATAATTACTACACGTCGCCTATCCTGACCAAGTACCTCCATGACCGCAAGACCGGAAATGTCGGCACAGTCAAGGCCAAGAGGAAGGGCATGCCAGGCTACCCAACCAAGACGAAGAAGACGGACATCTTCCACAAGAAGAGTGGCCCCATCCTCTCCATCCACTGGCATGACCAGCGGAAGGTCAACCTCCTCAGCACATGCCACAAGGCCGAGATGGTCGCCACAGAGAAGGTGGACCGAACAACCAAGAACCCCGTCCAGAAACCAGCTGCTGTCCTGGATTACAACCTCAACATGCGCCTCGTCGACAAGTCCGACATGCAGATGGGCTTCATCGACTGCCTGCGAACATCTTGCAGGTGGTACAAGAAGTTTATCCAGCATACGGTAGATATGTCGGTCCTCAATGCCTACAACATCTACCGTCTGAGGACTCCAGGAGCCAAGAAGTACAAGTCCCTGCGGAAGTTCCACAAGCAGGTGATACTTGAGCTCCTGGCTAAGCATGCAGAACCTGGGAGACCACTACAAGGACCAGGCCAGCTGGACAGAATGGGGTGTGCCGACTTCTTCAGGAGGCACCAGCTCAACCCCCTTCCTTTCAAAGCACCCGGTAGTCGGGCTAGAAGCCAGAAGAGGTGCCATGTCTGCAGCCACACAACCCGCAGACCCCATAAAGTAAAAAAAAAACACATGGGAATGCCTCGAGTGTGAAGTGGCACTGTGTGCTGGATGCACCAATGATTTTCACACTCTCCAACAATTTTGAAGTGCCCGTGACAATAACAGTGAAAGTGACACTCTAAAATGTAGGCTAAGAATAATATACAATAATTAATAAAAGTGAAAGAGACACAAATAACTAATAATAAGTGCCCTCATAACAATATGAACAAGTGAAAATTACACTATCAATTATCATAGTCCAGTGAAAGTGACACTATAATAATAATAAAACTAAGTATAAGTGAAAGAGACACACATAAGTAATAATAAGTGCCTTCGTAACAATATGAACAAGTGAAAGTGACACTATATATATTATTAGCTTACCTAACAATATATAAAAGTGAAAATGACACCATCAACTATCAAAGTCCAGTGAAAGTGACACTATAATCATAATACTAATAATAAAACTAAGTAATAAGTGACAGAGACACAAATAACTTCATGAAAATAACTTTATTGAGTGAAAATAACATAATAACTATAATAAATGGCATAATACTCAATAAAACACTATCAAATCGCTTCCCGGCATAATTGCGGGTGGAGCGACGAGTCCAACTGGGCGTCGTAGCCGGGGCCGCGGTTGAGTGTTCGGACGCACCGAGGTAAATACGCGGCAAAAGTTACCTCCACTTCCATCACCATCACTCCGGAACCAGTTGAGCTAGAGAGCTCTACTCAACGCCATTCTACGCGGCAAGGTAAGGCACACATTTTGATATATCTTTCATTAATGTAGGTAATATATTAAGCGAGATTAGCCTTAGTTTACTTTTGTTGATATTCAGCCAGATCGCCCGGATACGAGCTCCGTCATTTCGAAAGGCAGCCCGGGCCAGGAGGGTTAAGCTTCCCTATTTTGTGCCAAGAAATAGAGGAACTATTATCTACGAGTAGAAGTTAACTCAAGAGATATCGTGAATATAAATAAAACCTGAATTTAGTAACTTGATTATGAACTTTCGAAAAGAGAATAGTGCGTATAATTCTCAAGAAGAATATATACTGCTTAGACCAGTTGAATAGAATATACCTGATCTCTATCTAGATCCGCAATCGTGCTGGGAGAAATGAAAATAGAGTTATATAATAATAATAATATAATAATAATACTTTATTTCAGACTCACACAGTACAGAGGGGACCATACTGGGGTCCATATATACCTTACAGTAACATAAATATATTTATTAGTGGCCCCTTCATCATTGACGATATGCCTATTACATAAGGCTACCTCTTCAAACACCCATAAGCGCAGTTTGAAACTACCGCCGCAGAGCTCAGAGGAACCTTCATCATAAGCACACGCTAAATCACTCATGGATTCGTCTTTATGATTGGGTTCTCACTACGAAAAAACTTCGTAAAAAATAAAAAATAAAAACCAATTAAGAATAACTATACATAAAGCTTTCCATTTCCGTGGATGTACTTTTTGTGGATTCTGGACCAGACGCTGAAACGCGCGTCATTCCATCTTCCTTGCTCTGCGCTCATCCCACCTGGACGTGTGCCCCCCTGTGCTCCGCTGTATTCCGCATTCTTTGCGTCCCTAGTGAGTTTTTTCTCATATGGTTACTCTGGGATGTATTGAGTAAGGTTAGGATTAGCTAGCTGGGGTGTCATGGGTGGTTTTCTCGCAGGACAAGTGTTTTTTGGGTGCGTTTTTGTTGGGGCGCCTATTTCGGGCGGTCCCTCGTGTCCGTGTAGGGGACGCTGTAAAACGTTTTTCGTGATTAGCCATCTTAGTCCTAGTTTGTTAGGAGGCTTTATCTACGCAATGTCTGGCTTCTGGCTATCTTTCAGATAGAGTAGCCTATTTGTGTTGTACTGACGTTCCTGGTGTTATTTTTCTTCACGTGGTGGAGAACTTTCTGGGTTCCGAGTCAGTGATGCCCTTCCCTGGGCTTTTTTCTACGATGTTGATGAGGCTGCTGTTCCAGTTTTGGTGAGGATAAGTGCTTTTCGATTGTTTTTTCGACGTCATTAAGTGTTTATTCCGTCTTCACCAGGCCTAGCCAGCCGCACGTAGATATTTTCATATGTGCAAGTGTTTTTATTGTTTATTATTTATACAAATGTATTCCTGTGTCATGTGTGTCCTGGATTGGTTGTGATTGGCTGATCCAGGAGCTTTCAGACTGCGTTTCTGTTTGGGTTTATCAGACTGCGTTCTGTTTGGTGTGGGTTGCCTTTTCCGGCGGTTTCTTTCTCGCTGCGCCGAGAAAGCCGTTTTTTAACACGTTTTTTAAGTCAAGTTGTTTAAAAAAAGGTTGTTACCCCAGCGGGGTTGGAAGCTTGAGGGCTCATCAGAACTGCGTTTTCTGTGGTTGAGCCTGTGATCAGGTTTCCCTTTTTATTCCCGGTGAGGTGGGCTCCACGCATTTATCTACGTGGTCATGCTGTCACCTGTTGGATATGGGTTTCTCGGCTTTACAAAGTCACTGAAACAATGCTGTTTTTTGTTGGTCTTTCCCCTTCCGGCGGCCTTTCCACAGAGGTCTGGGGCAGGTGCAATTGGTTTAAGATTAATATAAAAACCCAGAGGTTGTAACTTCGGTTGGTTATATTTGACGGATTTGCAATTCGCTATGGTTTTCCAAATAATTGCTTGATACAATAGGGTAACAAGGCCTTCAAGACGGCGATCTATGAGGACTTCTCAAGGGTTCAACGGTTACCTGTGTGAGAAGTCGGATTAGAGAATAAGATAGGCTTAAACTTTTTATATAGGATAAAGAGATGTCTGAATCTTGCTGGTGTTTCGAGTATAAAGTGATGCTTGAAAGACTTTATCATTAATAAAGAGATGCTACATCTTTATGAAGAATCAAAGATATGCTTAAATCTTTTGGACAGGTAAAGATCTGCTGAAATCTTTATATGAAACTAAAGGAAAACGAAAAGTAGTGGTTGAGGGCTACGTTTCGTTGACTGGCGGTTTTTAACACATGTTTGTGAAACATTTTGGGGTAACCTTATGAGCATTAATTCCTGGAAATTTTATCTTTCCAGGGCAGAGTACCAGCGTAGCGCCAGAAGACCAGGTAATGATCCCGGGGGGGAGAGAGAGATTTCCACCAGTCTCTGTCATGTCTGCCCTAGAACCCCTCATTGCATTATGTTCAACTCCTTTATGTTCGGGTATTCCTATTTTTGCACACAAGCTTTGCATTAAATGTGTTAAATGCCTAGATAGGTCAAGGGGACTATGGGTGACAAAAAATTGCACGATTTGTCAACTTTTAAGTGTTAAAGTATTAATACAGAAAGACAATACTGCGGCGGTTGCTTTACAAGAAGTGAAGCAACTTCTATCTGCTTATTCAACCAATGTAGCGCATAAAGCACTGCAATGTGATAACCTTTAGCTGTGGGAGCTTTTAATTATCAAACATACCCCTACTAATTGTAAGATGCGTATGCAAAAGTCCTCAGAGACTGGGCGGGGACAGGTGACTACCCCCCCCCCCCCCCCCGGCATATCCAAGAGGCCTCGCTCACCGTCACCCCCCACAACAGAGACGACGGCCAAATCAAGGTCACCCCTGAGGAAGCAGGTGAAGGCTTCAGGGCACTCTACTTCAGCTTCAAAGAGGAAAAAGGAAGAGAGTAGGAAAACTAAAGACAATACTAGTACTAAGCCGAAGTCAAGTAAGAGTCATAGGTCATCCAAAAGGGATCCTCCGGCACGGACGGACTCACGGCTTCCGCCGGATCCTCGTACCCCACTTTCTGCCTCTACTCCCGCCAAGTCTAATGTCCAATCTGACGGGTCGGGGGTGGAGTCAGAGAGTGTGGTGGGGGATGCCCCGGTGGACATTTCAACACCTGATACTCATGCTTTTTCTACCAGGTCACGAGTTTCAGCCTCGGAGTTGGATGAAACTTATAGGAACTATAAACCACTAGGGTGCTCGGGTGAGGGTTCCCAAGTGGAGAGTATACCAAGCTCGCAAGCGAGTACCAGCCACAGCCACGATGTGTGGAGATACTCACAGCCCTGGCAGGAGAGAGCACATTCTTTTGTGACTCAGGTAGTGGCTGACGTCCACCAGGACGCTGATTTGCCATCTTCTATACCAGATTTAACGTGGCAGAATGTGGAGGTCCCGGCTTCGGCAAGATCTTACCATGATAGACCAGATTCAAGGGATGAAGAGCAGCGTTCTCTGGTCTCAGGGATGGAAGTTGAGGAGTCAAGTCGCCATTTAGACGACTCTCAGGGTGATGTCGAATCTCATAGGAGTTCGTCATCTGCTAGGTATATAACTACAGAAGATATTGATGGTTTACTGTTAAATGCACTTCATAAGTTTTTTGGCCCTACGACGGAAACTCCTACAGTTGGAACGGGAGCTCCCGCGACGTCGACGGATGTGCGACCTCTGGCTACGTCCATTGCTTTAGCTAAATTACCTACCCCTCCTCTTGTGTCAGATCCAATTACCACTATGCCAGGCACAGCGGCTCTCAATACTTCCAATGTGCGAGTCATCTCAGACATAACTCCTCCCCCTTTAGATAAGGCACCAGTCAAAAAAGGAGCAATGCCTCTTTTATACAGGCCTGATGAGTCATGGGTGGTACTGTTACCAACTAAGCCAGAGGCAGCACAAGCTACTATTTCGGGGGAGCTCCCTGTACCACATGAGTGGGTAATCCAAGGCAATAAGTCTAGAAAACTAAGAGCGTTGGATAGTCAAGGTAATGTTTTGGATGTTCATATTAAGGCCATTCCCAATTATTATAACCATGACTTTTTTGTGTATTCATCAACACCAGCACTACCCCCTGCCTCAGCTTCAAAGCTGTTTTCAGATTGGACTAAGAATTATGGCTTTAACGACGTCAAGGCACTTTCTGCTATGACGCCAGAATTGGACATGGTTCCTCTTACAGACTCAGCCTCTAATCCAGTCTTGAAGGTGGGGCAGTTGGGTACGGGACCTTGGGTGGAATGGGAAACGGAGGCTCAAAATGTTGCCACTACTTTCACAACAAAATCCTCACATCAAATCCCTCAAGAAACCCATACTTGGTTCTCTCTTCCGGTTTTTAGTGCCGGAGGAGTCCCCTCTGCTTTATTTGATTTCTTGGCTGCTCCCAAAATCAGTTTGTGCGAATTAAAAGATCCTTTCAGCATGCCTTCCCCAGCTCATCTAGACCGCAAGTTTAGGTTAAGAGGAAAGGCTTTTAGACTATTTTCTCAATACATTGTTACCCAACAAGTGACGAAGTCTATGTTACGCTCTTCTCAGGCGATCGAAGCTTCGGAAGTCAGGAAAGCCATTGAGCTTTCCCGGCGCTTGCTTCTCCAAAATTCCATTCAATCATTGGGAGATATTCGGACAGCCTTATTAGAGGCAGTTCGAGCAAGGCAGGATCTGCGAGTGTTCTTGGTGAAGAAACTTCCTGACCATATTGCAAGCCAAGTAGTTCTGTCTTCAGTTCTAACTCCTTCCTTGATTTCATCAGCAGTTTGGAAGACTGTTTTCAATATGGCACAAACATTCAAACAGAGTCCCTCTCAAACTAAGAAGCCTCCTTTCACTTTCCCTAAGCCTAAACCAGTTTCGAAACCTCAAGCTAGTGGGTCTAAGCCTTTTCACCAGCCAAAATCCCCTTCCACCCATGGCCAGGCTCAGTTCAGGTATAAACAGGATAAATTCTCAGGTAAAGGACACAGGTTTCACCAACAACCAGGTCAGGGCCCACCTCCAGCCAAACCCGGCCAGTCGTCCAAGGTTACACCACCACCAGCAAAAAAATAATGTCACTCTCCCTCCCGGGGCCAGTAAAAGGCGTGTTGGATCAGAGGGTAGTACAGCCGGCGAACCCCAGTCTGCTAACTGGGTCATTCCGGGAGTGTCATCAAGCATGGCCAATAAGAACATGGGCAAGGACAGTGGTACGCAAAGGCATCACTTGGCAGTGGCTCCGGCGACCTCGCTTACGTCAGCCGGCAGAGGCCAATCATGTTTCTTTAGAGGTGGAGTCACTAGTTCAGGAGATGATTACCAAGAGTGTCATTGTCCTAGTCCCTCTGACTTACCCGGTGTTTACATCCAAACTATTTCTCGTACCAAAAAGGGACAGTATTCAGATGAGACCGGTCGTAGACCAGTCTTATTTGAATCTCCACATTCACAACGTGTCATTCAGGATGCTGACAGTGAATCATATCAGGCTAACACTTCCGCCGGTAGGGTGGATGTGTTCATTAGACCTGACAGATGCTTATTGGCACGTCCCGGTAAACAAAAGATTTCAGACATTTCTGGCTTTAAGAATAATGCATCAGACTTATGTCTTTCAAAGGATGCCGTTTGGATTAAACCTAGCGCCACGCATATTCACAAAATTAGTCCGGCAAGCCCTGATGCCCATTTTAGAGCAGGGGATCAGGATCATGTGGTATCTGGATGACTGGCTGGTGGTGGTGGAGACAGAGGATTTATGCAACACTCATGTCAACATTACTTTAAACCATGTCAAATCTCTAGGATTCAAGGTCAACTTGGTAAAGTCGAACCTTGTTCCAACACGAGTAATTCAGTGGATAGGACTGGTCTGGGACACAGCAACTCTCAGTCAGAGTGTGGACAATCGCAACAGATTTCGCAAAAAAATGTTTATGTTTCTCCACAGTCTGACTACGACATGGAGACTCTGGGAATCTCTAGTCGGTTCTCTCAACTGGGTTCAACTAACTGTGAAGTTGGGCCGGTTGAAAGTCAAACGTTTAATCTTGGAGGGCAACAAATTTTTCCCCCTATTACCGGCGGGAAAATTATGGCCTATCCCAACATTAATACAACAGCTTACTAGCGGTCTGGGCGAAGAGGGAAACGCTGCACTCAGTCATGTCATGGACGTCTCCTCCGCTGACGGTATGGGTGGACACGGATGCGTCAGGGACGATAGGTTGGGGCTTTCAGTCAAACCTCGGGCATCAGAGTCAAGGGCTTTGGTCCCATTCAGAAACCTCCCACATAAATGTAAAAGAGTTACTAGTCCCCTTGTATTTCCTTCAGGTACACGGCTCTACTTTACGGGAAAAGTCGGTGGCCTTCAGGATGGACAATCTCAATGCAGTTCACTGCATTCAGAAACAAGGGTCAATGAGGTCTCGGAAGTTGCTAGACGTGTCAGAGAAGATTTTTGTTCTAGCAGACGAGCTGAACATTCATCTTCATGCATCATATCTCCCAGGCGTAGCAAACGTCTGTGCAGACGTCTCGGAGACAGAGCACAACAGTAGAGTGGGCACTCAAGCAGAACATTTTCGACCAAATGATTGCAGAGCCTTACCGTCCACAAGTGGATCTGTTTGCGTCAGAGGAGAATCACAAACTCCCTCTCTACCTCACACGCCGGACATTAACACTGGCAGGGGGGCCCGACGCATTGGAACAAGTGGAGTTCCATTTATCTGTTTCCGCCACCAGACGCTTCTCTAATGTGCCACGTAGTCAACAAACTACGGGATTATCGAGGCGTAGTCTCGTTAATCGCGCCCCTGTGGCCGGCGCAGTTGTGTTACCAGCAATTGATAACGTGGTGCACGAACCCGGTGTCGCTCCCGGTCGGGTATTTCCACTTAGACACGATTGGCAACCTAAAGACCTCGCTGACTTTTGCATTGTGGACATTCAGGAGGCCAAGTGGCTAACGCCGTATGGTAGAAACGTAACAGATAAATTTATGAATCAGTACACGCAATCTACCAGGAGGCAATATCAATCTCATTGGCAGTCCTTTACCTCTTGGATAGTTAGAACGGAACAGACAGTACCTTCGGTTGCATTAGTTTTTAATTATTTAAACTATTTGTTTGAACAAAGACGTCTATCTGTAGTGACTCTAAAAAATCACTTAACAGCTATCAGGGTGTCATTCTTTGACCTTACAGGTCTAGCCATACCACAGGCGGAACAAACAGGTTTCATGAGAGCATGCTTCAAACTCTGCCCACCTCCCCGTCAGCTCATGCCTACCTGGTCTCTTGACAAAGCGTTATCTTTGCTTCATTCCCGTCTTTATCAGAATACGGCAGATTTTGAATTTTTATTAAAAAAGGCTGTGTTCCTAATGGCTTTGGCAACTGGTAACAGGGTGTCTGAGCTGGCGGTGATGAGCAACACCCCTAATTGCATAAGGTTTGGTAGACTCAATGATTGCATTCATATTGCACCTTCCCCAGGGTTCATCGCAAAGAATGAACACAGTGAACATGTGTTGCGGATGATACAGTTCTGATGAGTGATAATGAATGGGAGTTGCAGGGTCTGGTAAATGAGTTTGGAACAGTGTGCGAAAAACGGAATTTGATGGTAAATACGGGGAAGAGCAAGGTTATGGTCTTCGAAAGGGGTGAAGTCACAGAGTGTGAGGTGAAGCTGAACGGTCAGGCTATGGAGATCGTCAACTCTTTTAAGTATCTGGGCAGTGTGTTGAGTAAAGATGGGACTATGGATGAAGAGGTGCGGGAGAGGGTACAACAGGGGAAGAGGGTTGTAGGAACGCTAAAAGCAGTAACAAGAAATAGGGTGGTCAGTATGGAAGTGAAGAAGTCCTTGCATGACAGTGTGGTAATCCCGACACTGACTTACGGAAGCGAAGCATGGACGTTGGTTGAGAGACTCAGACCAAGAGTGAGAGCAGTGGAAATGAATTACTTAAGGAGTGCAGTTACATGGAGGGATAGACAGACTAATGAGGAAGTAAGGAGGAAGTAAGAAGGAGGTGTGGTGTGGAGGTAGATGTGCTGGAAAGTGTGAAAAGGAACAACTTGAGATGGTTCGGCCATATGGAACGTATGGAAAGCGAGAGAATGACTAAGAGGGTGTACGAGAGCGAGGTGGAGGGACAGAGGGGGAGAGGTAGACCGAATATGAGGTGGAAGGATGGAGTGAGGAACTACATGAACGAAGGCGGTGCTGGTTGGGGGGAGGGGCGTCGACTGACTGGGGACAGAGGTGCATGGGGGCGGTTCGTTCGTGGCCACCCCTTCGGGGATCACGGCGTCAGGCAATAGATAGATAGATAGAACATGTTTTCTCAGAGTTCACGGTGCCGGCGTTGAAACGGGGTAAAGTGCACCATAATTTGTGTGCTGTACAAGCTTTAACCAAATATATGAGGGTGGCACCTCTTAACCAACAAGGTGCTTTATGGGTATCGAGTACAGGTAAAAGATTAATGAAACGTAAACTGGCTTCCCTGCTAGTAGAAGTCATTAAAGAGAGTAATCCCGGCGTAGTGGGTAGGGCCCACGATTTACGCAAATGGGCAGTATCTTTACGTTTTCTCACAAACTTTTCAGTTGAAGACATAGCTACTACCGGTACTCAACTATGGGCTTCAAATCATACGTTTTTGACTCGGTACCTGTCGGTAGCACTAGACAAACCATCAATGCCATGTGTAGCTTTACGGCAAAGGGTCTAGATGGGTCTATAAGTCACTAGTTTTTAGGTTAAGAAAGAGGGGGGGGGGTGCAGTCAGCGAACCATAAGACACCCTAGACCCCGTAGTGAGAACCCAATCATAAAGACGAATCCATGAGTGATTTAGCATGTGCTTATGATGAAGGTTCCTCTGAGCTCTGCGGAGGTAATTTCAAACTGCGCTTATGGGCGTTTGAAGAGGTAGCCTTATGTAATAGGCATATCGTCAATGATTCCGGGGCCACCACTACTAAATATTAGGTTTTCTTTATGCAGGATATAATTTAAGCTATCCTCTTGATGCAGGAGTCAACATGTTTAGTGTACACTGAAAAAATTTACAAAGAATGAAATATCTTGATATTTCACAAAACTATTTTGTGATATTATATGTACTTGCATGAACTGTCCCAGTATGAAGTCACTCACCTTAAGAACTCACCTTAACGCAAACCTGCATAAAATCAGGGCATAACACTAGCCATAACTAACAAACCTACAGGAGGCCAACTAGATGGGGGCAGGTGGCGAAGATCATCATATCAATGTAACAAACCTGCAATCCAGCGAAGACCCCAATCCCAATGTAAGGGGTCTAAATTGACTAGGCTTGATTTTGGCAATATTTACACCAATACTTTTACTGTTCACTCACTTTAAGCCCAATAATGACCCAGTCAGTGTTGAGATTAGTTGAAATGTTCGGTATTATGTTATTATCGTGATTAAGATATCAGTTGACATATATTAAATTGTAATGACTAGAAAGAAATAATTAAATAGGCCCAATGGTGTCTCATAGGTACGAGGGTCATTATTCTAACTTTACATTTAAATATAATTGTTTGGTATTGTTATATTAAGTTTAGAAAAGGAGTGTCACAATCGAAGCAATGTTGTTTTGGAATTGGAATGAAATTTACTTGTTTTGGCCATTTAATCACTTCCAGGTGTATAAAGTTAATTGCAAAGCATAACTTTAACTTTGTGAATCTAGTATAATGCTGATATTTGGCCTAATAATTGCTTGAACCGAGTCTCTAGTGTGACACCCTGATTCTGAGGCCTTAGCGACAAGTGCCCACCTCAAGGGGGTTTGACAGGTGGAAATTTATGAGTCCTACCTCCAACTTAAAAACTATAGTCTTACCTAGGATATCGTAAGTAATAGTTAACATGTTTGTGCCTGAAATTCGTTACATTATATAAATGTAATTCAATTATCCTTTGAAAGTCTTATTAGACTCCTAAGTAAGTTGAGGAGCTCATTTAATCAAGGTATGGTTATTGTTGTGACAAAGGACGCTGACCCCGAGTCCTACAGAGCCTAGAGCCAAGAGTGCCAGCGTTATTCCCTCCCAGTCGCCAGCCTCGGGCGGAATAAGGGGAAATATTTGGCTTAACTCAGTATAAATTTCCCTTTTGTGTTGTGTTTAGATAAAACCTTCAGTTGAAGGTGAGTTGAAGTGAATTGTGAAGTATTTAAGATAAGTTTTAAAACCATTTTTATGCCCAGTTTCTTATATGTAACTACGAAATTATACGACATCCTTTGTCTTGGTCGAAGGTGAAATTATTCACTCCGTCTGATAGTTACTCATTTAGATTTCAAATTCCATATTATTTTTCCTGCCAACCTTATTATGTATTAAGATAATATGTTAATTGTATTATGCTAGTGTAGTATTATCACAGCAATAAGATCCCGTATGTCGAGTTCAATATCATGTATGTAACTTAATGTAAGCCCACATTCCTGAGTCGTGTGTGTGTGTGTATACACTCAGTTTTCTATTTTAAACCATTTTATTTTTGAGGGTCAACTAAGTAAATTATATCTATCTCCAACCCTCCATTTTCTATTTGGACCATTTTTCTTTATATATTTTTGAGGGTCAACTAAGTAAATTTTATCTGTAACACAATAATTTACATCCTCCTTTTGTTGTCTCTTAATTGATACATTTGACCACTTTTGTAATGTTGATATGAATTAAGATATAGAATTTTGTCAGTTTTATTAATGGTAATGTTAATACCAGATCCCAGGTCAGGAGCGAAGTCCAGGGAGAAGTACCAGGTGCAGAGTCCTGTGTCCAACCCAGTGGACATGACCTAGTGGCTGTACTGAGACAGGATGCTGTTGGTGTTATTGAGCCTTGAGATAACCTTCACCCCATTGTGAGCTGTTGTACGCCTTATGAACCTAGTGACCGAGTGTGTGTTTACTAGGGTAGTGGCCTTGGGGTCACCTGTTGAAGGGTTTTAGTTAACTTTGATGTGGTGATAAGAAGTAGTTCAGTGCGCCAATAATACCGATATATTCCGTGGTTGACTAAAGTAATAATCGTATTGATTTGTGTATCACAGTGAAAAGTGTATTTCTCTTTACAGTGTTTTAATATAGTTAAGAATACCAAACGGTATATTGTGTTTTTATTTATCCTGTGTCATTTAGACCATTTGCATTCATTCACCTGTATTTCCGTGCATGCAACGGCCATTAAGCTACCAGAGTAATAAGTTGGACCAATCATCAAGTCAGGAAGAAACACAATAATGGAATGAACAAGAAATAATAAATAAGGCGGGGGTAAAAGCAAAGTCCCAGGAACAATAGAAAAGAAAAGCAAAGACCACGAAAACCCCCCCTTACAGTGGTGTATACAGCGGTGGGATAATTCTGGGAAGGTTGGGTTTAATTAGTGACAACGGTAATTGTTTTTTCCCGGGATTATCCGTATCCTGTACTCCGATTGCCTTGCATATATCTTTATCACGCTACCACATTTCAGAAAAGAGATATTGCAAAAATTTTAAGTTTTTAATGTTTTGTCGCGTTACCACGTTTCAGTTGTTATGATTACCATAGTTATGTATAAGTACGGAATGGGTTTGTATTGTAAAATGTCGAAAAATGAAGGAACCAATTCCCTCAACATCCACGTGGGTGAAGAAGGGGGAGCTTGAAGTGACAATCCTCTCACCACCCACATGGGTGAAGGAGAGGTGATCGATGGCAGGAATGGTTAGTGGAACAGTGCGGAGGAAATGGAGAAGTGGAGTAGAGGAGTAGAAACTAGCACCTCGTCATCACAGGAAGCCCCGTAGACTGGATGAGTAATGTTTAAAAGGGTTAGAGCCTTATTTTGTAGTACTGTATGGTGGTGTGTGACCCCTCTTTGGTTGGCCAGTCTTGCGTGTTGTTGCCCTTGTTAGTCGCCCGTGTTTGGGTGGCAGGTAAATCTCTCCATTGTAACTTGAGCTGCTGTGGACTTTTTGGGAAGTCGTGTGTATAGCCTCCATGGGGTGGCTCTTTAGTACAACGCAGACATATGTTTTCGGGGGTAGGGAATGACCGATCACATCAGGACGTGGGGTAGCGGTGTAGAAGGGGGAGCCTACGGGTTCTCCCAGGACTCGTCTACCTCATCGAGTGTGTAGGGCAACCTTGTCTGGTGAACGCCCGCGCTCTACCTACACCTGGGCTTCTGGGGTTCACAGTAGTATTAGGGGTGGAGGGATCAGGTGTTCTGGGCTGTAATGATTGGGTTAGTTAAAGGTGGGCCACACACAGTTATAGTTGTTTTGGTTTAATTGTTTATATGTACTACTGGAAGTTTTTTTTAATTGGGTATGTCGGACGATCACGAGGATGGTGCTCTTTCTGACTCCTATGGCTCAGTTGATTAAGTGTAATCGTGTTATGTTTGTGCCCATTTTCTTGTAAGGCACCGTATTGTAATAATTTAGGCTGAAAGTGAGTGAGTAAAAGTCTTAAGGGGGGAAAAAAGCTGTGTAAGGGGTCTAAATTGACTAGGCTTGATTTTGGCAATATTTACACCAATACTTTTACTGTTCACTCACTTTAAGCCCAATAATGACCCAGTCAGTGTTGAGATTAGTTGAAATGTTCGGTATTATGTTATTATCGTGATTAAGATATCAGTTGACATATATTAAATTGTAATGACTAGAAAGAAATAATTAAATAGGCCCAATGCTGTCTCATAGGTACGAGGGTCATTATTCTAACTTTACATTTAAATATAATTGTTTGGTATTGTTATATTAAGTTTAGAAAAGGGGTGTCACAATCGAAGCAATGTTGTTTTGGAATTGGAATGAAATTTACTTGTGTTGGCCATTTAATCACTTCCAGGTGTATAAAGTTAATTGCAAAGCATAACTTTAACTTTGTGAATCTAGTATAATGCTGATATTTAGCCTAATAATTGCTTGAACCGAGTTTCTAGTGTGACACCCTGATTCTGAGGCCTTAGCGACAAGTGCCCACCTCAAGGGGGTTTGACAGGTGGAAATTTATGAGTCCTACCTCCAACTTAAAAACTATAGTCTTACCTAGGATATCGTAAGTAATAGTTAACATGTTTGTGCCTGAAATTCGTTACATTATATAAAAGTAATTCAATTATCCTTTGAAAGTCTTATTAGACTCCTAAGTAAGTTGAGGAGCTCATTTAATCAAGGTATGGTTATTGTTGTGACAAAGGCCGCTGACCCCGAGTCCTACAGAGCCTAGAGCCGAGAGTGCCAGCGTCATTCCCTCCCAGTCGCCAGCCTCGGGCGGAATAAGGGGAAATATTTGGCTTAACTCAGTATAAATTTCCCTTTTGTGTTGTGTTTAGATAAAACCTTCAGTTGAAGGTGAGTTGAAGTGAATTGTGAAGTATTTAAGATAAGTTTTAAAACCATTTTTATGCCCAGTTTCTTATATGTAACTACGAAATTATACGACATCCTTTGTCTTGGTCGAAGGTGAAATTATTCACTCCGTCTGATAGTTACTCATTTAGATTTCAAATTCCATATTATTTTTCCTGCCAACCTTATTATGTATTAAGATAATATGTTAATTGTATTATGTTAGTGTAGTATTATCACAGCAATAAGATCCCGTATGTAGAGTTCAATATCATGTATGTAACTTAATGTAAGCCCACATTCCTGAGTCTTGTGTGTGTGTGTGTGTGTATACACTCAGTTTTCTATTTTAAACCATTTTATTTTTGAGGGTCAACTAAGTAAATTATATCTATCTCCAACCCTCCGTTTTCTATTTGGACCATTTTTCTTTATATTTTTGAGGGTCAACTAAGTAAATTTTATCTGTAACCCAATAATTTACATCCTCCTTTTGTTGTCTCTTAATTGATACATTTGACCACTTTTGTAATGTTGATATGAATTAAGATATAGAATTTTGTCAGTTTTATTAATGGTAATGTTAATACCAGATCCCAGGTCAGGAGCGAAGTCCAGGGAGAAGTACCAGGTGCAGAGTCCTGTGTCCAACCCAGTGGACATGACCTAGTGGCTGTACTGAGACAGGATGCTGTTGGTGTTATTGAGCCTTGAGCTAACCTTCACCCCATTGTGAGCTGTTGTACGCCTTATGAACCTAGTGACCGAGTGTGTGTTTACTAGGGTAGTGGCCTTGGGGTCACCTGTTGAAGGGTTTTAGTTAACTTTGATGTGGTGATAAGAAGTAGTTCAGTGCGCCAATAATACCGATATATTCCGTGGTTGACTAAAGTAATAATCGTATTGATTTGTGTATCACAGTGAAAAGTGTATTTCTCTTTACAGTGTTTTAATATAGTTAAGAATACCAAACGGTATATTGTGTTTTTATTTATCCTGTGTCATTTAGACCATTTGCATTCATTCACCTGTATTTCCGTGCATGCAACGGCCATTAAGCTACCAGAGTAATAAGTTGGACCAATCATCAAGTCAGGAAGAAACACAATAATCGAATGAACAAGAAATAATAAATAAGGCGGGGGTAAAAGCAAAGTCCCAGGAACAATAGTAAAGAAAAGTAAAGACTACGAAAACCCCCCCTTACACCAACACGTAGCGATCATGAAGCGTAGGCTGAAAAGCGTCATGGCTCCGTGCTAGACCCCTCATCTAAGTGAGACAATCTAAAACGCACGTGCCCTCGTGGAGTAGATAACATGCCGCAGAACACCCAAAATGAGCCGAACAGCGGGCCCCGGTTCACTAAAAGAAGCCTCATGACTAATTAGTACCAAATAAGTATGAACTAGGACAATAAAACATGCACGTGGGAGCCTTGCCTTATCACAACAAGGACTCCTGACAAAACTAACCTTTGCTAAGTACCCGGAAAACCGTCTCCTAGGACCAAAGAAAGGGTGTACACAGCCTAATCCTAGTCTATAAGCTACCCTGACCTCAGCATATAGCATGTACATATGAGAAAAGACTCACAATGTTCGAGGGCAGGAGAAGAATGAAGGAGGGCTGGGCAAACCCCGGAACACACGTCCGACTCGAACGAGGCCTAGGAGAATAAGAGGGAACAACGCTTCGAGAAGCCGAAGCGACGCGTACATTAGACAGCAGAGTCCTGGGAAGCGCAATAACTGCATCATGTTTGATTTATTTTTATTTATTTTTATTTACTATTTTTTACTAGTTTTTTCTAGTAGTGGTACCCACATCATATAGGACGAGTCCGTGAGTGGATTTATTATATTTAAGAGCGTTTCGCTCACGATGTGTGGCAATCGTAATTGTTCTCACTCCTAGGCAGGAAGTTTGAAAGGCAAGCCTGAGTTCAAAGATTGGCCATAAACAAAGTTAAGGCGCATCGTCAATGATGAAGGTGCCACTAATAAATACTATAGTATGCCATGGACTTCTGTATGATGGCCAGCCACTAGGTTAAGAAAGTTTTTTCACCAGTGGGAATACTGCTTCATCCTCCACCAGTATTGTGTGAACATAGGAATTTTTTATCCTTAAGGCTATACATTGTCTTTACACATGTATAAGGTGCAAAATGAGTGTATACACAAATCGAGAGGAGGGTGGTGCCCGGCTTCTTGTGATAACGGAGCAACAATTTGAGCTGACTTACTTAACCTTGTGGTTGCCGTCGCTCACACTTAACCCTGTTGTTGTGGTCGCTCACAAATCCTCTACAATTGCTGCACCAAAGCAACCTTTATTGTTTCAGCAATAAGTGTGTTTCTCCCTCCTTGGTGTCATCAATCACCAAGAAATCCACAGGCTTCTCATACTTTTTCTACACCGTTCATTCGATGAACTATGTGTATTACAGTTATACCTTATTACAGTAATGCATTATACTGTTTTTGTAAACTATATGCATCAAGCCTTGCTAACGAGGTGGTTGTACATTTACAAGACACAGGAGTTCACTCTCTGATCTTACCCAACCTAGGGTTGCGTACATTACATGTTATGAGAATGTCCGAACGATTACTTATATATGCGTTGGGTTTCTTAACCCTTAATTAGAGGCTCACCACATAAGTCGAGTTAAATAAAGCTGGACTATGTGGCGGCGCTCGACATAACTCGAGTGGCAATTTCAGCACGTAATGTTGCTGAGAGAGAGAGACAAGTGGTGGCAGGAGACTAGCGAGCGTATGACTGCTCCAGACCACCGCGGCGAACCTACTGACACGAATCTCAGCTCCCTCCTCCCTCTCTCACTCGCTACATACTGAATTATATGGGGAAAGTACCGAATTACATGCTTTTTGCACTCGCGTTGCACGGTTATTGCAAGAAAACTAGCCATCATAAAAGGATCGTTATGATGTCATTCGAAAGCTCTGTTTATGCCCTTTCAGGGATAGGTACTTGTTTTACGTTCTGGGTCTTATTTAGGCATGAAAATGATCACGTAAACAGCCCTATTTTGGCTAAAAACACCCCGCTGTGCGGTACATATAAATAAACCGCATAGGCCGCTCGTAAGGTGTTAAAGGGTTAAATCATGACAGGTCTGAATTATCTTCCAACCATTGGTATGGATATATCTTAGTGACGGGCCGGATAATATGAAAGGTGCGCCTGGAAGTGTGGTGGGCGGGCTTGTGGCTTTGGCTCCGCTACATGTCTGCCTGCCGAGATCGGAGCCTCTCCGGGTGGTCGGGGGCCGGGGGAGTGCTGGAGCGACCTTGGTGACCCTGGTCTCTGGGTATTCTCCTGGGTGACCTAAATGTGTGTGAATTTTGTGTTTTGTCTGTGTTTGTTCGCTGTTTTGCCTTGTGTTTTGTGTTTTCCTGTTCTTGCTCTGTCTTGAGTCACCCCCACCCCCCCCACCCCCCCCATAAAAAAAAAAAAAAAAAAAAAAGGGAAAAGTGGGGATTGGGCCTGAGCATATAGTTAGATAGATAGGATGGGCATCCACATTGGCATGACCACAGGAGTGTGTTAAAATAGGGTACAGTGTTAAGCGTCCATGCGGTCCTCTTTGGGGCTCGGGCGCCTTTGTTTATAACTTTTGTGTTTTGGTACTTTCCAGGGTTGGGGTTCTGTGTTTCTTCCCCCTTTGGCTCGGGGCGATGTGTGGTAGCTGGTTGCTGTGTTGATCATCGTGTGTCTTTGTGCTGCTTGCCCTAGCTTCATAGTAGGGGTGAATTACTGTGGCTAGGATATTTTATTGATTATTGAATTAAATAATATATGTAGCCTTAAGATGTATCCTTCTTTTCATGTAGTGATATTGTTACAACCCCCTTCGTATTCAGACCTAATTAGTTATCGGGTCTGAGGGTCAAGGTGGTCATAAGGGCACGGGTGCGCAACAGAAAAGAAAAAAAAACATATGAACGCTAGACTGTAGAAGATGAGCCTATCACAGGTCTCCAAGTCGGATCCAAAATCAGGTCGCTTAAGAGGTCGCCATTTCTGTCTTATACTTCAAAGCAGAATTGGAGCCTGGCAAGAGGTCGCTAAATGCCTTGGCATTAATTTCAAACAAAACCAGAAATGATCTAACTACAGGTTATGGAACAACACTCGTCTCTTGCACATGTTAGTATATAATCGTATTTATTCTTGCAGAAGATGCACTATAAATCATGTAGATGTCAATTAATATTCAAGATCTAATTTGATTATGATATCAGCACAATAGCTATGTAAGACTAATGACGTTTCAATAATTGCTTAGAGGAACATGATAGAAAACTGCTTTACATTAACCACTATAGTTCTTGATCAAGATTAGATTGGGGTAACTGTCCTGCACCACAATATCTCAATAAACTGAAAGTACAACTTGACTTCCTACATCTTAGCTAACAGTAAATAATAATTCCACACATTCTTCTAGGTCATAAGAATTACACTCGCTCAACGATGCACTAGTATTGACCTCAGATATCAGCCAAATATATATAAATCGTGATTCTACAGTACTCTAAAACTTCAATAGATAAAACAAAAATATTCAAGACCACTGCAGCGTTAGCAATTATAATTCAAAGTAGCCAGATGGAAACATCTGTTGCTCATACTTTAATAATATGCACCAAGAAATGTCTACATCTCACTATCCCTTGACCGCGTCATTTATATTCACCAATGCATACACAACTAAACATATAATATAAGATCACCAAATCTTGTTACAAAGCACACAATATGAGACTGGAACACGGAATTCACCAAGCTGCGTTGTCACTGTGCTATTAAATAAAAAATAAAAATACAATCTGTACTGCTTACGTTAAATTATCAAGCACTAATATTTAAATAAATATCATCGCTGTGTATTCTTCAAAGATAGAGTATCATAAGGCACTATAATAACTCGACCAGTATTAACAAACCGCCAAGAGAATCCAACAGGTGATATATATCCTCACGGCACCTCACACACACAAGTACGTTCCTCCCGAGCTCCGCTAACTGACTGATCTCTCGAAGCGGTCCGCCACAACCTTTATAGCCTCTTGATGACGTCACAGAGCTAACATTCAAACACGGCGATATTCGAATGTCAAATTGGCAAAGTTAGTCTACTAATATTGGTACATATTCTAAATTAACTTACTTAAAGATAATGAAGACTATGTCACTACACAGCTTGATAGATTTCGCTTCGGTCCATGAATAGCCTAACCTGTCAGGCGATCGAACTAATACATATATTAACAATAAACAATGAGACACCAAGGGCACACCAGCCATTCTGCATATCTTTGTCTGGTTTACTCTTGATATCACTCAACAAACAAACCAGTATACATCCTATCACATACACAGGGTATAGGCACATGCTTGAAGTCCAATAAGGAGACGAACCATAGCTTATTAAGATCGACAAGCGAGTTTTAGTTACTTTGGTAAAATTCAAATAATTGGCGGTCCGACACTCATACACTATTCCCGCCAAAACCCTGGTGAGCGAAACTGGCACTATAGGCCAGTGAATTATCCCTATGGGGTTAGTTAATTTTATTTAGAGGACACGCCACTTATAATATAAATTGAAATGGAACTCACAGTGACCGCTGAGTCTTATAGACCAAATTAAACCATGAGTACAAGTTATTCTTAAACTTAAAGCATGTTAAATTTAACAAAATATAAGGAGCAACAAAGGTGTAATTTATATCATATACTGTATAGAAACTACACCTAAAAACTTACTTATACTACCTCAAAATGTAGCCCCAAAAACATAGAACAAGCAGCACTAAGAATAAAATCCTGAAGTAATCTGGGAAGGTTAATATATCCCAACATGTAATACAACTCATATCCCTGAATAAGGCAACGACCAACACCTCAGCAGGTGAAGACCACAACCCAGCCAATCAGCTCTCAAAACGAACACACAGTAGCTCGTAACAATATGATACATGTCTAGAGGGAGTCAGGAGACGTCCTGACGTCTATTATGTGGGTTGTGGGTTGTGAGCTTCTTGCTTGGTCTGACAAGTTAGCACTCACAAGTGGGTTAGAGTTTCCCCCCCGGCGATCATTATCTGTATTTGGTCATGGGGGCTCGCTTCGGCGGGCAGAGAATAGATCCAATAAACCCGGCGTAGTCAGTAGTACTACGAACTCCGGCGGAAGAGAAGGCTTCCCGAGGAATTTTCGGCTCGGCCGGAGAGACTCACCTATACAGATATCCTCACGCGATGGAAAATTACCTTGAATCCGTCATCACGGCGGAATGGGCATAGCAGGGTTACATAACTATCAACTCTAGTCATAAACGGCGATCCAATAGTTTTCATATTCAATGGGAATATTCATAAGTATGGTCAGTGATACAAAGTATCATAGATAAGTAGTCATATTACCTTCATTTGGAATGGTCATCAGAGATCTTTTAACCCTTAACTGGGGGGGCCCGCCTTAACTCGGGCTCCAATTTGCAGCAAGTTAGGAGCATTATTAAGGCTTTTAAAGGGTTAAAATAGAGTGCAAATGGCCGGGAGCGCAGCAGGCCACACGTCCGACACCCAGGGCTTACCGCCGCCCACTGACTCACGCTCCCTCTGTTCTCGAGAGGCCGGCAGTGTTGCCAGTAGTGAACGTAGAGGGAAAAAATATGCCGCTATACGCTAAACTCCCATGTTAGTGGTACCACTGCGTGAGAACGACGAGTGCTACGTAGCTCGTTCTGGTCTCATTTTGAAGCTTTTAGAACCTAGTTTTTTTGCTGAATACATTTCTTTTCATGCAGATACTTGATTGATCATTCAGGAGGGCCTGAATATGCCCAAAATAGCCCAAACCCCCCCGCTAGACAAGGGTTAATATTAAGAAGGATGCGGCGGAAAATTAGAAGTGGCAAGTGGTGCTGCAGCTAGTTTTCCGGTGTATTTGAGGTATGAAATGTGTGAATGTCTCGGTTTATCCTTATGAGCATTGATGCTTGGAAATTTTAATTTCCAGACCTCAACACAGCGACCTCAGCACATACCCAGGCAGGGGGGCCGATCCCGGCGGCGGCGGGGGGAGGGGGGGAGGGAGGGCTCGTTACCATCATGCCTTTAGTCTCACTGTGCTCAACACCAACTTGTTTGGCAATCCTGGTATTTAACCATAAACTTTGTGTTAAATGTGTTACATGCTTGGCAGTAGTGACAGCAGTGATGATAGCCCTGCTAAGGCAACCCCCCCCCTGCCGACCCAAGAATAAACGTTATATTTATCAACGACTTACCTGAAGTTATAACTAATGGAAGTGAGGTATACCTGTATGCGGATGACACTAAGCTGTATAGAAGAGTGAGGAGTAAGGAAGATGTGGGTTTGCTTCAAGGAGATGTGGAGGGCATGTAGGGATGGTCTGAGCATTGGTTAATGCTTTTTCATCCAAAAAGATGCAAGTACATGCGGATTGGGACAAGCAAGATAGACAAGGTAGGATACAGTATGTATGAAGCGATGGAGGAAGTGAATGCAGAAAAGGATATAGGAGTAGTGATAGACAATAAGTTAAATTTCTCAGAACATTTAGCGGAAAAGATAAACAAAGCCAATAGAATTGTAGGGCTGATAAGGAGGACATTTGTGTCACTTGACGAAGAAATCTTCAGGAATCTTTATATAGCGCTGGTTAGGCCGCACCTGGAATATGCGAACCAGGTGTGGGCTCCATATATGGTAAAGGATATAAAAGCAGTGGAGAAAGTGCAGAGGAGAGCTAGCAAGCTGGTACCAACGTTGAAGAACGCGGGCTATGAGCAGAGGTTGAGGACACTGGGACTTCCGACACTGGCATATAGGAGAAAGAGAGGGGATATGATAGAGACTTTTAAGATTGTGTCAGGAAAGTACGATGAGGATGTGTGTGAAGGTATCTTCTTGATGCGGGAGGGAACAAGAACGAGAGGACACTCTAAGAAAATTTACAAAGAAAGAAATAGGCTTGAGAAGGCAAAGAACTCATTTTGTGATAGAGTGGTAAATGAGTGGAACGCACTGCCCCAGTATGTAGTCGATTCCGAATCAATAAGGGAGTTTGAAAGTAATCTTGATAAAGCATGGGGAAGACAAGATTTGAAGTTTGATTATAAAACAAAAATAAAGAATAGTAAAAATGAGGCGTCTGCTACCGCCGCCGCCAACACCGGTTACGACCGCAGCAGTGCAAGTACTGGTACTGAGCTGGATACACAGGCCTAGTTTGCCTTTTTCCAGAGGATCTACTGTAAGAAACTGTAAGAATACTGTAAGAAATGAGGGCACGGTCGGGATCTCCACACGAGGAGCGTCCTCGGTCAAGATCTCGGTCGCCCCTCAAACAACAATCGTCGAAGTCATCATCGAGTGCTTCACGGTCTAGTCATAAGAAACAGAAAATAACCCCAGACACGGCGACAGCTAGTGCAGGCGGGAAAGTTGTTAAACAGAAACCCGTACGGAGTCCACGCGCTCGGGACACCGGCAATCGCCGGGGTCTCGTCCTTCTTCCTCCTTTAGTCTCACTGTGCTCAACACCAACTTGTTTGTCAATCCCGGAATTTAGCTCGTTACCATCATGCCTTTAGTCTCACTGTGCTCAACACCAACTTGTTTGGCAATCCCGGTATTTAGCCATAAACTTTGTGTTAAATGTGTTACATGCTTGGACCGATCCAGAGGCACCTGGTTATCGAAAAGGTGTGGGATTTGTTCGGACCTTAGACGGGGATTAATTGAACATGATAATCCCTCGTGCCTAGTAGCCCTATTTGAAATAAAGGCTACTTTTTTGGCGTATACAAAAGACGTCGCTCACAAGTCTCTTCAGTGCGATGACGAAACTTTGTGGGTGGAACGGTTTATTAGTGGAGTCAAGGGTTACTAAATCTAAATCACGGTCAAGCACTAAATCTAAAGTTAAGCCCAAAATTCTATCAAAGGAAATTGTGAGCAGTAGTGACAGCAGTGATGAGAGCCCTGCTAAGGCACTCCCCCCCCCCCCCCTCCCCTCTGCCGACCCAAGAGGCCTAGGCCAAGAGGGCACGATCGGGATCTCCACGCGAGGAGCGTCCTCGGTCAAGATCTCGGTCGCCCCTCAAACAACAATCGTCGAAGACAGCTAGTGCAGGCGGGAAAGTTGTTAAACAGAAAACCCGTACGGAGTCCACGCGCTCGGGACACTCGCCGGGGTCTCGTCCTTCTTCCTCCGCCCTCACCTCTACCGCGCCTCACGTCCAATCTGGCAGTTCAGAGGCAGGGATGGAGGACGTGGAGTCGACTCCCAGGGATAGTTCAAGATCTCACCACAGTGTCTCAATCTACTAGGCAGGAATGTTTAATACCTCGGGTAGACGTCCCACTTAGTCAGGCTAGGAGAGTCCCGTCAAAGGTGCTAGCAGAACAGAGAGAGTCCTTGAGGGTTTGATCAGGCAAAGCATCTCCATTGATGATATGCAGTTTGGCTTTATGCCAGGACGGGGTACAACCGATGCTATCTTCATAGTCAGGCAGATACAGGAAAGATACTTACTAAAAGGCAGGGATCTTTACTTTGTGTTTGTAGACCTGGAGAAGGCCTTTGACAGGGTGCCTAGAGATGTTGTGCAGTGGGCTATGAGGAAACTTGGTGTGGAAGAGTGGCTGGTGCGTGTGATAATGAAGATGTATGAGGATTCGCGAAGTGCGGTGAGGGTGAACGGTGTACTGAGTGATGAGTTCGCAGTCCGTGTTGGAGTCCATCAGGGTTCAGTGTTAAGCCCCCTCCTCTTTATTATGGTCCTGGAGGCACTGTCTAGAGCTTTTAGAGGCGGACTCCTGTTGGAACTGTTTTATGCAGATGATTTAGTCCTAATACCTGACAGTATGCAAGATGCTGAGGCCAAATTCAGAGAATGGAGAGAGGGCATGGCGAGCAAGGGTTTAAGACAATATTAACAAAACCAAGATTATGCATTGTAGCTTGAGACGAGGCAATGTGGAAAAGAGCGGTGCATACCCATGTGCAGTGTGGAAAGGGCGTGGGTGTTAACGCGATTTAATGTAACATCTGTCGACGCTGGGTGCACCATGGGAATAAGCGCTGTAGTAGAATAAAGGGACCCCTGCCGAAGGGTAAGTCAGAAATAAAGAAATTTGAGTGCGTAGTGTGCAAAGGCGAGCTTGTGTTAAGTGATGATCCTGGGTTGTGAATTTTGGAAATGAGTCATTGGAGCTGGTGAACAAGTTTTGTTACCTAGGATATACCATCTCTGCTGGTGGTGGGGCCGAGGCTGCCACTGTTGCTAGAATTAGATGTGTCTGGGGGAAGTTCAAAGAACTACTGCCAATCCTGACCATGAAAAGAATGCCTCTCCCCCTGAAGAGAAAGGTGTATGCCTCATGTGTTAGAAGTGCAATGACGTATGCCTCAGAAACATGGGCCGTTAAAGTAGAGGATGTCAACAGAATGGAACGTAATGAGATGAGAATGGCGAGATGGATGTGTGGGGCCAGGCTACAGGATAGAATAACAAATATTGAGCTGAGGAGACGTTTAGGTATAAAGAGTATTAGCGAGGTGATGTGTAGCCTACAAGTAGACTGGGATGGTATGGACATGTGGAGAGAATGGATGAACAAAATTGGGTGAAAAAATGCAGGTATGTGATTGTGGAGGGAGCTGCACTGAGGAAGACCTGGGATCGGACTATACGTGCCGATCTCAAATCCAAGAACTTGACAAGTGAAGCAGCCCTTAACAGGGTTGCCTGGAACGCCACCATTAGGACAAGAGACTGAAACTGCACGTATGTGTGGAGTACTCAGTCTTAAAATTTTATGTATTTTATGTATGATTACATGCTCATGGTGATACCACTGTACTGTATAATTAAATAACTGAACCCATGAATGCTACCTCTGCGATGGTTTTGAACAGTATTTCCAAAACTCTTTATCTCTGTATAACTGAATAATAATAGCTGTGAATGTCTGTGAACAAGTATGGGAGTGGTGGGTTGTGCAAGTGTCACGGTGGGGGGGGGGGGGTGCAAGTGTTGCGCCCACAAACAAACAAAAACAGTAGCCTAACTGCAGAATATATAGAACATAAGAAAATGGGAGTCTGCAGAAAGCCGATTGGCCTACACAAGGCAGATCCCTGTCACACCCAACCATAATTATAAGCCCAGCTTACTAACACCATTAGGACTGACCTCACCGAAACGGTCAGAGGTCAGAAAAACGGGGGTCTGCAGAGCGCCGATTGGCCTACACCTGACAGATCCCCCTCACACCCAACCCATCTCGTCCATATGCCTATCTAATTTTATCGTAAAGCTCCCTATCGTTCTTGATCCCACTATAGCACTTGGTAGCCTATTCCACCTATCTACAACTCTGTTACCAAACCAATATTTGCCTATATCTTTCTTGAAACGAAATTTATCTAATTTGAAACCATTTGTACGAGTTCTTTCACTATCACTGAGCTTTAGTATATTTGTTATGTCCCTTTTATTAATCCTACTAACCCACTTGAATACCTCTATCATATTCCCTCTAACTCTGTGTCTCTCTAACAAATGTAAGCCTATTTTTTCAACCTTTTTTCATACGGAAGATTTCTAATATTATGGATCATTTTTGTTATTCTACGTTGTACTTTCTCCAATGAATCTATGTCCATTCTGTAATAAGGACACCAAAATTGAACAGCATAATCCATATGGGGTCTCACTAATGACAAGTAAAGTTTTAAGATAACATCAGCAGTTCTGTTACTCACACTCCTAGAGATGAACCCCAGAATCCTGTTTGTCTTGTTACGAACGCTTGTACATTGTTTTCTAGGCTTCAAATCATTGCTAACAAACACACCTAGATCTTTCTCACAGTCTAAATTTTCTAATTCCATATTAGCTAGTATATATTTAACATTTGTATGCATCTTCCCTATCTTTAATACCTTGCATTTGCCAATGTTAAACTTCATCTGCCAATTTACTGACCATTCGTGTAAGGTATCTAGATCCCTTTGCAGGCACTCTACTGTATATCTCTATCTGAATCAATTTTTCTCCCCATTTTGGTATCTTCTGCAAATTTACTTATCCTACTAGTTATACCTAAATCAAGGTCATTTATGTATATATCCTGTTTATTATTCCTAGGGGGCAGAGGAGAAACGGATATAAATTAAATAACTAAACCTGGAAAGATGAATAATTGGCCTAGGCTATAAAAATGTTACCGGGTCGGCGGTTGACTTACATGTTAAAATGTATATGTAGGTTATCTGTGGTAGTCCCAGTAATATCTATGAAGTACTTCTAGTATTAAAGGAACTTAGCTGTGATGCAAAGAGTGTAGATTAGATGATGGACATGTAGGTAGGTGAATATCAGGGAAGTTCTGGTGTTATGTGGCAGCAGCTGCTGGTCTGTAGTTGGCGGGAACAAGTCTGTGTGAAGTGTGTCTGAAATTCCCTTTTGTCGTGACAATATAAAATATATTTAAGGGTTTTATATCGTCCCCCGTGATTAAATAATAAGAGAAAATAAAGTAAGATATAATTGGTGCAACCACAGTAATATTTATCCACAAAGATAAATAAAGTAATGCGTATAAACAAAAAGGAACCAGCTGTCGTGAACCCGGGAAATTCAAACTACGGTATCTATACCAGGATTCACGACATACTCCGCCACCAGCTATACAAAGTATTTACAATTGTCCCGTCCCGATCATGGATCGCCACAATTGGGAGGAACCCAAAGCAGCCCGACGTGACGGCCTCTGAGGGGTATCACCTCGGTCCGCTCCAGTAGCAGGAAGGATATTATCAGAGTTCGGCTTGCTGTCGCCATCCACTACCTATAAATCTATCTCTAGTGGGTATAGCTTAACCACCGGTCTGGTGGTCAAACCGGCTCCTGTTTTTACCTGAACTACCCTACATTCGTGGTCAGGACCACTAAGAAGTTTCATTATCCGACCTATACGCCAAAAAAGTGGGGGGCCGTCATCATGTACTAGAACGACGTCCCCAACTTGCGGCGATGCTAATATGCTATCCCTCTTTTTACCATTAAGTGACGATGTTGCTCCCTGAGTGATATTATATAATCAGTGCTCCACCTTTTCCACAGGTCATGTGAGAGTTTTGTTACATATTGGAAGCGTTGATTGACGGAATCGTTGTTACGCCACGTCGTGTCCTGGAGATCTTCATCCGTGACTTCTCGCCTTGGAAAGCTTCTGATCCGCCTCCCATGAACCAGTTGTGAAGGAGTGATAGGTAGAGGGCCTTCAAGATCACTGTACGTGTAGCCAAGCGGGCGATCATTGACTGTGGCCTCGAGCTCCAGTAATACCGTATTCAGTTCCTCTGAGGTACCGGTAACCAATGCTCGACCCAGTACCTTCTTCAAGCCAGCCTTTAGGATGCCAATGACCCGTTCCCATATGGCACCCTGGCCGGTATAAACCGCCACTCGCACTTGAATTTCGCTAGAGTACCTTTTAACCTTGCATCATCCATCAACTCCCGTAATGTACTGGCTCCGCTAACAAATGTGGTGGCATTATCACTCATCATAATCTCAGGGTAACCCCTACTTCTACTAAACCTACGGAACGCATGCAAAAATGATTCGCAGGAGAGGTTAGACACCGTCTCTACATGGACCGCTCTAGTAACTGCACAGGTGAATAAGACTACATATAATTTACTTACAGTACCCCCCCTTCTCTTTTACTGGTAAGGCACCTGTGTAGTCAATCCCCGTTACCTGGAAAGGACTCACTTCCTGAACCCTAAACTCTGGCAATGGAGGGGCCTGTACAGCACAGTATGATGTACCTTGCAATCTCTTGCAGATGATACATCCCCTTATTGCTTTCTTTACTACCTGTCTAATCTTGGGGATCCACCATCTTTGCCTTATGTAATTTACAACATAACTAACACCACTATGGTTACACACTTTGTGGCAGTAATTACTAAGGAGAGTGGCTATACAATGTTTATTAGGGATAAGGATAGGGTACTTGGCGCTATCATGTAAAGCTGACAAGTGTAGCCTACGGTACCTCTACAGCGTATCATGCCTCCCTCCATATAGAGGCCTAACTGCTTCACTATATTGCTTGGTGTGCCCTGTCCTTTTGACAAATAGTGGTGTTCCTCAGAGTAATTTGCTTCTCTTTGAGCTACCTTAATCATGGCTGACTCTGCTGCTCTTAATTCCAGCACCGTCAAGTATGCCGGTTTTGCCTGATAGTTCCCTTGTGTCTTCTCTCTAAGAGTCCTAATAAACCTAAGGACCCATGCCATTACATGCCATGACTTCATATATGAGCCATACCGGTCCCAATTCAATATGGCAGTAGGGGCAACCGGTACCGGCAATGACAGGGTTCCTTCTTGACTCATGTTACAACCCACAGTGGTGTCCCCTCTTATTGAGCCCCCTATTGGGCCATGATCAGGCCATAGCATTTGGTGAGGTAGCCATGTGGGCCCTCCCCACCAAAGCGAAGAAGCAACTAAGGACACATATGAAATCCCTCTGGTGACTAAGTCACTGGGGTTGTCCTCTATGGACACATAATGAAAATGAGTGCCGGGGACTAATGACTTTATCTCATCAACTCTATTCTGAACATAGATAGGCAAAATCTTCTTACTAGACAACCAGCATAGGGTTATCTGGCTGTCCGGCCAGAGGTATATATTCTCTATAATCAGCTTGTCCGCATAGGCCTCACATATATAACATGCGAGACGAGCTGCGAGAAGAACAGCAGTCAATTCCATCTTAGGTATGGTGAGGGACATAATAGGCGCCACCTTAGCTTTGGCCATTACTAACCTACTCACCTCATCACCAACCGCATAGGCCACTACACCATATGCTACTGAGCTAGCGTCACTAAATAGGTGCAGCGTAACCCTCTTAGAATTAGTGACCTGACGGGTAAACATGATACCTGTACTATCTATCATATCGTCATAAATACCCTGCCAGTTAGCTCTCATGTCATCTGGAATGGGTACATCCCACCCACACTCTAATCTCCACACGTCCTGTACGAACCTCCGCGCCTGGATGGTTACCGGTAGCAACACTCCTAGAGGATCGAACACACTCGCGGTTAGACTTAGAGCCTCGCGTTTTGCAACAAATGCAGGGCTACTTCCGCAGAAATTAACCTGTAACATATCCTTATCAGTTAGCCACGCAACGCCAAGTACCTTAACCCCGTCTTGTTTGGCGGAAGCTATACCCTTCAGGTGCGATAGTTCCCGCAAGCTCTCATTATATGTGACCCACTCGCGTAAAGACAGGTTAGCGCTGGAAAATATTCTACGGGCATCCCAACATTGTTGTTGCAAATCACTCACATCATCACCAGTCCCCTGCAAGTTATCAATATACACCCCCTTTTTAGCTTATTAACCCCTTCAGACATATATGACGCAGAGGTTGCCAGATTAGCAATAAGAAATAGAGTTCTCTCACTCTTATAATTACCTCTCCAAAATTAGTTTTCTGCCCACATCTAACTCAAAGACAACTGCAGAGGTTGAAGTAACTAAAATAAAGGTTTGTAAAAAACCCTGATGGTAATAAAGGCTTTAAAGTATCCCTAATAGGCTCAAAATTGCGTCATATTTCAGAGAGGGTTAACTACCTCACTGTTCTGCTGTATCATAGACAGGTGTTTTTGAATGGTAGCATTATCCCTCCTGGACCGGGCAGGCTCTCCTAATGACTGAGCTCGTATCCGGGCGATCTGGTCGAATATCAACAAAAGTAAACTAAGGCTAATCTCGCTTAATATATTACCTACATGAATCAAACATATATACAAATGAGCGCCTTACCTTCCTGCGTAGAATGGCGTTGAGTAGAGCTCTCTAGCTCAACTGGTTCCGGAGTGATGGTGATGGAAGTGGAGGTAACTTTTGCAGCGTATTTACCTCGGCGCGTCCGAACACTCAACCGCGGCCCCGGCTACGACGCCCAGTTGCACTCGTCGCTCCACCCGCAATTATGCCGGGAAGCGATTTGATAGTGTTTTATTGGTTATTCTGTCATTTATTATAGTTATTATGTTATTTTCACTCAATAAAGTTATTTATATGAACTTATTTGTGTCTCTGTCACTTATTACTTCGTTTTATTATTATTATTATGATTATTAGTGTCACTTTCACTGGACTTTGATAATTGGTAGTGTTATTTCCCATTTTATGTATTGTTAGGTAAGCTAATAATATATATAGTGTCACTGTCACTTGTTCATATTGTTATGAAGGCACTTATTATTACTTGTGTGTGTCTCTTTCACTTATACTTAGTTTTATCATTATTATACTGTCACTTTGACTGGCCTAGGCTTATTGAGTGTCATTTTCACTTATTTATTGTTAGAAATATATATTTTAGTGTCACTTTCACTTGTTCATATTGTTATGAAGGCACTTATTATTACTTGTGTGTCTCTTTCACTTATACTTAGTTTTATTATTATTATACGGTCACTTTGACTGGCCTAGGCTTATTGAGTGTCATTTTCACTTATTTATTGTTAGAAATATATATTTTAGTGTCACTTTCACTTGTTCATATTGTTATTGAAGGCACTTATTATTACTTATGTGTCCTTTTCACTTATACTTAGTTATATTATTATTCTTAGCCTACATTTGAGTGTCACTTTCACTGTTGTCACTTCCACTTCAATAGTTTGTTAGAGTGTGGAAGTCGTTGAAGCAGGTGCCAGCACACAGTCCAACTTGACACTCGAGGCATTCCCAAGTGGTTTTTGTTGGTTTGCGGGGTCTGCGAGTTGTGTGGCTGCACACATGGCACCTCTTCTGACTCCTAGCATTACTACCTGGTGCTTTGAAAGGAAGGGCGTTGAGCTGGTGCTTCCTGAAGAATTCAGCACACCCCGTTCTGTCAAGCTGGCCTGGTCCTTGTATTGGCCTGCCTGGTGTACCCGCATGTTTAGCCAGGAGCTCAAGTAGCACCTGCTTGTGGAACTTCCGCAGGGACTTGTACTTCTTGGCTCCTGGAGTCCTCAGACGGTAGATGTTGTAGGCATTGAGGACCGACATATCTACCGTATGCAGGATAAACTTCTTGTACCACCTGCAAGATGTTCGCAGGCAGTCGATGAAGCCCATCTGCATGTCGGACTTGTCGACGAGGCGCATATTGATGTTATAATCCAGGACAGCAGCTGTTTTTTGGACGGGGTTCTTGGTTGTTCGGTCCACCTTCCCTGTGGCGACCATCTGGGCCTTGTGGCATGTGGTGAGGAGGTTGACCTTGCGCTGGTCATGCCAGTGGATGGAGAGGATGGGGCCACTCTTCTTGTGGAAGATGTCCGTCTTCTTCGTCTTGGTTGGGTAGCCTGGCATGCCCTTCCTTTTGCCCTTGACTGTGCCGACAGTTCCGGTCTTGCGGTCATGGAGGTACTTGGTCAGGAGAGGCGATAATAATTATCTGTGTAGAGGATGTGGTTTTTATTGAAGTGCCTCTCCATCATCTTCTTCACTACAGCGCCACCAAAACCAATGAGAGGGTCAGTCACAACTTCTCCAGCCTTGCCGCTGTAGACTATAAAGTCCAGCACATACCCCGTCAAGCAGTCGCAGAGGACGAAGAGCTTGATGCCGAAGCGGTGTCTCTTGGACGGGATATACTGTCGGAAGTGCAGCCTACCACGGAACAGGACCAGAGACTCGTCGAGGCACATCTTCTGGAAAGGAATCAGGTATGTGGTGAACCGATGACGTATCATGTCATACAGCTTCCTGATCTTCCATAATGAGTTGGGAAGGTGGACTGCCATGTTGTTTGTCAGGTGGAGATAGGAGAGGATGTCGAAGTACCTGTCCCTGGACATGTATTTGCCAAATGATGGAGTCGTTATGATGTCGCCAGTGATCCAGTAGTCAGCCAAAACGTGCTTCCTTATATGTGTCATCAGCATTGTGAGTGCCAAGAACACATATAGTTCTGCCACAGTGAGAGCTCTCCATGCCACCATCTTGGCACTGGTCTTCCTCCCAAGAAAGTTGGCACAGATAGCATGGTGGTGATTTGTCTCTTTGACGAGGTATTCCATGACTTCATTGTCATAGAATCCACAGAAAAGTTCACTGGGGGTAGCATCTGGGCCACAGGGATATGCTGGTGACACCCCAGAACCCATCTGTACCTCGTCAAAGGCAGGACAATCTGGCTCAAAATCCGCTCCATCTGTCCACACAAACAGGTCGGATGCTGATGCTCGAGGTCGTGCTGCAGCAGGCACACGCCCTGGACGCCCTGGCACACGCCCTTGGCCACGCGGACGCCCTGCACGCCCACGCCCTGGGGCAGCGGCGTCGGCAGGCTGGCCACGTCCACGACCTCGCCCTCTCGCTCGTTTTGTCGGCACTTCCTCTTCCTCTTCCTCCTCAGGCGACGCCAGGTCATCTGGGGCAATGTTGGGGTCGTCAGCATCCTCTTCAGGAGACAATTCTGGTGAAGAAGTGACCGGGCGTCGGCGGTGTGGGGCGCGGGAGGCTGCGGGAGCTTCAAGAATGGGAGCCGAGGCCTCGGGAGTTGGACTCCTTTTGCGGCGAGCCGAGGGCTTTTCAGCAGCAAATAATGCTCTGCGGTGTGTTGAGGCCTGTGGCACATCACCAATACCACTTGAAGAGGCCCTTTGGTCATCCTGAACGAGAGATGAAGGCGAGGGCTGTGGGTGACCCACGCGGCGTCCCGTGTCAAGGCGTCGGGACAATGGAATGCGGGTGGTTGCTAGGCCAGGGTCGGCGTCATTATGGCTATCTTCAGCTTCCCTATGCTTTTCTGCGGCTGCCCGGCGTGCTTTTTTAGCTGCACTTTTGACCAATGATTGTTTGAAGAAATATTTGCCCACTTTCAAGGGCGTACGGGCAGGCAAAGGGGAAGGTCCTGAGCTAGGGCTAGGGCTAGGCCTAGGCTGACCTAGCAAAGATGGCGAGGGGGTAGGCCTAGGTTCTAGCACACTGGGAAGCTCAATGGCACCTTCCTGAAACACTTCCACATCAGGATCATCACTACTGTCTCCCCCCTCAAATAAATCGACATTATCGTCGTCTCCAAAGCCCACAAATCGTCTTCTTCACTTTCACTTATTAATTGTACCTTGTCCACCAAGCTTTCGCCAATGCTCTCTTCATCACTATCAAAAAGTTGTCGCTGTATAGCGCTATCACTCAACAAACGCTTAACTTTCTTTTGTTGAGCTCTCTTCTCGGTTGCAACAGGCGTTGAAGTTGCGAGCGGGGTAGCACTGGGGCCCGCGGGAGGTTGCAGCGAATCGGACACGTCGGAAAACATTTTTTCAGTATTACTCGCTATGGCGGCCACGTACGAACTGATAACACTAGTAGTTGAGGCTTGGTGGCGCTGCGGTCGCTCCTACCATGCAAAAATTGGTCGCGCGAATTTTGAAGCACGCTTTCAAGCACAAGGATTTTAAAATGACACCCGGGTTCCGGCCCTTTTTTTTTTGGGTCATTTTAAAATGACACCCGGGCTGGAAGGGTTAAGGAGGAACTGGGAACAGGTGGCCCCGAACAGAACTGCACGGAACTGGTAGACAATGTAAGGACTTGCAACATCCAAGGGATCAACGGGCCACAGAAACCTAGTAGCATCCCTATCCTTCTCACTCAATCCCACCATGAGAAATGCTTTCTCAATATCACTCACCCAGGCAAATTGATGGTATCTAAAGCGTAGAAGTACCTGGGTGAGCTCAGCCACTAGCGATGGACCTGTATGGAGACAGTCATTCAGACTGAACGCCCTCTCGTCCATCCTAGCCGAACAGTCAAACACTATCCATACAGGCGTAGTAACACTATCTTTAGTAATACCAAGGTGAGCTAAGTAGTGAATGGGATGACCAGCTTGATTCCTGTTTTCTACCCTTTCAATAAACCCCTTTCTACCTGATCATCCAGAACCTTTGTATACTGTTGACAGTAGTTGGGATCTACTATAAATTTACGCTGGATTCCTCTCATTCTGCCCAGGGCTAACTTAAAGTTATCAGGTAATTTATCTATGTTATCTCTCCACGGCAGTTCCACTATATACTGTCCCTGTGCTTCGGAATACTGTACCGTTTCAGAAAATCTATTTAAGACTCTCTCCCCACCCTTACCAGTCTCATTAGGACTTATACCAATATGGTCCAAGTCCCATAGAGCTGTCAGATCCTTTAATTCTGGAGATTTCCTGCCAATATCTTCCTGTATCTCCACTAAAGGGTCTACTGCTAACTTAAGAACAGTGACTAACTCTACATGGGTCTCTTCTATATCTGACTGATAAGTGCCACTCAGTGCATAACCATAAATTGTGGGTAACATAACTATACTTCCTTCCCTGACATAGCCTGAATATACAAAGTGGTAATAAAAGTCCACCCCAATCAGTAACCCTATCATATCTCCATCAGTGATACCTGGATCGGCTAAATTGTAACCCCAAGCCTTGATAGCATTTACCTCCATCCCTAATCCTCTCCCTGGTTTGTATACTGGTAACTCCTCCACCACAACGGCCCTCAATTTACGCACCCTTCTTCTGTGATGATAGGTTAACTCTACTATTTCATACTCAGTACTGTACTACCAAGTGAGCCAGTAAATCCCTGGAGCCTTAGCTGTTCCTTACTGACCCTAATGTAATCAAGCTGCGATAAAGCAGAGCGCAAGATGAAGGTACGTTGCGAACATTGGTCCAACAAAGCTCTTACTTTACTGGTACAGTAGGGTCTCACATAAAACGACAAATTGGTCGATAAACGAGGCCGTTCTATGCGATTTCGTTCTATGTGAACACGGCATTTTGGTGGCCCAATATCGTCAATGTTCACTGTAAGCGTAAATTTCCGTCAGGAGCGTACGATATTTCGTCGTTTTGTACGATATTTCGGCGCTCTATATGAAAACTCCTTGGATTTGCCCCACTTTGGCGGCGGACTCGTTTTATGTGATCACATTCGTTCTTATCGAAAATTAAATATTAATATTTTAGGTCGCTAGTTTTAATAGAGACTCGTTTTATGTGAACACGTTTTATGCGGGACCCTACTGTATGACCGTTTCTGTCGGTCAAGGGAATCTGAATGGTAGGTAACAACACTGCATTACGGCCCGAAGCCACAGCCATGGTCACTGTTGGTTCAGGGGCCACTGGTTGTCCAGTTTGTTCAAGGCGTGGCGTCGGACACAAATAATTAAAAAATTTCTGTTCGCAGAATCGGCACGGCCTAATTTTAGGGTTAGTACACCCCTGGCTGCCATGTTCTGACGACAGGCACCCGACGCACAATTTCAACTGCCTTGCTCTATTGGCTTTGGCGGGACTGTTCTTGTATTTAGCACACTTTGCCCAAAAATGTCCTGTCTTTAAACACAACTTACATCCATACTTCTGCTTGGTATCGGGTTTCTGATACACCGCATATGCTGCTGTGGCGGTCGCCCCAAACTGTTCTAGTGGATTATGTCTACTTTCTAGATTGCACACTTCAGTCTTAAACACACGAACATATTCATCCACATCCAGCCAGTTGTCTTTTAATTCACGCTTAATCACCTCAGAGAGTGCACTAGGAAGTTTATTATGCAATAGTACTGCACACATTTCACTTACTGTTACATCCATAGAGCGTAATGACTCTAATGCACACTCAAATGACGCAGACAAATCTTTCAGAGCACTGACCTCCTGGCTAGGATGCGGGAGATTACACAGTTTCGCTATGTGAGCTGCTTTGATGCGATCCTATTGACCATAACCATTTTTTAGAATATTAACCGCTGGTTCATAACTTGCAGCGACCAAACTAAACCCACTAACAATTTGTAGAGCCTCACCACTAAGTTGTCCCTTTAGATACGTAAATTTCTGAATGTCAGTTAAGTCCGTTTGGGAGTGAGCACTACAATCAAAGAGCTCCCAGAAACCCACCCACTGTGTTGGATCCCCGTCAAAAACTGGCAACTTCAGGGAGGGTAGCTTAATACCCTTCTGTTCCCTACTTGCTGCGCTATCATGAGATCTACCAGTAGTGGTTGTCTGGAGAGCACTATCCAACTCAGCTAACTGACTGTTTACTTGATTAACATACTGCATATCTTTCACCATCTCCTCTTCTAACTGATCATCTGAATATAAGCTATAGAACTCTACGTTATACGATTCGATATCAGCTAGGGCCTTTTCTACAGTGATTTTCACACCCCTTACTTCATGCAGTGTAGAAGCATGTTCAATAAAATCAGACAGATTAGAGGTAAGCTTAGTAATCCCTCCCTTCTTGGCGGCCCTGAACCGCCGCAATAACTTTATTTTCTCCTCCATTCTTAAAATATTTACGGTAACTAAAGCTTAAGGAACAACAATACTAATCGTCACTGTAGGCTAACCTATTCTAATCTATTCTAAGCCTAGGTTAACCTACTTACATTGATGATGACAGCAACCAAGCAAATTGAAGCATGCAGATCGCGTGCCCCCTGTGAGTTTACAAATGATCAAAGAAAAGGAAATTTACATATATCATATTACTCTACTTTACAATATTTTACTTTACTAGGCTATATTAAATTTTAACAAATTACAAAGTTAATGCCTGAAAAAAAAGGAAAGGAAAGAGAAAGAAGGACCAAGACTCCTCTGAAGGAGGAACAGCCGCAGCCGTCGTCATAGTCTTGAGATCTAGCCTATTGCGTCGACTGCTCCTCCTCGGCCCTGTCCTTCTCCTCAAAGAAGGCACGCGCTCTGTCCAGTAGCCTATCTAACACCTTCCGGCTCCCTGGCACATCTAACCCAGGCTGAGGTCTGCCTGACAGTGTCCACCCTTGCCCCTGGTCTATATATCTGCTTAACAAAAAAAGCAGGGCACTGCACAGGACAGTCCAGCGGAAAATCCCGGACATACGAATGGCCGAAGAGGGCCACCTTTCTCAAGGGCACAGGGTAACCACCGGACGATGGCTCAAACTCTTGGCCGACGCCCCCCCCCCATGCCCTTGCACCTTCCCCCGGTGCGCCCCTCAACATTTGTCCATTGGATCGCCCACCTCTACACAATGGCAGACAAGTCAGGCCTAATACCCCCCCCAATTCTTATCAATATATAACAGATGGCCCAGAATCCTGGTCACACGGCACAAATTATATATGTTTATTATTCCTAGGGGGTAGGGGGAGAAACGGACATAAATTAAATAACTAAACCTGGAAAGATGAATAATTGGCCTAGGCTATACAAATTTTACCGGGTCGTCGGCGGTTGACTTACATGTTAAAATGTATATGTAGGTTATCTGTGGTAGTCACAGTAATATCTATGAAGTACTTCTAGTATTAAAGGAACTTAGCTGTGATGCAAAGAGTGTAGATTAGATGATGGACATGTCGGTAGGTGAATATCAGGGAAGTTCTGATGTTATGTGGCAGCAGCTGGCGGTCTGTAGTTGGCGGGAACAAGTCTGTGTGAAGTGTGTCTGAGATTCCCTTTTGTCGTGACAATATAAAATATATTTAAGGGTTTTATATTGTTCCCCGTGATTAAATAATAAGGGAAAATAAACTAAGATATAATTGGTGCAACCACAGTAATATTTATCCACAAAGATAAATAAAGTAATGCGTATAAACAAAAAGGAACCAGCTGTCGTGAACCCGGGAAATTCAAACTACGGTATCTATACCAGGATTCACGACAGTATATAACAAACAACAGAGGACCTAATACATATCCCTGGGGGACACCACTTTTGACTGCTCCCCATTCTGACTTGGTACCATTTATGCTGACTCTCTGCTTCCTACCAATTAGCCATGACCTAATCCATCCTAACAACGCCCCACCTATTCCATGCGCCTCAATCTTTCTCATCAATCTCTCATGAGGGACTCTGTCGAAAGCTTTACTGAAATCTAAATATATAATATCATATGACTTGTCATTATCTACTGCTTCATATACCTCTGAGAAAAAACTAAGCAAATTGGTAAGGCAAGAACGTCCCTGAGTGAATCCATGCTGAGAAGAATTGATTAAGTTAAATGTTTCTAAGTGGTTTCTCATTTTCCTAACAATAATTGACTCTAGTAGCTTTCCTATGATTGAAGTGAGACTAATGGGACGGTAAAAGGATGCTATTGATTTATCACCTTTTTGAAGATCGGAACTACATTTGCAAGATTCCAAGCTTCTGGAACTATACCTGTTTCTAATGACTTGTTAAAAAGAAATGTTAATGGGTAACTTAACTCATCTCTGCATTCTTTTAATACTCTAGCATATATACCTCATCAGGACCAGGCGATTTCTGAGGTTTCAGTCTGTCAATTTCCTTAAGCACATAATTTATACTTATAGTAACCGTACTTAACCTATTTTCTATACTATCGCTATATACCTTACGGACTTCCGGAATCTGTGCCAAATTTTAATTAGTGAAAACGTATAGAAACTGACTATTTAATGTACTGCACATTTCTAAATCATTTTCTGTCATTTCTCCTATCGAAGTTTTAAGGGGGCCTATTACATTTCTAACTTTAAATTTATATAGTTGGTAAAAAGCTTTAGGGTTATTTTTTGAGTCGTTGGCTATCCTTATATCACAATTTCTTTTTGCTTTCCTAATTTCCTATTTTACCTGTCTTGATAGAGTCTGATAGTAAATAAGTAGGTGATTTTCGCTTTTTTAAATTTTTCTATATATTCCTTTCTTTTTTCCTATAAGATCTAGTAGTTTATTATTCATCCATTTTGGTTGGTTCTGTGTCGATCTAAATATTCTTTTGGGGATATATTTATTTTGCGCATTGTGAAGTGAAGAAATAAACTGTTCATATGTAGCTGTCAAGTTTAACTCTGGCTTATCCTGACTTAATTGTTTAACAATAGGTCCCACCCTTAAGGCTCTTATTATTACCTCTAGTCGGCGAGTCAATGAATTGAAATAAAAAACTATCTTGTACTGCCTCAATACTGTAAACTCTTCAGAATCTGAGATTTGATGCTGCCAATCTATCTTCGGAAAATTAAAATCCCCCATAATGCACACATTGCTAAACCTTGATGCTATTTTCACTTCCTGCCATAAAGATTTACCTTCATTTCTACTCATATTTGGTGGTCTATAAATTACTCCAATAACTATGGTCTCGCTACCTTCGCTAACCTCTACCCAAACACTTTCGTTGTCATTATTTAGTCTAATACCTGATTTAGTACAGCATTTTAATGAACTCCTGACAAACACTGCTATTCCGCCGCCCCTCCTACTTGTTCGGTCATATTTAAACAAACTATATCCTGGTCTATCAAATTCTGCTAAAAAATGCTTGGATTCTGTATTAATCCATGTTTCAGTAAGCGCTATTATGTCTATATTTTCATTGCTAACAAGTGCTCTAAGTTCGTCCATTTTATTACATAAACTCCTACAGTTTGTGTAATATAATCTCAATGTATTTCTTTTACTGGTGTCTGGTGGACTTTTTTTTTCTTCTATTAGTATCAATTTGACTGTTGTTATTGGGAGGTTTGACGACCTCCCTTATAACCAAATAAGGAAAACCTCTTATTTGGTAGCAGTCTCGGAGTATCCAACGTAGGGCTTATGATCTCAGCCGCTACCACAGCGGGCCAATTTATCGGTACTCCCGCGAAGTACCAAATAATCTCTAGAGTTGCACCTCAATTCACTACTAGGCACGTTGTACACACTCCGAGATGACTAAAGAAGGAAGAGAAAGCGAAGGAGAGAAAGAATTGTTATAGTTACCCATTTAATCTAGCTGCTCTCCTCTAAGCCATGCTCCATTTTCTATGAGCCTGCGACAGTACCTGCAAAAGTATCTAGGTATCAAGTAATCAGTGTAGATTGGATGGGCAGGGGATCGGCATGAGGGCGAGATACTCTGACGTTGGATACTCCGAGACTGCTACCAAATTATAGGTTTGACTCCTGCAAGGAGATAAAGAAAACCTAATATTTAGTAGTTGCCCCGTAATCATTGACGAACATGCCTATTACATAAGGCATCCTCTTCAAACACTCATCCGCCGTAGTTTGAATCTACCGCGCAGAGCATAAAAAATTGAGGAGCCTTCATCATGAGCGCACGCGACCTCACTCATGGCTTCAGTCATTATGAAATGGGTTCTCACTACGAAAAAACTTCGTAAAAAATAAAAACAAAAAGAAAATAAGAATAACTATTCAATAAGCTTTCCATCATATCGTGGATGTACTTGTGTGGATCTTTGACCAGACGCTAACTCAGGCGTCATTCTTCCTTCACTGACATATCAAGTAAACCAAAATCCTCAATATATCAACGAATGGGAAGGGGATGGTCAGGAGGGCCCCAGTCGTCAATGATTACGGGGCCACTACTAAATATTAGGTTTTCTTTATCTCCTTGCAGGAGTCAAACCTATAATTTATTAGTCGCCCCTCCATCATTGACGAACATGCCTGATATCTAAGACTGGAGGGGGACATTCGTAATCATATCATAACTCTAGTAAAAGCAGATAATCAAACAACCACATAGTAATCTTACTTTGTAAAAAAGATATATTTGGGTGCATAAACTTTATACAGCCTAAATCTTCAAAAAGGGGTACAAGCAGGAGCGTGCTTCAAAGAAGCCTGCTTGAAAAAGGGGTTAACTCTGAGACTCTGTACACAGATCTGCTAGTTAAGAAGGCACCCCACTTAAAGTAAGTGGTGAAAACTAAAAACTTATCAGTTTACATGTGCACATATTAAAATGCCCCAGAACAAGAAGCCCACCACAGAAGCCACGAGCGAACACCACACAGAAACACCCGGAAGAAAGGTCCACAGAACGAAAGGACCAGCTGACCGAGCCAGCCATTTCAGACAGGCCCAAGCCCGCAGGGCTAAACAGCTCCAGGACGCACCCATTTACCTTTTCTAAACTGACCATTTTCCACACCTCACGTACACTAACCCCCTCGTGTCCTACACTCCTAACTACAAAGATGATGAACAGGAATATACATTCATATTAAAAACACCCATGCCCTGTCCCGACGTTGAGCCAATGCCAACACATCAGACAGCCATAATTATATCTATGTATGTTCTTACATCCGAGAAGTAGATGTTATATATCTTAGAAGTTAAAACACCCACGCTTGTCCCTAGACCTCGTATATCATTTTCCATGACGAGTATAGATATATGTAACCCGTGCTCAGTCGCCCCTTGCATTGTTCCTCTAGTAACTAAGTCTATAATATTAACTGCCACCAGCATTGATGCGACATAGCGGCACTGTCCTTGTGTCGTATTGTGCCAAGTACAGATCAACCAGGTTTCATCACCTTATTAGGACGACGCCTATAATGTCATCGTTCATCGATGTATGCAATCCTTAGGTTAAGTATTTTTATCCGCCATTGTGTTCACCTTTTTCCATTTACTTTCCACAATTGTCATACGTCTTCCCCTTGCCTCCTTCGTATCCACAGTCCACACTACGCCAATTTACTTCGTGTCTTACACCTCTTACCCCAACCAGAGATTGTATAAGATAACCTGGTTACCAGTATCTGTCATAAGTACCCCGAAACAATAACTAAGTATCCCTACGAACTGCCGCTGTTGTTGGTATTTATATTTAATAGAAAACGCAGTTCCCAGGGCCAACTAATAGTATCCATAACCCTCGGACTGATCACATAACTCTATCTTTTCCAGACTCCTATACCACCCCATAGTTGCATTCCCCGGTAGCATTTGGCTAACGTATTCTACTGCCTTTTCAAACTTCCATATCAATTGTAGCCTAATGCCACCCCCACGCCCAGAGACCTTAGGGGCAAAATTTCCCTGTAGCCCTTGAACTCTCCCCCCCCTCTCATTAAGACACCCGCGCTTCTCGACTCTTGTCCGACCTAGCCTCTCTCTCATACCTCTTGAAGATCCTTGAATTGTCCGTTGCTAACGCTCTCCAACCTTTTATATATATACTCCTATCCAGCCAACCTTCACTTAGTAGGCCAGAACAACATTAGAACTTTACTAGCCCCTTGCATGCCATCTATTCTCTTACAACCCATTCACAACCCTGCACCCAATGGTCGTCGGTGCGAGGCTAGCCGCCCCGCCAGTAACTAACTTCTATTGCCATACTTCCAGATAAATGTGGCAGAGTTAGCAACCCAGTCTCCACCACATCCAGCAAACCCTACAATTAACAACCAGCCGAGTAAAACCAGCTAGCTAAGGCACCTTCGGTTTTGGTATTAAGGACACCCACATCTGTTTCATACACAGAGGGTTATTACAAACACTGGTGATATGGCAAGCCCCTAGCCACAGCCGCCGGACGACTATCACAGAGAGAGGGCGCCCAGCTCCCCCTTTTTGCCCACCCGAGGAGGGAGACCCCCACCCCCGCGGAGGTATACCTGACCCCTGTTTTGACTTTCGAGTCATTGCCAGGTAGCACAGGAATTCTTCCTATCAATGAACTAACCATGCATGACTAACACCTTTACTAACCTCTATTTACTCACAATAAACCATTTACCTTTCTTGCATGCTCTGGTCACTAAATTAGCACCTCAGCTATACCATAGAATGAAGATTGCACAATCTAAGAGAGACGCTCCTATCACAGCGTCCCCATCCTCCTCGCAAAGTAGATCCAGTCTCCCTCCCCTAAATACTTCCAGTATAGCCAAAATAGTACCTCTTACTAAGGCCCAGTTATATGAAAATATAAAGGCTTCCTATAGCCCTGTGCCACAACAGTAAATACCATCTTACCTAGTCCCCATATCTATCGAGAGCTCAATTAAGTCCATAAGACTCGAGATCCCTACTGTCTACAGGGTCCAGAACCGAGCCTATAAATCTAACTCCTGCCCCCAGTCAAATCAGTTGAAAGCTAGACACCAACCAGTGGTCACTACCCTGCAGTTTACCTCTAGCTCTGCCCTTGTGTTGTTCCGGAGTTGAGAGATTCCAGATCCGGCAGACTCCGTGGCAGAGAAGACTGATAGAAGCATCTGTCCATGTACAAGTCCTAACGTGCACCTTATAACCTTCACACAAATTCGTGGGTATATAAGTGTGTAGCCAGCAACGATCGTCAAGAGATCTGACTTGAGAACTTCCTACATTTTGGACCATCTGGACGGCCGAGGAACCAGTCGTTATCCCCCAACATCACCGGAAGCAAGATAACCAGGACCAGATCTACCCATACTATTCAAGATTCATGTTGCTAGTACTAAGTGTTATAGTACTAGCTTGATACTCACTTATTAACTTTCTATAAAGTGGCTAAGACCTTGCCCAGTGTAATTCATATTTAACCATTCCATTTGGGACGTACTAAGCGATCAGTGCTCTTTAATTAACAGGCGACCTTGACTCTCGTAATTACCTTATTCAGATATTAAAACTCTAGTGATATCTAACGTTCGCCCACTGATTTGTGTTCTACGTATTTCTGCCATAAGAATATAAAACTTAGTTCAGTACCCCCATGAGGTTACTAGAGATTCCGTGTTCTACAATATACGCGTGTCTAATCCTAACTGTGAGCTGCTACTTGGGCACGCGACCAGCCAGCAAGAGGTCAAATCAGTGACATTGAATTATACGAATATATTGAGGTCTTCCAGTAAAATAAAACTTGCTAATTAAACCCGTGATCAGAAGAATATACCTAAACGTTGGAAGTGGGAGACTAGGCTCCATCCAGATCCGCTAATGCTAGCAGTTCCCTTCTATTATTTGTTTTGTGCGAAAATAACTATCTTTCTATGCTCTTTATTTATTTACTTCAATAAACGTGAACTTGTGTCGTGTTACCGTGTGTTTATTTTGTGTTCTCTATTCCTCATACCTTGTATTGTGCATGCAGCCTTATATACCCAGTCATTCAGAACTCACATTACCCAAGTTAAACCTGTAGAAAAACAGGGCATAACATTGGCGGCAGCGGTGGTTCTTGATTCGGATAAAAGGTTGCATTACATTGCAAGTTTGGAACAGCTAGAACACAAGAACATCATGGCGCAACCTACGCACACTTCCATCCCAAATTATGATGAAACAAGTTATGGGATCGAAATATTCATGGACATAGTGAAACCCGTACTTGACATGACTTATACCACGGACGCACAAAAAATAGCCGTAACATTAATACACCTGGGAAAAGCCGTTTCCCTGGTTGCCCATCAAATGAACCCTGATCTCACCTGGAACGAATTTCGCACAATAGTGATAGAAGCCATTAAGCCTTCGTTGGGCGCTTTCGTGGCCCACACCCGTATCCTAGACACGAAATTCGAAGGCGATCTAGATGCCACAGTGAGTAAGCTTGCCCAACACATAAAAAATTCTTTCCCCACGTTGACCAAAATCCAACAAGAACAGCAAATTCTGGTCAACCTTGTGTCGATATTGCCCTCAGCAGTAAAAGACCATTTCCGGGTGCACGATTTCGTCGGATACAAAAACGACCTCATCACGATCCGACGTATTTTGGCCGTGCGCACAGAAGCACCCACCCAAATCGCTGCAATCAAGAGGTTTCCCACGCACCCGCAGCAAACCAACCACCAAAACCCCAAGAATGCCTACCCAGCCTCATCTTTCAACAACAGACCCACCTACCCTTCCGGCAAGCCCCAACCCAGTAGACCCCGGTTCCAACCGTCCCAGCCACGCAGAATCTTCAACCGGAACAGCAACTACAACACCTACCAAAGTAAAAACCCTACCTTAGTCATTATCAACCCCTATGATTTCCCTGCCTGTAATGCTCAGTGTGCCCTCCACCAAATTCGTGACTCTGCCAAACCTCGCCCCTCTACTCCTCGCATTTCTGTAAATGAAGAGGAGTGGGGACAAGAGGAAGAAATTGCCCCCCATACCATGACCTCAGACGATACCGAGGAAACCCTGGAAGAGGTAGATACCGACCCCCAGAATTTTTAAAGTATCCCCCGCCCACGATGGGCTCGGCGGGGGACACCATAACTAGTCGCACTGCCCCCATTTATTACATGGCCAAAATCAAGGACATTCCTGTCCGCTTGCTAATCGACACGGGAGCTGCCAAGTCATGTTTGTTCAAATCTTACTATGAAAAACATCCCCGACGATTTGGCCCTTTGTTAAACACCAAAACAGAACTCATCTCAGCTGCTGATACTTACTTAAATCTCCTAGGAGACACTTTACCCCTATCAGTAACTACTCCTGACCCCCATGCTCATTGTTATCACACATTTACAGTATTTTCCTCCAACTGTAAACATTATGATGGTTTCCTTGGACTTGACCTCCTTCAAAAACTCCGGGCCCAGATTGACTGCGGCCAAAGGCTGATCTCATTCAAAAACAAATTCCAGCCCAAAGCCTCTGACAAACCAATCACGCAGAAACCCATTCCCCAAAAGAAAAAACAACCCCCCCTCAACAAACCCTGATTCAGGGTTACCAAGTTGCAGCTAGCACTAAGGTGACTCCTAAAACCTCCCCTTGCCCCGAGATCTCTCAAAACCTCACTCAATTCAGTAAAAAAATGCCTCAACAAACGAAAGAAGACAAGTCCAAGCAACTCCCTCTCGGTAATCCCCTCAATTCTCGTAACTCTGTCCAGAATAAATCCTCCCATGTTTTCAGGACAGACTCTGATATATGTAACCATAATTCTATCCAATGTTTATGTACACATGTTTCCAGAGAAAATGCCGACCGATGTACCCAACAATGTTTCCCCCATGCCCCCAGAAATGTTAACAACCCCAAATCAATACACCAGTCCTACACCAATAACCCATGTTCTACACCTCACTTTTTCCCCACCAACCCTCCGCAGTCCCCCCAGCAAATCCCGTTTTCTAACTCGCTCACCTCGCACCCCTCTGAACCGCCCGCACGCGCCGTTAATCCCCCCCTCACGCGTGCCGACCTAGGGACACAACCATGTTCCCACCATGCCCCCAGAAATGCCCAGCTATTCCACCACCCCCCCAATCCCCCTTGTGACAGTTTTTCGTCAGTAGCTCCCTTCCACCCCCACACAATTCACACCCCTAGAAAACTTCACAACCCCACACTTGACTCGCCCTCTCATGACAAACATAACCACCAAAACCACATAAACGCCAAACAAACCGTTACTGCCACCGACAACGCCCCCCCCACCAACCCTCCGCAGTCCCTCCAACAAATCCCGTTTTCTAACCACCTCACACCGCGCCCCACTGATCCTCTCACACGCGCCGTTAATCCCCCCCTCACGCGTGACCCCACCAAAGTGACCTTGCCCCCCTTATAAGTACCAAGCACCTGCTCGCCAGTCAATCCCCCACCATCATTAGCCCAGCGGTAGTTCAGGATAAATGCCAAATTCCCCCCCACCATCAAAAGTGGGTGAACCTGCGGCCCACACCCCAAACTCACATGGTATTTTCCCCCACTAACACATCCCCCAACCCCCATCGTTGCCTCTTACAACCCGCCATCATTCCCGCTCGTATCAACCACATTCTCGTAGCAAATATCTCCGAGGAACCCCTGACATTACCGAAAGGTCTCATTATAGGAGACCTCGAAACTTTCGATGACCTCCCCATACATTGTAACGACACCCCTACCAGCCTCCAATTGCCCCCTCTTCCTGAGACACTATCTGACCACCAAAAGAACGGCATGTACGACCTACTGCTGGAATTCAGTGACGTCTTTGCCCAACAACCCACCGAAATCGGACAGACGGATGTAGAACAACACATCACTAACACCACAGGCCCCCCCATACGACAACCATCCCGTAGAAAGAACCCCATACAACGTCAGGAAGAGGAACGCCAAGTCCAGGAAATGTTAGAGGCCGGGATTGCCACCCCGTCCATTAGCCCCTGGTCTTCCCCTGTTGTCTTAGTCAAAAAGAAAGATGGGACAACCCGTTTTTGCGTCGATTACAGGAGGTTAAATGACATAACCATTAAAGACGCTACGCCCTTACCCCGAATAGACGATTCCCTTGACTCCCTATACGGATCCAAATGGTTCACTACCCTCGACTTGCGAGCAGGGTATTGGCAAGTGCCTATCAAGGCCGAGGACCAAAAGAAAACAGCATTTTCCACTAGTGGTGGCCATCACTATGAATTTAACGTCCTACCTTTTGGCCTCTGTAACGGACCCGCCACTTTCTCCCGTTTGATGGAAACGGTATTACATGGCCTAACCTGGGAAACCTGCCTAGCCTATCTGGACGATATTATTGTGTACTCTCCAACCTGGGAAGAACACCTCCTCAGGTTGAGACAAGTCCTGCAAAGAATCCGAGCCGCCGGGTTGAAATTAAAACCCTCAAAGTGCGTGATTGCCCGGAATAAGGTAGATTTTCTCGGACACGTGATATCTGAACATGGTATTGCGCCAGACCCAAAGAAACTTCAAGCCATACAAAACCAAACCCCACCCACCACGGTTAAAGGAATACGTTCGTTTCTAGGTTTAGCCACGTACTACAGACGTTTCGTCCCCCACTTTGCCACCATAGCCAGACCCCTCCACCAACTTACCCACAAAGACACCCCGTTCGCCTGGACACCTGAAAGAGACCTCGTGTTTAACACTTTGAAGCAAAAGCTAATCCAAGCCCCTATTGTCGTTTTCCCTGACTACCAGAAACCTTTCCGTCTTTATACCGACGTATCTCTGTACGCCATAGGTGCAGTATTAGCTCAATTCAGAGATTGAAAGGAACATGTGATAGCGTATGCCAGCTACACACTCACCCCACCCCAACAGAATTACGCAGCCACCAAGAGAGAGTGCTTAGGGATCATTTGGGCACTCAGCCACTTCCGGTCATTTGTGTTGGGCGCAAAACTCGAAATAATTACCGACCATCAATCTTTACAATGGCTGCGTAGGTGCGAAACCAACTCAGCCATTTTGGTACGTTGGAGAGACACTAGAGGACTACGACTTTACCATACAATATCGTCCCGGCAAACTCCATACTAATGCAGACGCCCTGTCACGTTTGCCAGTACCAAAAGACCCCCCCACCAACCTAGCCGCCTTACAAAACACTCAATTGGTATCTACCCCCACCTCCCGACAGAATGACCCCCCAGCCCCCTCCCTAATTCAATCTTGGGAAGCACGAATCAGACCCCCCTGGATACCGTTAAACGTCTTCAGGAGACTGACTCGCTGGGGAGATCAACTTGCCACAGACACTGGTCACATAATCTTGGACCCCACCATAGCCCACGACTACATGATTGCCATCCACGAGGGAAACGGCATACACCTTGGACAAAAGAAAATGTTAAAGATCTTCACAGACCAATACTGGACCCCCAACCCCTCCAAAATTGCACAACGAGTGACAGAATCCTGCAAACCGTGTTTATTGGGAAAGGATAGATCACGCACCCCAGGCCCAGCTGGTACCATTTCTGCCAACAAACCGTTCCAAGTCCTATCCCTCGACATCATGGGCCCGTTCCCTTCTTACGCTGGCAACCGCTATATCGTCACATTTGTAGACGTATATTCAAAATTTCTAATAGCCTGCCCAGTTAAAGACCACACAGCCACCACAGTCGCCACACTGCTTGCCACCGAAGTGTTCCCTATATTCGGCCTTCCCCTTGCTCTTCTATCGGACAATGCCCCCGAGTTTAGTGGACACGTTTGGCAACAATTCACCCAACAATGCGGTATTAAGATTAAACACTCATCCCCGTACTGGCCTCAAGGAAATGCTATCTGCGAACGCAGCCATCGCACCATCAACAACCAGTTACGTACAAGAATGATTGCTCTTAATACCTCAGACTGGCCATCACAACTAAAGATGATACAGTGGGGTATGAACACCTGTCCTCGGGAAGACGGTATTTCCCCTCATGAACGTGTTTACGGTGTACCCCCCCTGTTACTGCCATTCCACCACCACGCTCACCTTCCCTCCACCACCTCCACAATTGACCCATTGCAACATCTGCAAAACACCCTCCATACCGCCCAGATCTGTCAAGACACCAAAACTGATAACATCGATGACAAAAACCCTTTCGCCATCCATGACACCGTAATGGTAGCCAACCTCCCTATCACCATCAAGTTAGGCCCTCGCTATGTCGGACCCTACACCGTAATACAAGTCCCAAATGCCTTTCAAGTCACCATCGACTATCACGGCGTGACTCGCACGCTCCGAACTAGATTCGTCCGAGCGTTTAAACCTCTAAAGCCACAAGACATTACCCCACCCAACACGTCCGACCCTAAATTAAACACCCCTACTCACCCCCTCACTCAGGCTACGAATATTCCCATACAAACCCCTAAGGACCTAAGCCCTCCAGCACCGAACCGACAAATCTTTTCTCAACATACCCCCCCAACTAACCTCCACAAACCCCAAGCCCCCAATATCACACCCTCTTCCACCATGACACCTTCCTTCACTTCTGATAGTCAAGTTCCTCCCCAACTTATCCAAGTACAAAAACCTCCACCCACAACCCCGACCACAACAGAAACCCTCCCGTCTAGCCCTGACATACCTCCACCAGGCACCACAGTGAGAAAACCACCACCCCCACCCCAAACCAAGTACACACCCAACTGCACCACACAATCTACCTCAGTAACCTCACGCTACAACTTACTCCCACGACAAACATCGTTTAAAACCTCCAGAAAACACACCCTACTAACCAATTTCCGTAGGGCTGCCAGACCACTACCCTCCTCCTCCTCTTCTTCTTCTTCGTCGAATTCTCCCCCACAAAGGGAGACGAATAATCACCAGCAAATCACCAACCTCATCAAACAACACACGCCCCTACGCCCAACCCTCCAACTTAAATCTACACTCCTTACCCACCCGTCTAGCCCCCCCCCCGCATCCGCCCCTTTCCCCTCCACGATCCCCACCACCCCACCCACACACCGACCAACCTCCTCATCTCACCGAACCCCCAACCAACCCCCCCACAAAGTCACCCCCGAGAAAACCCCCACATGTCATTTACCTATAAAACGTGCTTCCCCTCACTATAAAACATCGTCGAGCGACTCAAGTCCCACGACAAACATCTACCTTCCCACCAGGACCGCCAGAGGTAGAATAATCAACAGACCCATCAGATTTAAAGACAGCGATACAAAAATAACACCCCGTTCTGACACTAAGGACCCAAGCCACACAACACACACCCCCTCCTTCCCACACACCTCCTTCACCCACCTTACCTAAACCGATTTTGCGCATTGCCTCACTATATATTCCCAACCTACAACACCGCCCAAGAAAACCAAATAAAACCCAGACTCACATTCCCCCTTCATCCCCAGCTCTGTTGTCACGCGTGAATCCCCTTTCGGTTAGTAACCCATTCACCACACTAAACAGACTTCCTGTCAATCCCACACACCTCACTCCGACCCCCACGGGGGAAAGCTACAAACCATTCATACGAAAGGTTAAAGTAAAGACCCCCACTGGACACTTGGCCCGTGTACCACACCCACACCAAGCCCGGGCAGCCGCCCGCCACAACACAGAGGACACATTCTTACAGGTATACATTGACCTGCAAAAGAAACCTGACCGTCGCTCTCGTGTTTGGTGGAACTTTCTAAATACCCTGAAAATGACCCACCATCACTATGCTTCTTTTAACTTCACCCTTGAGGCTCGAGGACGAGCCTATAATGAAGGAGAGGGAAGTAAAATGCCCCAGAACAAGAAGCCCACCACAGAAGCCACGAGCGAACACCACACAGAAACACCCGGAAGAAAGGTCCACAGAACGAAAGGACCAGCTGACCGAGCCAGCCATTTCAGACAGGCCCAAGCCCGCAGGGCTAAACAGCTCCAGGACGCACCCATTTACCTTTTCTAAACTGACCATTTTCCACACCTCACGTACACTAACCCCCTCGTGTCCTACACTCCTAACTACAAAGATGATGAACAGGAATATACATTCATATTAAAAACACCCATGCCCTGTCCCGACGTTGAGCCAATGCCAACACATCAGACAGCCATAATTATATCTATGTATGTTCTTACATCCGAGAAGTAGATGTTATATATCTTAGAAGTTAAAACACCCACGCTTGTCCCTAGACCTCGTATATCATTTTCCATGACGAGTATAGATATATGTAACCCGTGCTCAGTCGCCCCTTGCATTGTTCCTCTAGTAACTAAGTCTATAATATTAACTGCCACCAGCATTGATGCGACATAGCGGCACTGTCCTTGTGTCGTATTGTGCCAAGTACAGATCAACCAGGTTTCATCACCTTATTAGGACGACGCCTATAATGTCATCGTTCATCGATGTATGCAATCCTTAGGTTAAGTATTTTTATCCGCCATTGTGTTCACCTTTTTCCATTTACTTTCCACAATTGTCATACGTCTTCCCCTTGCCTCCTTCGTATCCACAGTCCACACTACGCCAATTTACTTTGTGTCTTACACCTCTTACCCCAACCAGAGATTGTATAAGATAACCTGGTTACCAGTATCTGTCATAAGTACCCCGAAACAATAACTAAGTACCCCTACGAACTGCCGCTGTTGTTGGTATTTATATTTAATAGAAAACGCAGTTCCCAGGGCCAACTAATAGTATCCATAACCCTCGGACTGATCACATAACTCTATCTTTTCCAGACTCCTATACCACCCCATAGTTGCATTCCCCGGTAGCATTTGGCTAACGTATTCTACTGCCTTTTCAAATTTCCATATCAATTGTAGCCTAATGCCACCCCCACGCCCAGGGACCTCAGGGGCAAAATTTCCCTGTAGCCCTTGAACTCCCCCCCCCCCCTCTCATTAAGACACCCGCGCTTCTCGACTCTTGTCCGACCTAGCCTCTCTCTCATACCTCTTGAAGATCCTTGAATTGTCCGTTGCTAACGCTCTCCAACCTTTTATATATATTCACCTATCCAGCCTACCTTCACTTAGTAGGCCAGAACAACATTAGAATTTTACTAGCCCCTTGCATGCCATCTATTCTCTTACAACCCATTCACAACCCTGCACCCAATGGTTGTCGGTGCGAGGCTAGCCGCCCCGCCAGTAACTAACTTCTATTGCCATACTTCCAGATAAATGTGGCAGAGTTAGCAACCCAGTCTCCACCACATCCAGCAAACCCTATAATTAACAACCAGCCGAGTAAAACCAGCTAGCTAAGGCACCTTCGGTTTTGGTATTAAGGACACCCACTTCTGTCTCATACACAGAGGGTTATTACAAACACTGGTGATATGGCAAACCCCTAGCCACAGCCGCCGGACGACTATCACAGAGAGAGGGCGCCCAGCTCCCCCTTTTTGCCCACCCGAGGAGGGAGACCCCCACCCCCGCGGAGGTATACCTGACCCCTGTTTTGACTTTCGAGTCATTGTCTGGTAGCACAGGAATTCTTCCTATCAATGAACTAACCATGCATGACTAACACCTTTACTAACCTCTATTTACTCACAATAAACCATTTACCTTTCTTGCATGCTCTGGTCACTAAATTAGCACCTCAGCTATACCATAGAATGAAGATTGCACAATCTAAGAGAGACGCTCCTATCACAGCTGTCCCCATCCTCCTCGCAAAGTAGATCCAGTCTCCCTCCCCTAAATAATTCCAGTATAGCCAAAATAGTACCTCTTACTAAGGCTCAGTTATATGAAAATATAAAGGCTTCCTATAGCCCTGTGCCACAACAGTAAATACCATCTTACCTAGTCCCCATATCTATCGAGAGCTCAATTAAGTCCATAAGACTCGAGATCCCTACTGTCTACAGGGTCCAGAACCGAGCCTATAAATCTAACTCCCGCCCCCAGTCAAATCAGTTGAAAGCTAGACACCAACCAGTGGTCACTACCCTGCAGTTTACCTCTAGCTCTGCCCTTGTGTTGTTCCGGAGTTGAGAGATTCCAGATCCGGCAGACTCCGTGGCAGAGAAGACTGATAGAAGCATCTGTCCATGTACAAGTCCTAACGTGCACCTTATAACCTTCACACAAATTCGTGGGTATATAAGTGTGTAGCCAGCAACGATCGTCAAGAGATCCGACTTGAGAACTTCCTACATTTTGGACCATCTGGACGGCCGAGGAACCAGTCGTTAGCCCCCAACATCACCGGAAGCAAGATAACCAGGACCAGATCTACCCATACTATTCAAGATTCATGTTGCTAGTACTAAGTGTTATAGTACTAGCTTGATACTCACTTATTAACTTTCTATAAAGTGGCTAAGACCTTGCCCAGTGTAATTCATATTTAACCATTCCATTTGGGACGTACTAAGCGATCAGTGCTCTTTAATTAACAGGCGACATTGACTCTCGTAATTACCTTATTCAGATATTAAAACTCTAGTGATATCTAACGTTCGCCCACTGATTTGTGTTCTACGTATTTCTGCCATAAGAATATAAAACTTAGTTCAGTACCCCCATGAGGTTACTAGAGATTCCGTGTTCTACAATATACGCGTGTCTAATCCTAACTGTGAGCTGCTACTTGGGCACGCGACCAGCCAGCAAGAGGTCAAATCAGTGACATTGAATTATACGAATATATTGAGGTCTTCCAGTAAAATAAAAACTTGCTAATTAAACCCGTGATCAGAAGAATATACCTGAACGTTGGAAGTGGGAGACTAGGCTCCATCCAGATCCGCTAATGCTAGCAGTTCCCTTCTATTATTTGTTTTGTGCGAAAATAACTATCTTTCTATGCTCTTTATTTATTTACTTCAATAAACGTGAACTTGTGTCGTGTTACCGTGTGTTTATTTTGTGTTCTCTATTCCTCATACCTTGTATTGTGCATGCAGCCTTATATACCCAGTCATTCAGAACTCACATTACCCAAGTTAAACCTGTAGAAAAACAGGGCATAACACATATAAACCCCATTAAACTAGTGGATATATTCCTAAAAATATAACCAAACATAAATTAATTCTTGTACTTTCGCAGAAGTACTGAACTCGTGTACTTATGCAGACATATTTACATCAAAAATAAAAGTCGTAGTCGCAACTACTGAGATTTCTTAAAAATCTATTGCTTCACAGCCAAAACTACTTACAACAAGAATTGCTGTATTACTACTATTGGACTTTAGCACAATTTCCTGTAATGAATACTACAGAGAAATTTTATATCACAATACTGTACCTACAAACAGTATCACAGCTCGTATGTTCCGTACACATACTCCGGCGGGGTCTAGGGTGTCCTATGATACACTGACTGCACCCCCCCCCCCCTTTTCTTGAAATTAGACAAAAAAGTGACTAAAAGGGCCGCCTAGACCCTCTGCCTTAAAGCTACACATGGCAAGGAAGGTTTGTCTAGAGCTACTGAAAGGTATCGAGCCAAAAAACGTATGATTAGAGGCCCACAACTGTGAGGACTTAATATCTTCAACCGAAAGATTATTAAGGAAACGTAAAGAGGCTGCTCCCTTGCGTAAAATCGTGGGTTTTGCCCACAACGCTGGGATTACTCTCTTTAAAGACCTCGACCAAGAGAGAAGCCAGTGTACGCTTCATCAAGCGTTTACCCGTACTTGCTACCCATAAAGCACCCTGGTGATTTAGAGGTGCCACTCTCAAATATTTGGTTAGAGCTTGCATTGGACAAAAATGATGGTGCACCTTTCCCCTTTTTCAACGCCGGCACCGTGAACTCTGAAAACACGTGTTCACTGTGCTCATTCTTGGCTATGAATCCTGGGGAAGGCGCAATGTGAATACACTCATTAAGCCCCCCAAACCTGAGGCAATTAGGTGTGTTGCTCATCGCCGCCAGCTCAGATACTCTGTTCCCGGTAGCCAAAGCCATAAGGAATACTGCCCTTTTTATAAAAGTAATGTAAAATCTGCAGTTTTTTGGTACAGACGGGAACGAGTTAACGACAATGCTTTGTCCAGAGACCAGGTAGGCATGAGCTGACGGGGAGGTGGGCGGAGTTTAAAACATGCCCTCATAAAATCACTACAGATAAATGTTTCTGCACGAACAGATAATTTAAATAATTAACAACCAACGCCACCGAGGGCACAGTTTGTTCTGTTCTAAGACTCCAAAAAGACGTAAAAGCTTGCCAATGCGATTGAGACTGTCGCTTTGTAGACTGGGTATATTGATTCATGAATTTATTGGTCACGTCGCTACCATATGGTGCTAGCCACTTGGCCTCCTGAATGTCCATAATGCACAAGTCAGCGAGGTTTCTAGGTTGCCAATTGTGTCTAAGTGGAACAACCCGACCGGGAGTGACACCGGGTGCGGGCACCACGTGTTCAATTGCTGGTACCACAACTGCGCCGGCCACAGGGGCGCGATTAGCGAGACTACGCCCCGCTAATCCTGTAGTTTGTTGACTACGTGGCACATTAGAGACGCGTCTGGCGGAGGAAAAAAGATAAATGGAACTCCACCTGTTCCAGTCCGTCATCAGAGCGTCTGGTCCGCCCGCCGGCGTTATCGTCCGGCGGGTGAGGTATAGTGGGAGTTTGTGAGTCTCCTCTGACGTAAACAAATCCACTTGTGGATGGTAAGGCTCCGCAATCGCTTGAGCGCCCATTCTACTGTTGTGCTTTGTCTCCGAGACAGAGCGTCTGCCCAGACGTTTGCTACGCCTGGGAGATAAGATGCGTGAAGATGAATGTCCAGCCTGTTGGCTAGTATAAAAATCTTTTCCGACACGTTTTAGCAACTTCCGAGATCTCGTTGACCCTTGTTTCTGAATACAGTGAACCGCATTCAGATTGTCCATTCTGAAGGCCACCGACTTGCCCCGTAAAGCAGAGCCGTGAGCCTGAAGGACAGATAAGGGGACTAGTAAGTCTTTGACATTGATGTGGAAGATTTCTAAATGGGACCAAAACCCTTGACCCTGATGCCTGAGGTTTGACTAAAAGCCCCAACCTATCGTCCCTGACGCATCCGTGTCCACCCATACCGATGGCGGAGGAGAGGTTCATGACATGACTGAGTGCAACATTTCTCTCTTCGCCCAAACCGCTAGTAAGTTGTGTAATAACGTTGGGATAGGCCATAATATTCCCGCCGGTAATAGTGGGAAAAATTTGTTGCCCTCCAAGATTAAACGTTTGACTTTCAACTGGCGCAACTTCACAGTTAGTTGAACCCAGGTAAGAGAACCGACTAGAGATTCCCAAAGTCTCCGTGCCGTAGTCAGACTGTGGAGAAACATAAACAGTTTTTTTGCAAAATCTGTTTCGAGTGTCCACACTCTGACTCAGAGTGAGAGAAGCTGTGTCCTCGACCAGCCCTATCCACTGAAATACTCGTGAGGGAACAAGGGTTTGACTTTTACTAAGTTGACCTTGAATCCTAGAGATTTGAGATGGTTTAACGTAATGTAGACATGAGTGATGCATAACTTTTCAGTCTCTGCCACCACCAGTTAGTCGTCCCGATACCACAAGATCCTGATCCCTTGTTCTAACATGGGCATCAGGGCTTGCCGGGACTTTGCTTGAATGCTTGTGCCAAATTGAAAACAGCCTTCCAAACTGCTGGTGAAATCAAAGAAGGAGTTAGAACTGGAGACAGAACTACTTGGCTTGCAATACGGTCAGGAAGTTTCTTCACTAAGAACATCCTCAGATCCTGCCTTGCTCGAACTGCCTCTAATAAGGCCGTCCGAATATCTCCTAAAGACTTGGATGGAAGTCTGGAGAAGCAAGCGCCGGGAAAGTTCAATGGCTTTCCCGACTTCCGCGGCTTCTATTGCCTGAGAAGAGCGTAACAGAGACTTCGTTACTTGCTGGGTAACCATATATTGTGAAAACAGTCTAAACGCTTTTCCCCTTATCCTAAACTCGCGGTCTAGGTAAGCTGGGGAAGGCGTGCTAAAGGGATCGTTTAATTCGCACAAATTGATTATTTGGGGGGCAGCCAAGAAGTCAAACAAAGCAGAGTGGACTCCGCCGGCACCGGAAGAGAGAACCAAGAAAGGTGTTCTTGAGGGATTTGGTGGGAAGATTTTGACGTGAAAGTAGTTGCAAATTGTGAGCCTCTGTTTCTCATGCCACCCAAGGTCCCGTACCCAACTGCCCCACCTGCAAGACTGGATTAGAGGCTGAGTTTGTGATCGGAAACATATCCAACTCCGGCGTCAAAGCAGAAAGTGCCTTGACGTCGTTAAAGCCGTCATTCTTAGTCCAGTCAGAAAAATAGCTTTGAAGCTGAGGCAGGGGGCAGGGCTGGTGTTGATGCATACACAAAAAAGTCATGGTTATAATAACTTGGAATGGCCTTAATATGAACATCCAAAACCTTTCCTTGACTATCCAACGCTCTGAGTTGTCTAGACTTATTGCCTTGGATTACCCACTCATGTGGTACAGGGAACTCCCCCGAAATAGTAGCTTGTGCTGCCTCTGGCTTAGTTGGTAACATTGCTACCCACGACTCATCAGGCCCGTATAAAAGAGGCATATCTCCTTTTGTTGACTGGCGCCTTGTCTAAAGGAGGGGGACATATGTCTGATATGACTCGCACATTGGAAGTAGTGAGAGCTGCTGTGCCTGGCAAATTGGATCTGACACAAGAGGAGGGTTAGGTATTTTAGCTAAAGCAAAGGATGTAGCCAGAGATTGCACATTCGTCGACACCGCGGGAGCCACCGTACCAACTGTAGGAGTTTCCGGCGTAGGGCCAAAGAACCTATTAAGTGCATTCAATAGTAATCCATCAATCTCTTCCGCCGTTACATACCTAGCCGATGACGAACTCCGTGGAGATTCGACAGTACCCTGAGTCGTTTAGAAGGTGACTGGACTTGTCAACCTCCATCTCTGAGACCAGAGATCGTTGTTCTTCATCCGTTAAGTCTGGCTTATCATGGGAAGATCCCGCCGAAGCCGGGACCTCCACATGTTGCCATGTTAAATCTGGGATAGAAGATGGTACATCGGCATCCCGGTGGACGTCAGCCACTAGTTGAGTCACAAAGGGATGTGTTCTGTCCTGCCAGGACTGTGAGTATCGCCATACACCTTGGCTGTGGCTGTCACTCGCTTGCGAGCTTGGAATACTCTCCGATTGAGAGCCCTCGCCCGAGCCCCGTAAAAGGTTTATGATAATTAAAAGCTCCCATAGCTCATTAACACATTTAAAGCAGAGCTGGTGAGCAAAAATAGGGATACCTGAGCATAACGGCATTGGACATACAGCAATGAGAGGTTCAACTGCCGACATGACAGAGACTGGGGGAAAACTACCCCGCCCCCGGGAACTACCTGGTCACCTGGTGCAACGCCGGTACTCCGCCCTGGAAAGAGAAATTTCCAGGGATTAATGCTCATAAGGTTACCCCCAAAAAATGGTACAAAACATGTGCCACAACACCGCCGGTCAACGAACCGTAGCACTGCACCACTACTTTTCGTTGTCCTTTAGTTTCATATTAAAGATTTCAGCATATCTTTACCTGTCCAAAAGATTTAAGCCGATCTTCTGAATCCTCATAAAGATGAAGTATATCTTTATTAGAAAGCCGTGATACCCTAGTGTATCAATCAATTGTTTGGCAAATTATCGCGAATTGCACATTCGTTAACATAACCACCCGAAGGTACAACCGCCGGGTTTTATATATCATGTCAAACCAATTGTACCTGCCCCAGACCTCTTTGTAAAAAGGTCGCCGGGAGGGAAAGACCAAACAAACAAACAGCATTGTTTCAATGGCTTATTAAAGATTTCAGCATATCTTTACCTGTCCAAAAGATTTAAGCATATCTTCAGAAACCTCATAAAGATGAAGCATATCTTTATTAAAGACGAAGTCTTTCAAGTATCCCTTTACACTTGAAACACTAGTAAGATTCCGGCATCTTTTTATCCCATAAAAAGTCTAAGCCTATCTTAATCTCTAATCCGGCTTCACCCAGAAGCCCACATAGATCGCCGTCTTGAAGGGCGTGATACCCTATTGTGTCAATCAATCGTTTGGCAAATTATCGCGAATTTGCAAATCCGGCAATATAACCACCCGAAGGTACAACCGCCGGGTTTTATATGCAATGTCAAAACCAATTGTACCTGCCCCAGACCTCTTCGTAAAAAGGTCGCCGGGAGGAAAAGACCAAACAAACAGACAGCATGGTTTCAATGGCCTTGAAAAACCGAGAAAACCATATCCAACAGGTGTCAGCATGATCACCTAGATAACTGTGTGGAGCCCCCCTCGTCGGGAATAACACAGGAAGCCTGATCACAGGCTCGACCACAGAAAACGCAGTTTCTGAGCCCTCAAGCTACCAAACTCGCCAGGGTAACTTACCTATTTTAGCCATCCTGACTAAAACTCGGTAAACAAAAAACGGCTTTCTCGGAGCAACGAGAAAAACGCCGGAAAGGTAACCCACACCAAACAGAACGCAGTCTGATAAACATAATCAGACCCACAGTCCGAAGCTCCTGGATCAGCCAATCACAACTAATCCAGGACACACATGGCGCATGAATACATTTTTATTATAATAAACAATGAAAACACTTGCATACGTGAAAAAACTACGATTGGCCGGCTAGGCCTGGTGAGAACGGAAAAAACACTTAATGACGTCGAAACACCATCGAAAAGCACTCCATCCCACCAAAACTGGGACAGCCGCCACATCAAATCGTAGAAAACACCCGGGTAAGGGTAACTCGCCGGGTAACGAGACGTAATACACAACTATCACAGCTCGCTACGCGGGAGGTTCATAAGTAAAGATTTCAGAATCTCTTAACCTGTTCAAAAGATTTACGTATATCCTCTGACATGATATAAAGACCAGCATGGCTTTATAAAAGACGCAGTCTTCCCAGTGGGGTTTGTTAAGTTTTTTACTGGGAAACCCATAAAAAGACGCCGGCCCCTGAATTAACTCGCAGATCAAAAACTGGGAAGCCTGTCTGAAATGCTAGATCTGACTTCTCCCGAAGCCTCCTAGATCGCCGGATGTTGAAGGCGGCGATACCTAAACGTATCCCTCAATTGTCTGGTCAACTATACTGAATTGCAAATCCGTTCCCACCCTCCCACGGTGCAAACCGCCGGGTGTGAATTGAAATCTATAACATTAACCCCAATTGTTCCTGTCCCCACTTCTTTGCCAAAAGAACGCCGGGGAGGAAAGACCAATCAACAAACCGCCTAGTTTTACTGGCTTTGCAAAACCGGGAAAAAAACTACTCAACAAGTGTCCGCATGAACACTTAGTTAAATGGGTAAAGCCATGCCGCCGGGAAACACAGTAAGCCTGAACACAGGCTCTACTACAGACGCAGTCCTGGAGAGCCGCAAGCCACCACTCGCCGGGGGAAACAAGCCTAATTTAACCACGCGTGATTAAAACTCGGCAACCAGCCGGTTTTGCAAGGTATAACCGAGAAAACCCGCCAGAAAAGGCAACCCACCCCGCCCAGATTCAATCTGAACGCACCAAAAAGACCGTGGAAATAGAAAAAGCACAACTAACCCAGGACACATAAATAACCCGTGGAATTAGCCAATACACAACTAATCCAGGATACTTTCTACCCTCTCTGGGCTTAACACTAATAAGGCGTACGGTCCGGACGGTGTTCCTCCTGTTGTTCTCAAAAACTGTGCTTCCGTGCTGACTCCCTGCCTAGGCAAACTCTTTCGTCTCTGTCTATCCTCTAACGTCTTCCCTTCATGCTGGAAGTTTGCTCACATTCAACCTGTCCCAAAGAAGGGTGACCGCTCTCAACCCTCCAACTATCGTCCAATTGCTCTTATCTCTTGTCTTTCTAAAGTTTTTGAAACTATTCTTGCTTCCAAATTTCTTAAGCATTTCTCTTCTCATAATCTGCTCTCAGATCGCCAGTATGGCTTCCTTAAGGGTCGCTCTACTGGTGATCTTCTTTCATATCTTACTAACTCTTGGTCATCCTCCTTTCGGGACTTCGGTGAGACTTTTTCTATTGCACTAGACATATCGAAAGCCTTCGATAGAGTCTGGCATAAATCTTTAATTTCTAAACTACCCTCCTTCGGTTTCTATCCCTCCATCTGTGCCTTTGTCTCTAATTTCCTTTCCGGCCGTTCCATAGCTGCGGTTGTGGACGGCCATTGTTCACTTCCTCACCCTATAAACTCCGGTGTTCCTCAGGGCTCTGTCCTATCTCCTATTCTCTTTCTAATTTTTATAAATGATCTCCTTAACTGTACCTTAATTCCCATCCATTCATACGCAGACGACTCAACCTTACACTACTCCATTAGTTTTTCAGAACGCCCCAGCCAGCAATCCCTCAACGACAAACGTAATGAAGCCATAGAACTCTTAAATTCTGATCTAAATACTATTTCCAATTGGGGCAGAGAAAACCTTGTTAACTTTAATGCTTCCAAAACCCAATTTCTCCATCTATCTACCCGTCAGGATCTCCCAGCGGACTATCCCTTATTCTTCAACAATACAAAAATCAACCCTTCATCTTCTCTCAATATTCTTGGTGTCTCTTTTTCTTCTGCTCTCATTTGGAAGGACCATATTACCAGTCTTGCTAAGGCAGCCTCCCAGAAGCTGGGTGTGCTCAACCGCCTTAGGGGGTTCTTTTCCCCTGCACAGCTTCTTGCTCTGTACAGGGGCATAGTGCGCCCTTGTATTGAGTATTGTTCACATGTGTGGGGAGGTTCCTCTCACACCGCTCTCCTAGACAAAGTTGAAAGGAAGGCCTTTCGTATCATTAACTCCCGTCCACTCACCAACTCTCTGCAATCTCTCTCTCTCTCCGCCGCAATGTTGCATCTCTCTCGCTATTCTATCGCTACTATAATAATCAGTGTTCCTCAGAGCTATCCCAGTGCATACCACCTCCTTTACGTAGGACACGTGGTACCCGTCTTGCAACTCAATCCCACCCCTACTCTGTGCAACTCTCCAACCCAAGAGTGAAACGTTACTCTCAAACTTTCTTCTACTCAACATCTGAGCTCTGGAACTCTCTCCCAGAATCAGTCTTTCCCTCTTCCTATGACTTAAATTGCTTCAAACTCCGTGTGTCCAGGCATTTTGACTCGAACGTCCCTTGATTTTGGCCCTGTCACTCTTTCAACTATGGGGGAGGCACTCGCTATAGGCAGTTATGCCTTTTGCCTCCCTCAATCACATAGAAAAAAAAAACAAAAAAAAAACACAAATATTCTGTGGAATTAGCCAATACACAACTAATCCAGGACACACATGACACAGTATTACATATTTATAGCATAAATCAATAACACTTGTACATGTGGCAAGCTACGAGAGGCTGGCTAGGCCTAAGCAGACGGAAATAAAAGGAAATCATGTCGTAATATAAACAAAAGCCTTGAATCATATCACAACAGGAACCACCGTCAACACACCACTGTAGCCCAAAATTCCCGGCGAAGGGAAAAACTGACTCGGGACCCAGAAAAAACTTCACTAAGTGAAGACAAATACGCTGGGAACGTCAGAGAAAAAAGCTACCTCATCAGAAAGATAAAAGGAAGCAATAATAACGCGTAAAGAAAGCCGCCTACATCACAAAGCTAGCTAACTGTGAAAAAGTTCACCTGTCCACAACAGGACCACGAGGGTACACCCGAAATAGATGCCCCAAACACACGACCCAAAATACACTGCACTGCGGGCAACTAGCCCAGGACACTCCTGCTACGCATATCCTAACCTTACTCGAGACATCCCGGAGTAAACAAATGAGAAAAAACTCACTAGGGACGCAACAAATGCGGAACCAGCGGAGCGTGGGGAGGCACGTCTGGGAAGGTTGAGCGCAGAGCAGAGAAGGAAGAATGACGCCTGAGTTAGCGTCTGGTCAAAGATCCACACAAGTACATCCACGATATGATGGAAAGCTTATTGAATAGTTATTCTTATTTTCTTTTTGTTTTTATTTTTTACAAAGTTTTTTCGTAGTGAGAACCCAATTCATAATGACTGAAGCCATGAGTGAGGTCACGTGCGCTCATGATGAAGGCTCCTCAATTTTTTATGCTCTGCGCGGTAGATTCAAACTACGGTGGATGAGTGTTTGAAGAGGATGCCTTATGTAATAGGCATGTTCGTCAATGATGGAGGGGCCACTAATAAATAAGAGGTTTTCCTTATTTGGTTATAAGGGAGGTCGTCAAACCTCCCAATTTAGTAGCAGTCTCTACGTTTCCAATGTAGGGCTTGAATCCCACATTGGAGGTGGACATCCAATAAACCACAAACACCCAAGCCTTAGCAAAGTAGAGGACCAAGAAAAGACACAAATAAACATTTTAGTTTATCGGGAAAAAAGAGCGTAACAGTATGGTGCATATTAAGAAAATACAGTTACTAGCGTATCAGTCTAGGGTCTAAAATGCACAGGCAGGTAAAGGAATAGGTCATGTCGACCTTGGAATGGCACACCAACATGGGAAAGGTGAAGTCAATTGTAAAGTATTACAATAACAAACAGCACGGCACAGCATGTGGATGGCCTCCGAAGACACTCTTATGTACAAGACATGGGTATGAGGCATAGGCATACCAATGCTATTCCTCCCTCTCCACCCTCCTCTCTCTTACTTATGCCTAATATCCTAATCTCTTCTAAAGATGTACTTTCTACCATCTCTGGGCTTAACACTAATAAGGCGTACGGTCTGAACGGTGTTCCTCCTGTTGTTCTCAAAAACTGTGCTTCCGTGCTGACTCCCTGCCTAGGCAAACTCTTTCGTCTCTGTCTATCCTCTAACGTCTTCCCTTCATGCTGGAAGTTTGCTCACATTCAACCTGTCCCAAAGAAGGGTGACCGCTCTCAACCCTCCAACTATCGTCCAATTGCTCTAATCTCTTGTCTTTCTAAAGTTTTTGAAACTATTCTTGCTTCCAAATTTCTTAAGCATTTCTCTTCTCATAATCTGCTCTCAGATCGCCAGTATGGCTTCCTTAAGGGTCGCTCTACTGGTGATCTTCTTTCATATCTTACTAACTCTTGGTCATCCTCCTTTCGGGACTTCGGTGAGACTTTTTCTATTGCACTAGACATATCGAAAGCCTTCGATAGAGTCTGGCATAAATCTTTAATTTCTAAACTACCCTCCTTCGGTTTCTATCCCTCCATCTGTGCCTTTGTCTCTAATTTCCTTTCCGGCCGTTCCATAGCTGCGGTTGTGGACGGCCATTGTTCACTTCCTCACCCTATAAACTCCGGTGTTCCTCAGGGCTCTGTCCTATCTCCTATTCTCTTTCTAATTTTTATAAATGATCTCCTTAACTGTACCTTAATTCCCATCCATTCATACGCAGACGATTCAACCTTACACTACTCCATTAGTTTTTCAGAACGCCCCAGCCAGCAATCCCTCAACGACAAACGTAATGAAGCCATAGAACTCTTAAATTCTGATCTAAATACTATTTCCAATTGGGGCAGAGAAAACCTTGTTAACTTTAATGCTTCCAAAACCCAATTTCTCCATCTATCTACCCGTCAGGATCTCCCAGCGGACTATCCCTTATTCTTCAACATTACAAAAATCAACCCTTCATCTTCTCTCAATATTCTTGGTGTCTCTTTTTCTTCTGCTCTCATTTGGAAGGACCATATTACCAGTCTTGCTAAGGCAGCCTCCCAGAAGCTGGGTGTGCTCAACCGCCTTAGGGGGTTCTTTTCCCCTGCACAGCTTCTTGCTCTGTACAGGGGCATAGTGCACCCTTGTATTGAGTATTGTTCACATGTGTGGGGAGGTTCCTCTCACACCGCTCTCCTAGACAAAGTTGAAAGGAAGGCCTTTCGTATCATTAACTCCCGTCCACTCACCAACTCTCTGCAATCTCTCTCTCTCCGCCGCAATGTTGCATCTCTCTCGCTATTCTATCGCTACTATAATGATCAGTGTTCCTCAGAGCTATCCCAGTGCATACCGCCTCCTTTACGTAGGGCACGTGGTACCCGTCTTGCAACTCAGTCCCACCCCTACTCTGTGCAACTCTCCAACCCAAGAGTGAAACGTTACTCTCAAACTTTCTTCTACTCAACATCTGAGCTCTGGAACTCTCTCCCAGAATCAGTCTTTCCCTCTTCCTATGACTTAAATTGCTTCAAACTCCGTGTGTCCAGGCATTTTGGCTCGAACGTCCCTTGATTTTGGCCCTGTCACTCTTTCAACTATGGGGGAGGCACTCGTTATAGGCAGTTATGCCTTTTGCCTCCCTCAATCACATAGAAAAAAAAAAAATACAAAAATACAAAAACCCGTAGACAGTATAGTCCAAATGTAATAAACCCTAAGAGTTACATCCTTAACACTAAACAGACAGTACTGTTCAGACAAGTATTGAAAGAGAAAGTCTTTGTACAAGCATACAAAAAGAACCCCCCCCCCTGTTTTAGGGAAAGGAAGAAAATACAGTAAGGGATGAAGAGACACAGGAGATGGTGGACGTCACCATATGACACTCTGTAGTTACACGACATGGGTAGGAGGCAGAAGCATACCAACACAAAACCCGGAGACAGTTGAGTCAGAAAGTAAAAACTGTAAGAGCGAAATCCTAAAGTGAAGCCAAGTGGAAAGTATTCACAAGGCACGGCATAGCCGGCGGATGCCATCATATGACACTGGAGGTGCATGACATGGGTAGGAGGCATAAGCATACCAACACAGAACCCGGAGACAGTGGAGTCAGAACGTAAAAATTGTAAGAGCGAAAACCTTAAGTGAAGGCAGGGGTTAAGTGTTTACAAAACAAAATGGCACGGTATAGCCGGCTGACGACATCATATGACATTCGTCATTTACATGACATGGGTATGCGGCATAAGCATACCAAGGCAAAACCCGTAGACAGTGTAGTCATAATGTAAAAACCGTAAGAGCTACATCCTTAACCCTCCAGCCCCGGCTATGTATTATATATATATTCCCCGAAACCCGGGGGTTTTGGCCGAAAAACGTCTACGCCTAGGCTACCGTATCTTTGTTATTCTGACTGCTTCCGCATTCCCGCGCATCCCCAAGCGTAGATGTGTTTCTTACCTGTAGAATGGCGTTAAGTAGAGCTCTCTAAGTCAACTGGTTCAGTTGTGATGATGATTTCATTGGAGATAACTTTATGGCAAAAAAAGCTACTTTACACTACTTTTCGATACTTAACAACAACATACAAGCACACACGAACAAGCGACGCACTCCTTCTTGTGGCCGGAGATGCGGGGCATCGGTCCAGCCGGCTGTTGTTTACATGCGTCGGACCGACGCCTCGCACACCAAGCTCACAGGCTTTCAACCACTGGGCGTTCAAGAGCCCTTCCGGGCAGCTCGGGTATGCTTTTTTATGGGCGTTCAAGAGCCCTTCCGGGAACGAAGGGTTAATACTAAACAGACATGTATTGAAAGAAAGGCTTTGTACAAGCATACAAAAAGACCTCCCCCCCCCCCCTTTGTCAGGGAAAGGAAGAAAATACAATATGGGACGAATACAGCGTGAAGAGAATCGGGATGGATGACGAAGTAGGGGACACGTTGATTGAACGCGACCCAAGGCATACGAAGCCTGGCCGTGGGCATGGAGAGGTATGAAGAGACAGATACACTGCGGGGGGACCATAACCCTGTGTCGGTCATGTCAGTGAGATAGCAAGACTGTAAAAGCGGAAGGCATATGAGCAGAGCCCTCTGTAAGAGGTTTACCGCCTCCAAGAACATGACGGAAATGTAGGCCCACAGCATGCACACCGAAGCCCGTCCCGGCACAGTGGCACACACAGAAGCAAACAGGGCGTGAATCCGGCATAGCAGAAGTTCCGTAAGAGTCTACAAAACGAACAGAAGGGGTCAAAGTGACGAACCCGAGGGAAGGGGCCCTGGCTATGGTTTGGGGCCGGACGGAGCCTAAAGCAGGTCTTCAGAAATATGACACCCCTTGTGAGAGAGCACCAGCCCCGTCAAGGCCTCTAAGGGTACCCCAAGAGCGGGCAGGCGGCCTCGAAAGATGTAGGACTGTACATGCCAGCGAGTGTCCCAAACCAGTGATGAAGGTAACGGAACACAAACGCAACCGAGGGAGCTGTGCGCTCACTGCCCAGCGTCATTGAGCCAGTTAGGGAACCCAATCCAATAAGACTGAAGCCCTCCATGGAGACATCAGCCAGCGCCGATGAAGCATATCAGCCAAGCCGAGGTCAAAAGGTGGCAACCACCCTGCCACACAAACATTTACGACACAAATGCCAACAAGGTCCCTAGGGCTCCAATCCGGCACAAGAGGAAGCCGGAGACAGGGAGGGGAACGGAACACGGACACCATCGTTTCAGCTGTTTGGCAACACACTTGTGGCGGCAACAGTGTTTACATGTTGGAGCAGTGTTGGGGCAGAACTTTATTGTCCCATAGGCCAATTGTCTAACCGACAGTAGAGTCTTGTGAAGGTGCTGTCTCTTTGGAACACTGTTAAGGCTGGTGTGGTAACAGAGACTGCAGGAGCAAGTGCTGCGAGGGGACTCCGGCGAGTCATGTTGAGGCACGGTTAGCACTACACCAACATCATCCACAGTGATGACTGGGCGGGGCAGTGGTGAGGCGGGACTTTATCGTCCTACAGTACACTCCAACTACCGAAAAGCAACCCGTCTGAGCCGTTACAATGCATGTGAACGGAAAAATTACGGGAACCCAGTACACGTATGTATAGCGGAGCGTACCAAGCACGGGCTGGCCACGTGGGCGCGATCAACCAAACCCTGCGCCAGAAAAATCCCAGCCCGTGGAGGACGTAGCACATGAGGAGTGCGACGGGCGGAGGCAATGTGGACACAGACTGTCACTCACTCCAGTCCGTGCCGAAGGCATCAGCGGATAAGATGACCAACCGAAAGGCCACGACAGCGATCCCGCAGGAAGAAGAACAGTACCAACAGGTTTATGGCCCGGACGCGAAAGCGAAGAGCCCTGACCAATTGCCGTGGTGGCGATGACCCATGTAAGATCGGGAGCCCCACCCCACCTCACACGACGCATCTGTGTCTATCCAGATGGCCGCCGGGGGAGCAGGCCAGGGCACCGCTGCAGCGAGCGAGCCCCGAGCGACCCAGTGTGATAGTCTCATATGTAGCAAGCGTGGTACCGGCCACAGCCAGTAAGGGGGGGGGAGATACAGGGAAGTGTTAGGGTACCAGTAGAACAAGGTGGTCGAGTCCGAGCTGGCCTAAAGGCACGGTCAGTGCCGCCCAAGGTAAAGATCCCAGCCGGGAAAACACCCAGAACACGTTCGTGAACGAGAACGGGCAGAACACGACACGCGAAGTGTTGACGCGTACACCCGACCCCGGGGAACAGGAGCACTGTGTAGGTTCCATGGCCCTCAGTGTGAAGGTGGGAGGACCGCCTTGTGAAATAGCGATGGTGAACCCCAGGCTTGCGACACGGACGACTACAGCGAGTGTGTCCAGCACACAATGTGTGGAGATGTTATCGCGACGGCACCTCCCCCATACATGGACCGGAGTACCTGGGCCACCTCCTGAGACACTGCGTCGATGACGGGGAGGGCGCCCGAGAGGAGGTTGATACCTCCACCTCCAGACCCTTCTATACCACCGTCGTGCCAACGACCGGCGTGGCTAGCGCAGGAAGTGGGGGTGGGAGAAGCCGGTGCGGGCGCTTTGCGTCAGGCCCACCACCAAGTCAATGAGACGGCCGGTTGAGGGCAGAGGGTATGGGCCATGAGGAGCTACGCGTTGTGCGGAGCATAGCCTCCCTTAATTTGTCATGGAGAAAGGAACTACCATGGCCAACCCCTGTCCACCTGGCCGTCCTGACGAAAACGGAGAGCGGGCCTCACGCTCCGGCCTGTCCCCCTCCCGTCTGAGCAAGGGAGCGGAGGACGAGGGTCCCGGAACTTGCCAGCATAGTCCACCCACAGGACGGAACGGCAAACCGGGTACGAACGGCCACGGGAGGAGCGTATACAACGCCCCCCGCGGCCCGTCCCATAGCCCAAGCCCCAGGGCTCCTTGCCGGCGATGGACCACCACTCGCATGGTTGGAGGAGGACGACGAGGGCTTCGCCACGACCTCCCATTGTGTGGAGCATGTGTCGCGGAGCACAAGCAAGAAAGCCTCCTGCCAAGCCACCCCCAGGAACGTCAGTCCCGGACTTAAAAGGGCCGGCAGGAGGAGGTGGCTGCGGACGTCGGCAGGGGCTGACGAGCAGAGAAACCACCCGAACCAGTCGACGGCAATGGGTGGCGAACGTCCTGGACTGGGCAGGAAAAGCGATTGCAACGTAGGGCTGAAGATCCCAGTGAAGTCCGAGGAGCGGAGCAGCAGGCCAGACACAAACGTGGAGGCCACGGTGGGGATGGACGGTAAAAGGTCAATGAAGAAAGGGGGGAATCCAATACACACAGGACCAACGCCACGTGAGCGGAGGCCTGGGACCTGTCAGCGAGGCTCTGTGGCGATCTAGGAGCAAGAGGCCGCCTGTGGAGCGGATTCGAGGCACAGAAGGAAACAGAGGACATATCAAGGGGGGGAAACCCAGCTAAGCAGCCATTCCCTGGGTGCATATGAATGCAAAGGGCATAAATAACCAGAGGAAAAAGACAAGTGGCCGATCCCTGGTGACGGAGACAGGGCACAGGGGACATCCAAGACTAGAAAATCCACCTGTGGAGCGAGTTTCTATAGAAAGAGGAAGAGGCAGAGGACACCCTGCCTGTTTGGCGGAAAACGTGCGTAAACACAACGCGGAGTCAAGGCCGAACCCCCCTGGCAGTAAAAAGTCAAGTGTGAGCTAACCGACACCTAATTGGTACAAATAGGAGGGGGAATCCAAGACACACAGGACAATCGCCACGCGAGCAGAGTCCTGGGACTAGGCAACAGGTCCCGGGGTCCACCTAGTACACTAGAAGGCCGCCTGTAGGGCGGAAATAAAGCACAGAAGGAGGACACAGAGGATAGGAAATCAGCCAAGTAGCCATATCCAGGACCATACATACATTCAAACTTAGACAGGGCACCAACTTCATCAATAACCAAGAAAAAAGGCGATGTGGCCGATTCCCAGATATGTACAGGGTACATCAAAAAGTAGAAAATTTGCTTGTAGAGCGGAATTCTAGAAAAAGATGAAGAGCCAGAGGACACCAGGAGACCCTCGCCTGTGAGGCGAAAAAACGTGTGTAAACACGAATGTCGAGTCAACCTGTCAAGGGAATGTGTGTCGACACAGGTCATCCATGACGCTACCATTCCCCCCCCCCCCCCCAATCCACCCCGAGGACATCAGTGAGACCGAATGGGGAATGGAGAGGAGAGCTGGACACAGGGCAGAGGCAAGACGTACTTAATGGGAGATGATATCCCATGATGGACGGAGAGACGTAGGCCCGTCGGCCTTCCTCCGATGCAGGGTGCGATTCCAGGAGTTGAAGAGCGGAAAAACAAACTTCACATCGGCGGGGGTCGTAGACATCCTTGCCGTAGCAGGCCGTGTGGAGGCAGCACCCCCGATGGTCCAGCATGGCCGACCGATTGCATGTCAGGCGGAAGCAGGGAGGAGCCGGCATTACGGCACCGAAAAATGGGGGGGGGGGAGCGTTACACACCAGTGGAGGTGAGACAGGGTAAAAGTATGAAGCAGTATAGCCAAAATAGCATTTGAAACCCAAGTAAGACAATATCCAGGAAGACGCCAAGTAGCAAAGATAACAAGGAAAGTCAATTAAAAGACACCCACACAGTAGACCACAAACACCAGGGCTGGGACAAGCCCATTTGGCAAGACCCAACCCTGGTAAACAGGTCCAATTCCTTTGGGGAAAAAAGACCCCACCCAAAATACCTGAGAACCCTCCGGGAGAGCGGAGGGAGGAGGGGGCGAAGCGGCGGCGGTGTAGGTTTGGCCGGCAGTAGAGCGAGCATCAGCTGGAAGGAAAAAGGTCAAGTGTGAGCAACCCAACAGTACCCTATTAGTGGAAATAGGGGAGGGGAAGGAATCCAATACACACAGGACAATCGCCACTTTGGGTCGAGTCCTAGGACTTTTCAGGAGGTCCTTGGCTCCACCTAGTATACTGGGAGGCCGCCTGTAGGGCGGAAAGTAGGTACCGAAGGAGGACACAAGGGACAGGACACAAGGGAGAGGAAACAGCCAAGCAGCTGTTGTCCAGGTACAATTAAAAAGGGGTATAACAGGGCGCCAACACAAAAATCAAGGCAAAAGGCTATGTGGCCGAGTTCTTGACAAGGCACAGGGCACATCAAAAGTAGAATTTCGCTTGTATTGCGGAAAACTAAAAAGATGAAGGAGCTGAGGACACCGGAAGACCCCCGCCTGTGTGGCGAAAAAACGTGTGTAAACACGAAAGTCGAGTCAACTTGTCCAAGCTTATCCTCCCTGTGAGCGGGGCCCGTACACAGTTTCCAGACATCCCCCCCCCCCCCCCCTACATGATCAAGTAAACACAGGCAGGGGAAGAACGGAAACAGGTAAAATGTAAGAAAAGCGAGAATTTTAACAAGAGCGACGAGACCGAGACCTCCAAGTCAGTTGAGACAAGAGGAATATAGAAGATAAGGACCTGTGTGGACCATTCCGACGGCGGTCTGCTCAAGGCAAAAAACCTATTAGCTTAGTTACACAAAACATAAAGGCGAGAATTTTAACAAGAGCGTATAAGACCATAACCACCAAGTCAGGAGAGACAAGAGGAAAACAGAAGGAAAGGGCCTGTGTGGACCATTCCGACGGCAGTCTGCTCAAGGTAAAAAAAACAAGCCTAGCTTAGTTACACAATACACATAAAAATAGAAAACACCAGGGCAGCGTCAATCCCTGAATGAAAGAACCTAGTAACAAAGCTAAACACTGCCCAAAAAAACCCACAATTACGTTAAAATAAAAATAAAATAAAAGATAGGGAGCGACTGACACGGTTACCAGAACCACGTATCCTCGAGTCAAGTAGGCCCGGGGAAACGAGAAGGAACTGACAAAAGGGTGAACCAGACGATGAAATACAATACTACCAACTATGGACATGTTGAAAAACAAGTCAGAAGGGCTCATAGGTCAGTGGAGACCAAAGCAGCATGTTTGAAAAAAAAAGAAAGGCTGTATGCCCTATGCTCTCACAAAAGCAGAAACCAGAGAAACTTCATGCTCAAGTCTTGTAAAACGTCGACAGGCAGTCATACGAAAAACAAAATAAAAGAAAAGTTCACGCAAAAATGGGAAAAGAAACACAATGCATCACGCGGGAAGCATACGTTACGTTAAGGGTTATTAAAGTGAACATGAACCCGAAAAGCGAGGGTAGAATAGTACACTCAACGACCGCTACGCGGCGTTGAGGACCGACCACCCCCGAAGTAAACAATATAATTCAACACGTCTCCAGCACTCCGCGCACACCCAGAAACACACCATAAATCCGTAAAGTGCTGCCTACATCACTGAAACGTCCTTCTAAAACCTCAACAGCCTGAAAAGGCTCACACTCACTTAGTTGAAGCGAAGGGGCAGGCAAAAACAGGCACTCGCGGAACACAGACAAAAACGTGTGTCACCGACGATGTGCGCGAAGAGACTGATACTTTTGCAGGTACTGTACTGTCGCAGGCTCATAGAAAATGGAGCATGGCAGCTAGATTAAATGGGTAACTATAACAATTCTTTCTCTCCCTTCTTTAGTCGTCTCGGAGTGTGTACAACATGCCTAGTAGTGAATTGAGGTGCAACTCTAGAGATTATTTGGTACTTCGCGTGAGTACCGATAAATCGGCCCACTGTGGTAGCGGCTGAGATCATAAGCCCTACGTCGGAAACGTAGAGACTGCTACTACATTATCTTGTACAGTAGTCCCTCGTTATCGACGGGGGTTACGTTCTTAACCCTTCAAACTCGGATGGTACACGTGTGTACCATTATGTTTTGCCCCCAGGAACCCGGGTGGTACAACATTGTACCAGTGGTTGAAAGCCTGTGAGCTTGGTGTGCGAGGCGTCGGTCTGACGCATGTAAACAACAGCCGGCTGGACCGACGCCCCGCATCTCCGGCCACAAGAAGGAGAGCGTCGCTTGTTCGTGTGTGCCTGTATGTTGTTGTTAAGTATCGAAAAGTATTGTAAAGTGGCTGTTGTTGCTGTAAGTTATCTCCACTGAAATCATCATCACAACTCAACCAGTTGACTTAGAGAGCTCTACTTAACGCCATTCTACAGGTAAATAACACAGCTACGCTTGGGGATGCGCGGGAATGCGGGAAGCAGTCAGCATAACAATGATATGGTAGCCTAGCCTAGACGTTTTTCGGCCAAAACACCCGGGTTTCGGCCAATATTTATGTAATGCGTAGCCGGGGCTGGAGGGTTAAGACTGCCGTCGATAGCAAAAACCGTCGATACCGCATTACCGTACATTACGGTACCGTACATACACGTACAGTATCAGTGGTCTCTACAGTACTAAGGTAGATATTGTACTACTATTTATACGACTAACTTCTATTACTGCATTATCACCTAATGGTTCACTGTTATTAATAACATCTAATTTCCTTTCCTGACTATTCTTTCTATCACCTAATTTATTTTGTTTTCTTTTGATGGGACATTTCCAATTTAAAAGAAAACAATAAATTAGGCGATAGAAAGAATATAGATAAAAGAACTTTTAAAATTCACTGTGGAAATATTGAGGATTTAGCAAAACAATATTATGAAACAAAAAAACACGAAACCACCAATTTTTTGTTTTTTTGTTTTTTTCTTCTATATTCCAACTTACTCCCTCTTGGGCATAGGCTGAGAGCCTGAACATTCACCGCTGTACAATTAACAGTGAAGCCTGTGAGGTCTTGTTCCAGTCCAGGTAATGAGACATGTGAAGCATGTAGAGTACAACGAGCACCTGCCATCTTGCCTTCACATGAGGCACAGTGCTCACTCATGGCCCGAAGTGACCCCATCTCTGAAGCCACCTCGCTCCCGTGCTTCAGTCTCACCCCCTACACAGTCACTCAGACTCTCGCTCTTACACACACACACACACACAACGCCACCTGTTGAGCAGATAACTCACCAGGCATTGCACCCCTATAGCATATTTTGAATATGGGAATATTCATACAGTGCTATTTAATCAGGGAACAATGAGGTTATTTTATTGGCATTTCGGTGGGCTTTGTGGTAATGCACTGATACTAGGTAGGTTACATACATAAAATACATAAAATTTTAAGATCGAGTGCTCCACACATACGTACAGTTTCAGTCTCTTGTCCTAAGTGGCAGCGTTCCAGGCAACCACAAATTCCATCCCAATAATATCTTCCCATTGATACATCGGGATTTGAACCTGGGACCATTGGATTACCAGTCAAGTGGCAAGACCACTCCACCATACCTCCCCTGTAGATTGTACATCATTATAAGTGCAAGTGAATTTGTTTTACCAAGCAAACTAGTTACACATATATTAACTTACTCTTAGTCGTATTCAAGGAATTATAAGGTTATACTGGGCAAATGCAACGTTCCTTCCAGAAAATAGCACTTAAAAACAGTAACAAAAACCGCCCCAATGCCGGTGAAAGGGAAGCAATATATGGTTAGGTGGCATGTCTCCTTACCACCACCTCCTGTGTTCCCTTGACATGTGTCTTAATGGTAGAGTTGGAAACGAGGATATAGAAGGTATAATGGGTAAATGGGGTGGAGGAGGGTAGGAATTTGAATGGTGACTTCCTTTTAGATGTATGTGCGGAGAGAGAAATGTTTCTGGCTAACACATTTTTTGAACATCGTCACATACATAGATATACATGGCACAGAGGTGAAGGTGAGCAGGAACAGAAATCTCTAATTGACTACGCCATGATGGACTCCAGACTGAAAGGAAGAATTTTAATTCAAAAGCTGTACGAGGTATGCTGACGGGATCAGACCACTATACAGTACAGTCCTGACAAAAGTGAGGATAAGGAAGGAGTGGAAATATGAGAGGAAAGAGAGAAAACTGACAGTAGAAAAAATAAATGTGAGAAAATTAAATGAAGAATGTAATGCAACAATATACAAGGATATCCTGAAAGAGACCATAAAGGACATGGATGTGATGATAGATCTGGGAAATACTGTAGACGAAGTATGGAAAGGTACAAGGACTCCATGACTAAAGCAGCTGAGAAAGTATGTGGGAAGAAAACATTTAAAATGTGGAAGAAGAAAGGTAACGCATGGTTTAGCAAAGAGATAGAAGAAATAGTGAAAAATAAGAAAGAGTTGAGAATGAGTATGCTGCAAAAGAATATACCTAGAGAAACTAGAGATGCGAGGAAAGAAGAATATAAATATTTAAAACAAAGTGTGAAGAAGACGATACAAGTCGCTAAAAGGAAGGCAGATGAGGAATATGGGAAAAAGATTAGTGAACAGTTTCTGAATGACAAGAAAGCATACTACAAAGCTGTTAAAGAAGCCAGAGGGAAGAAGACTGAGTGTCTCAGGTGGTAGAATGAGGGACATGAATGGAAAGGTAGTGGAGGGTGGTGTGGTGAAAGTATGGAAAGATAATTTTAGTAGCTTAGCTGTAAAGAGTAGGGGGAAGACACAAATCTCATCCATGGGAATGGAAAGAGGTAGAATAAACAGGGTAGTTGAAAGCCAGATAAGCAGAGAAGAAGTAAAAGAAGCAATCAATAGACTTAAAATGGGCAAAGCTGCTGGAGTAGATAACATCCCAGGTGAGATGCTGAGATATGGAGAAGAAGCTGTTGACATAATGCATAGGTTATGTAAATTAGCATGGGAAAAGGAAAGTGTACCACAGGACTGGAGGAAAGCAGTGATAGTACCCTTGTACAAAGGGAAGGGTAGTAAAGAGGAGTGTAAGAGTTATAGGGGAACTAGCTTGCTTAGCATACCTGGAAAGGTATACGCAAGAGTAATAACAGAGAGACTGCAGAAGATAACGGATGACAAAATAGGCGAGAAACAGGGAGGTTTCAGAAAGGGCAGGGGCTGCGTTGACCAGATAGCCTCAATGCGTTTGTTAGTAGAGAAGTATCTGGCCAAGAACAGAAAACTCTATGCAGCATTCATGGATTTAGAAAAAGCCTATGACAAAGTAGACTGGGAAGGTCTGTGGGATATGGGATGGTGTGGGAGGAAAGTTGCTAATGGCAGTAAAATCTTTTTATAGGAATGCAACGGCAAATGTGAAGGTAGGGGATAAGTTAAGTGAAAGTTTTGAGGTCAATGTAGGAGTAAGACAGGGATGTGTCATGTCAGCTTGGTTGTTCAATATATACATGGATGGAGTGATTAGAGAATTTAGGGCGGGATCAATGGGAGTTGGAGCTAGATTGGAATCAGAAGGAAGAGCATGGAAGATTTTAACATGCCTATATGCGGATGATGCAGTCCTGTTGGCGGAAAATGTAGAACTTCAGAAAGTGGTCACAGACTTTGACAGGGTATGCAAAAAGAGAAAGGTCAATGTAGGGAAATGTAAGGTAATGGTGTTTGAGAGAAGAATGCATGAAACCATAGATTTTAAGGCAAAATATAGAATTAAGAAGGAACATGAGAAAAGTTGTAAAATAAAAATTAAAAATTAACCTCTCCGCGGCGCACAGGGGGTTTTCTACAGGGTAAGACTGCGCACCTATGATGATTTTGGGACCTATTGCCAATTTCGATAAAAAGTACATCATCGTGTAGGGAATGTTTGCGTGCATCGGCCCATATATATTTGACCCCCCAAAAAATGTCTGGGGGGGGAACGGTCCGTAGTTGAAAAATGTGGAGCGAATGGCACCGCGCGGCTAGATTGTCATCGAGCGGCGAGATTTCCCTGCCGAATTTTCACGCGCCCAGGGGATAGAAGGAGAGGGAGGAGGGGGTGGGTTACCGCGTATTATCACGTATATCTCCTTTTTTGAGCCCTTTTAGGCTATGTAGAGTATGTATACGTGTGTAGGCCACCCATATAACAATGAATATGCCTCATAGTGACCAAAAATTGCAATATATAAGGGAATTATAAGAGAATTTTTAGGCGGGAATGAAGATGTGTTGGAGGTTTGGCGGCAATTTATGAGCTGAGAGTGTGGTTTACGCCATACATATCACGTATATCTTGTACGTAGAGCACTGTCATGCTATAATACAGACTTGTACGTATGTATACGTGCCATATATCAAAATATATACCGCATATAGACCAATTCATGCGATATTTACACACATTATCAATGAGTTTTTATGCGTGAACCAAGGTGTGAGTGAGTTGTGCTGGGAATGAAAGGGGGAGAGGGTGTGTTACGCCATAAATATCACGTAAATCTTGTATTTAGAGCACTGTCATGCTATAATAAAGACGTGTACGTATGTAGGCGTCCCATATAACAAGGAATATACCGCATATAGCCCAATTGATGCGATATTTACGCAAATTGTGAATGTGTTTCTAGCAGACGGAAGCCTGAAAGGGGGGGTTGGGGGGGGGGGGGGGGGGAGGGAGGCATGCAGGGGTGCAGTGAGTGAGTGAGTGAGTCATGGAGAGATGGAAGTCAGGCAGATCTCTAGATAGATAACCAGCTTTGTGATAATTGTGGAGGCGCCCGAGGAGTATTGATGTCTTGGTATTTTGAACCTTATGTCTACCAGATGTCTGGTGTTCGTTGCCACCAACAGGTCTACAATAACATGAGTCAGGAATGGAGAGAGATAGAAACTGAGACATGCGCTATGTCGTACGTATAAATGGACTTCAGAATTGCATTTTTATGCAAGCAGACATTGCATTTTAGACACATGTGAAGTACCACAGAAACATGTAGGCCATTGACTGTAAATAAAGTACTATATTATAGACCACCAGCGACGGTGGTGAGTAAACACAGGCAGATTGCCTTTTGTGATAAAGGGCTAAATATAGAATGGTGTCTCCTTACACTTGCGAAAGGGTAGATTGCCACCAGAGAAACGTTTACTTATTTATTTCCAAGTAATATGCAATCTAAATGTATATTCGAGACCTACTGCAATTATTTGTATGACAGTCATGACTATGTATAATCCAATATACGCGCGTAGGCGAGACATAAGAAAGCTGGTTGAGCAATTTTCGACACCCACACAGTTATTATTCTTTTTTATTTACAATATTATACAATACAAATGTATTTGTGAAGAGTATTTTATCCATTATTGTATTTATACCAATGTTGTTCCCACACAGAGCTGCTGTTGCTGGTGTAGCTGGGGCATAAAGGTGCGGCAAGGGTCACCGCTTGACCGTGTGAAAATGAGTGGAGTCGCACTGAGAGGGGCAATTTTGCTGAGTGTTTGGGCAATTTTTGACAGAATAAAGTTATATAATTACTAATTCTTGACAGAGACAAACTTTTATAAACCTTGGCATGATATAATTGATAATCCCATCAATTTACAAACGTAAATTGGTGGGATAATTCATTTTTTTTTGTATATTGTCATTTCGATTGTAGACACAAAGTTTTGAGTGATATTTGGTATGAGCTCCTGTGGCATGGTTGGTAAGGTCGCGGACTGGAAAACTCAAAGTGTGGTAGGGTTGTGTGATCGAATCCAGGAGGGGGTTATGGGGAAGGTTTTATATTGTCTAGAAAAATTTTGATAAATTTTTTTTTTTACAAGATCATGCCATTGTATTCAAACAATATGAAATATTCATAGAATATATCATATTGTAAGAATACAATGACATGACCTTGTTTTTTTTTTTTTTTTTTATTGTTTTTTTTTATTATCTTAGTAGGTTTGACAGGATTTATTGAAACATTTATTTTTGTACAATTCATTTGAGGTAAGAAAATAATTATATACACATTACTTTGGCTAATAACAAACATATATATTGATATACTAAAAAAATAAGGCATATTACATGTAAATCTTTGAAACTTATAAACTAAATAATGAAACATACAATTATATAATGTAAAAGCTATATCACAGGGACATCTTTGGAACTTATACATTATATAATATATATGTTACATTATGAGGTAGCGTGATCAATTAGGTCAGGTCAGGTAAGGTAGGGCGCGAGTCCAGGACAGGGCGGGGCAGGGGGCGAGTCCAGGGCAGGGCAGGGGGCGAGTCCAGGGCAGGGCACGGGGCGAGTCCAGGGCAGGGCACGGGGCGAGTCCAGGGCAGGGCAGGGCGACACTCAATAATTCTTGAAGGTGTGGTAGTCCCTGAAGCAGTCACCCAGGCAGAGTGGAACTTTGCACTCGGCGCACATTGAGGTGACTCTTTTGGTGACATGGGGTTTCCTGACACTGGAGCTGCAGACGGTGCACTGCGCCTGCCTGTGACGAGTGCCAAGCATCTCAGTGTTGATGGGGTAGTGTCTTTCGACACCCAGCTGGATGCGGTCAGGAACGTGATCTCCACGCCATGGAATTTCAGCTTCTGGTTTGGGGCCATATCCTTTTTCACCAACCACAAGTTGTAGGCGTTCAGCATCGTTATATCAACTAGGTGGAGGAAGAGCTTGTGATACCACTTCACAGTCTTCCTCAGACACTCAACGCCTGACAGCTGACAGTCAGACTTGTCCACCAGGCGCATGTTCTTAGTGTAGTCCACTACCATGTCGGGCTTGTAGATTGTCTTCCTGGTTCGGTAGTGGATTTTGCCAGAATCCATCTGGGCACCTGTGTGGACGGTGGAAAGCAGGTGGACGTCTCGCTTATCCTTCCACTTCAGGGCTATCAGTTTCCCACACTTCTCGAGCTGCTTGTATTTCTGCCCCTTTCGTCGCCTTCTTCGCACATGCCTCTCGCGGTGTTCCTGGGCCAGGTCGTCTTCTGAAGGTGTGTCACTGGAGGAGGCATCTGTGAGAGGAATGACATTACCTGTGAACTTTGGCATAAACTTTCTTGTCTTTCTGACAGTCCCACATGACCCCGTTTGGTTGTCATGAAGAAACTGGCAGAGAGCAGGAGAAGTATACCAGTTGTCAGTGTAGATGATGTGGCCTTTGCCCAGGTAAGGTGCCAACATTTGCCTGACGATGGCACCTGACATGCCCATGGGGTCATTGGCAGCGGCTTTCGGTATGTCAATGTCAGTGCCTGTGTACACGATCATGTCAAGCACTATTCCAGTTTCGCAGTCACACAAAACGAAGAGCTTGATTCCGAACCTATGCCTTTTCAAGGGGATATACTGCTTGAAAACAAGACGTCCTTTGAAGAGCACGAGCGACTCATCAATCACCAAATTGAGGAAGGGGTAAAAGTATTTCCTATACCTCTCCAACAACATGGTGAACACATCCCGAACTTTCCATATCCTGTCAATCCTGTTAGGATTTTCGTTGTCTGCAAAGTGCATAAATCTTAGCAGCAACAAAAATCTGTCACGAGTCATGAACTTATTGAAAGTTGGGGTGGCGATGAGAGGGTCGTGCTTCCAATAGTGTTGCAACACATGCTTCTTGATCAGAGGCATGAGGAACAACAAGGCAAAGAACGTCATAAATTCTTCCACAGTCGTATCCACCCAGCCTCGTATTCTCGCTTTTGGAGAAAGGACGTCCAATCTGCCAAACACCCACCTGTAGTAGGTGTTTGTTTGGGCAACGATGTACGTCATTACCTCCATGTCGAAAAAAGCGAGGAAGAAGTCGCTTTCGTTCGCTTGATCGTCACAGGGCCAGTCGTCAGTTGTTCCTGACGTCCCAGGATTGAACTGGGGCACGTCAGGTACAAAATTGACCCCGTCAGACCAATCGAACGAAGGCAGCTCAGGGATCGGAATGTCGTCTGCGTCTGCTTCATCGTCTGAAATATCGCTTCCATGGTCGCGATACAGCACTTCATCATCATCACCCTCCTCTTCACTTGACAGACGATGCCCTTCCTCATTTTCGTCACCGACGTCGGACTCACTCCCACTGTCCACTCCCAAATCCCCCCACCCTTGGTCCCGTGCTAGGGCTTCGTCGTCGAAACCTGGGCTGCCAATGTCCTGCGAATCACCATCAAACAGCAGGGCGGCATACTTTGATGGTGTCAGAGTTTTCCGGGTCACTATTGCACGTGCGGGAGTCTTATGGACAGGGACAGCAGAGGCGGTGGCAGGGGCGGCGGCAGGGGCGGCGGCAGGGGCAGCAGTGGTGCGTGGCCTTGATGGCAAGATGATGGTGGTGCCTGTCGCCCTTCTCTCTGTTCCTTGGGCATGGGCGGCAGGGGCAGCAGGGGCAACAGGGGCAACAGGGGCAGCAGGGCCGGCAGGGACACCAGGGCCAGCAGGGCCAGCAGTCGCTTTCCCTCTCCCTTTCCCCTTCCCCCTTCCCCTTCCCCTTCCCTGTTCCTTGGGCAGGGGCGGCAGGGGCGGCAGGGGCAGCAGGGGCGGCAGGGGCAGCCGGGCCAGGGGCGGCTGGTGGTGGTGGTGGTGGTGGTAGGGGCACTGTGGCTGGCGTACGGGTTCTCTTCCCTACGCCCGTGCCTTTAATTTTTCCTGCCCCCGCAGGTTCTGCAGCCCTAGGGCGGCCTCCTGCGTCGCTGGTACCGGTGGCAGGGGTGGCAGGGGCAGCCGGGCCAGGGGCGGCTGTGAGGGACGTGTGGGCTCTATGACTAGTGCGTGGTTACTGGCGCGGTGGTGCTTGCACGAGTGCGGGGCGAGCGTTTGGCGGGGTGGTGTCGAGAGTTGACATGTAGTACTATACCCACACCAATTTTCAGCCGCCTGGCTATAAACGCGCGGTTTTGGTACGCGTTCAAAAGCTCTGCTCTTAAGAGTCTCCCCGCAGTCCGCCGGGGGAACTCTTAAGAGTCTCCCCGCAGCTCCCGGGTTAAGTACTGGAAGAGGTTGAAAACTTCAAGTATTTGGGAGCTGTACTATGCAAATACAGTATGGTAAAATGGAGAGTGAGATAAAAGAGAGAAAAATGCAAGGGAGAAAGGTGATTGGAGAACTTGATAGTAGTCTCAAAGGAAGAATGGTTAGTCAGGAAGTTAAAAAGTCACTGAGAAACAGTGTGCTGCTCCCAACACTCTCGTATGGAAGTGAAACATGGACAGCAAGTGACGAGGGCCTCTCCAAACTGAGAGCTGTGGAGATGAGCTTTTTCAGAATGGCAGCTGGTGTGAATAGGCTAGATGGGACAAGTAATAGGGAAGTGTATGAGTCCTTTGGAATGGAAGAGCAAGCTTTAGGCATTGATTGTGGAGTGGTTGAGTGGATAAAGAGAAGTACTTTGAGGTGGTATGGTCATGTTCAGAGAATGGATGAAGACAGAATGCCAAGAAAGATATATGGGAGTCAGGTGAGTGGAACAGCTAATAGTGGAAAACCACCTATGGTATGGGAAAAGAAAGTGGAAAAATATATTTAAGAAAACTTCCACGTAGTGGAAGGGCATTGTGGCACGGGCAAAGGAGACGTTTCTGTCATGGCCATCCTTTAGCGGGGGTTTCCCAGGGGGAAACAAGGCGTCGGAGATGATGATGAATGATGATGATGTGTCTTATCCCCCTCCCTCTCTCCTCCTTTATTCTACTTTGTCCGCCCTACTTCCTGCCTCCTACCTCACATAAGTCCAGTCACCCTTCTCTACACTCCCCTACCTCCCTCCTACATGCACAAGAATAGCCAGACAGCACACCTATGTCGCTTTGCTTTGTATGCATTCACCACCTCTCACGTCATAATAATACGTTACTGTATATATAAAAGGTCCCGTATTGGTGGACCTTTCAAAACCATGATTGAAGCAGGCCCCAGGTTAAAAGACATTATAAGGATGTGGGAGAATTTGTTTTATTATTTTCTTTCAGAATACACTTATATATAATAAGTTAATAACATTCATAAGACTAATTTTATGTTTAAAAATATTTTGTATATATTTAGCATTCAACTTCAGCTATATCATAACATAGTTTTCACCTATTCTAAAATACCAGTTGATTAGCAGAATCAATAAGAATAGATTATATTAGGTATGAAATAACTTTCCTTCAACATACAGTATTAACTTAACCTAAATAAATTTGTGAGCAATTCTGCATGATTTGGTAATGAGGAATAGGCATATAGGCTAACACAAAATAATGGTAATCAAAACATTGTTTCATGGTGATTTGAAAATACAGCCCAAAAAAAAAAAAAAAAAAAAATTCATGAGATTTACCATAATTAAGGTAGGCTTATATGCTAAAAGCCAATGAAATCTATAAAGATGAGCCAAATCCATACCTGATCTATTCTTAAAGCTAACCTAGTTATTATACCTTGCCTAAGTTTATATAAAATCTACAATCTTATGATTTATTGGTGGCTCCTTACGTCAATGACGTAAGCGCCTACTGTATGTTAATATGGCCTCGTTCCGGGCTAACCTAGATCACGGCGGTCGAGAACCAAGATCATCATAGGGGGTACCCCTTAATCATTCCTACGGTACGTCATTGGGATGGAGCCACTGAAAAGTAGGAAATAAAAAGAAAAGAATTAGCACAGTTTGAACACCGCGCCTACTGTACGCGCGCTCTGATCTTCCTCTGTTTCCCATACACAGCTAGCCACCTGTCCCCCTCGGGGACTATCTCTCGCCCGCCGTCCAGCCAAGATAGACAGGCGTTGTCCTTACCTAATACTCAGTGTACATAGCCCCTCTTGAACGCTTCAGTTTTGGTCCATAGACCATAGTGAATATTATTGAAGTTGAAATCATATACGTGTTTAGGAATGTGTTTATTTGGACCTATTTCACTTGTAAACTGTAAAGTAAAGACTTTAGTCTGGGCTGGCCGACTCACGTGTTATTCGAAGCCACTTTCACTCTTTAGAGCCTCGAATTATTGTGTTTGTTTCTGTATTTCGTTTCATACGAACCTCGGCTCTTTAGCGGCAGTGTCTTTTGTTCTGTGATAGTGTGTTTTAACATTATAGCTCGATAGATACTGACTTAAGTGTTGAATTATATGCGAGTGTCATTTACTTATGTCTGTGAGTCTTGACAGGCAACCCCCGGTCGTGCCTAGACCGGAAGTGATTTTTTCATACCACCGTAAGTTGGTATTTAGGAAGTGTTGATTTATATACAAGTGTATTTTACATATATCTGTAATTCTTGACAGATAACCCCTGGTCATGCCCAGGCCAGAGGTTATTTTCTCTTACCATCGTAAAATGTGTAGTTAGGAACAAATTTCCTAAGCCTAATTTCGAAAACTTTTAACCTACAGTATGGTCTCGTAAGATGCGAGATCAGAAGATGCGAGGACCCCCAAATAATAAATTAATTATTTTAAGATGCGAGACTGACCATAATTTGCGAATCGGAGGCTCAAAGTGGGCTAAATCCGAGGAGACACCTTAAGATGCGAACATTTTTTTTTAAATGCGAGCCTTAGGCGGGACGTTTTTCCGTATTTTTACGTGATCGTAAGATGCGAAATCGTAAGATGCGGACGCATCCATCGACCATAAACTCGCATCTTACGAGACCCTACTGTACTTTTATTTCAATGCTTCACACCACATTAAAACTACAATACTTTTTTACTTTCAGTATTTACTTCCAAGTTTTCTTTAAAAGTGACTACATATCACTGTAACATTAATCAATCACGAGTGCCCCATCATATATTTGCCTTCAAGTCAATTTAGAAGCATTAGTTTCATTAGAACCAGCAAGACTACAGCTGATAGTCTCTATATTGCAAAATGAAATACAATTACAGTACATTTCATTATTAACCAAATCCCCAGGTACCCTAGGCCCTATCTCAATAGGCCCGGGTACCAAGGCCCGGATACCAGGACTGCCAGATATGGTGACAGTCCCGGATCCCAGATGGGTGGATAATATCTAGGCACCCGTGTATCATTATTTCCAAAGGGTATCAGTGGACCTGCAGCCAACAGATACCCATAATAATATCATATTGGAATATCCACCTAACCAAATCCCCAGGTACCAGTAAGGGAATATAAGGATAAAACAAAATTGAGGAAAAGAACTAACCCAGAATTGCCAATGAAAAGAAAGCTTTGGATATTGATTAGAAGAAAGAAACGATTGTGGGAAAGATTAAAATTGTTAAAAAAGAACAGGGGGTCTAGTATAGAGGCTAAGGAAGTGGATCTGGAACGCAGATAAATAAACAATAAAATAAGGTGGGAAACAAGGAGGGGGGTGAAGGAGAGAGAGATAGCTAGAAATGTGAAGGATAATCCAAAAATATTCTGGAAGTACATTCAGGAAAAGTTAACAAGAAGAGTAGGGATCCCAGAGCTGGTGGGGGGGTTGAATGATGGGAGTAGAGCGGAGACTAATAAGGAGAAAGCAGAGGTGCTGGGGAAATACTTTGGGGGGGTACTAACAGTGGAGTCGGAGGATGCAGTGCCTACTATTCCCATCAAACAGGCACCGGCACTAGAACTAATAGAGTTTTCCCATGCTAGAATAAGAAGGGCTATAGAAAAAATGAACAGAAGTAAGTCACCGGGACCGGATGGGATACACCCAAGAATCATAAAGGAAGGAGGGGAGATGTTAGTAGAGCCATTGAAAATGTTATTTGAGGTATCGTTTAATACAGGACAAATCCCGATGGACTGGAGAGAGGCGAACATAACAGCTATATTTAAGAAGGGAAAGAGAAATGACCCAGGGAATTATAGACCAGTCAGTTTGATAAGTGTTGTGTGTAAACTAATGGAAACGGTAATTAGAGAAGGAATAATGGATCATATGAAGTCAAACCAACTTTTCAGTGGGAGACAGTTCGGATTCTTGCCGGGGAGGTCGACGGTACTACAGCTAATTAAGGTGGTAGATGATTGGATGCAAATTCTAGAAGATGGTGATGTAATATACGTGGTATATTGCGATTTTATGAAGGCCTTCGATAAGGTCCCACATAAAAGGTTAATAGAGAAAGTTAGAAGCTATAATATAGGGGAGAAATGTGTGAAATGGATAGAAGCCTTCCTGAAAGATCGGAGACAGAGGATACTGGTGAATGGAATAGGCTCGGGGTGGAGGGAAATTACAAGTGGGGTACCTCAGGGATCTGTGTTGGGACCACTGCTGTTCGTTATATTTATCAACGACTTGCCTGAAGTTATAACTAATGGAAGTGAGGTATACCTGTATGCGGATGACACTAAACTGTATAGAAGAGTGAGGAGTAAGGAAGATATGGGTTTGCTTCAAGGAGATGTGGAGTGCATGAAGGGATGGTCTGAGCATTGGTTAATGCCTTTTCATCCAAAAAAATGCAAATACATGCGGATTGGGACCAGCAAGATAGACAAGGTTGGATACAGTATGTATGAAGCGATGGAGGAAGTGAGTGCAGAAAAGGATATAGGAGTAGTGATAGACAATAAGTTAAATTTCTCAGAACATTTAGCGGAAAAGATAAACAAAACCAATAGAATTGTAGGGCTGATAAGGAGGACATTTGTGTCACTTGACGAAGAAATCTTCAGGAATCTATATACAGCGCTGGTTAGGCCGCACCTGGAATATGCAAACCAGGTGTGGGCTCCATATATGGTAAAGGATATAGAAGCAGTGGAGAAAGTGCAAAGGAGAGCTAGCAAGCTGGTACCAACGTTGAAGAACGCGGGCTATGAGCAGAGGTTGAGGACACTGGGGCTTCCGACACTGGCATATAGGAGAAAGAGAGGGGATATGATAGAGACTTTTAAGATAGTGTCAGGAAAGTACGATGAGGATGTATGTGAAGGTATCTTCTTGATGCGGGAGGGAACAAGAACGAGAGGACACTCTAAGAAAATTTACAAAGAAAGAAATAGGCTTGAGAAGGCAAAGAACTCATTTTGTGATAGAGTGGTAAATGAGTGGAACGCACTGCCCCAGTATGTAGTCGATTCCGAATCAATAAGGGAGTTTGAAAGTAATCTTGATAAAGCATGGGGAAGACAAGATTTGAAGTTTGATTATAAAACAAAAATACAGAATATTAAAAATGTTGCGTCTGCTACCGCCGCCGCCAACACCGTGAACGACCGCAGCAGTGCAAGTACTGGTACTGAGCTGGATACACAGGCATAGTTTGCCTTTTTCCAGAGGATCTACTGTAAGAAACTGTAAGGTACCCCAGGCCCTATCTCAATAGGCCCGGGTACCAGGACTGCCAGTTATGGTGACAGTCCCGGATCCCAGATGGGCGGATAATATCATAACATACATCCTCAAGCCCCCGATTTCCCTAGGCCTTATCTCAATAAGGCCCGGGTACCAGGACTGCCGGGTATGGAGGCACTCCCAAGTACCCAAATAGGCGGGTGACATTATAGTACCATACACTCCCAATTCCCCGGGTGCCCTAGGCCTTATCTCAATAAGGCCCGGATACCAGTACGGCCACGTATGGTGACAGTCCCAGGTACCCAGATGGGCGGATAATATAATACCATACATCCTCAAGTCCCCGGTTTCCCTAGGCCTTATCTCAATAAGGCCCGGGTACCATGACTGCCGGGTATGCAGGCACTCGCTAGTACCCAAATAGGCGGGTGACATTATAGTACAGTACCATACACTCTCAAGTCCCCGGGTGCCCTAGGCCTTATCTCAATAAGGCCCGGACATCAAGGCCCTGGTACCAGGACTGCCGGGTATGGAGACAGTCCCGGGTACCCAGATGGGCGGGTGATACAATAATACCATACAAACATAAAGTCAAACCCGAGTACATACAGACTACAGCCATCTAACCAAGCATTATAATACCGAGTGGTATTATAACACAATGCAACCGGGTCGTACCATAATACCATAAAATCGGCCAGGCCCCAGTAAGCCAGTTTACCAAGTACAGTACTCTAACGACTGTCAAGACGACAGCATTGATCACAACAAAATTCTTTTGAAAGTCTCGGTTACTCTAGGCCTAAGCCTAAACAAAAAAAATTCCACCGGGTACCCTAAGCAGACCCAAACTTTAATTTAAAAAACAAACCAAGTTCCTATATAAAAATTAATTAGAAATTATTACCGGGAACTCTAGGTTAGGTCAGACTTTAACCCTTGTCTAGCGGGGTGTTTTGGTCTCATTTTGGGCATATTCAGACCCTCCTGAATGATCAATCAATTATCTGCATGAAAAGAAATGTATTCAGCAAAAAACTAGGCGCTAAAAGCTTCAAAATGAGACCAGAACGAGCTACGTAGCACTCGTGGTTCTCTTGCAGTGGTGCCACGAACATGGGAGTTTAGCGTATAGCGGTATATTTTTCCCAGCTATGCTCACTACTGGCTACACTGCCGGCCTTTCGAGAACACAGGGAACATGAGTTAATGGGCGGCGGTAAGCCCTGGGAGTCGGCTGTCTGGCCCGCTGCGCTCCCGGCCATTTGCACTAGATTTTAACCCTTTAAAAGCCTTAATAATGCTCCTAACTTGCTGCAAATTGGTGCACGACTTAAGTCGAGCGCCGCCAATAAGGGGTTAATAAAGAAGTCAGACCCTGGTAACTAATAGTTAACATAACTAACAGAATTAAGATAAGTGCGAGAGCTTAAATAAGTAAGTTTTTTAATCAGTTTAATTTAAAAAAAAAAAAATTGTGTGTCAATCCAGAATGCCAATATTCCCGGGTGACATCATACCGCCACCACCATAAGGGTGCCAGGTGATTCAAGGCTGTGCCATACTGGGACAAGAACAATGCCAGGTCCCAGTAAGAGAAACAAATATTATTTTACCCAATACCCTAAACTTTGTCATACTTTAAGAAAAACAAACCAGGGTTCCAAGAAAGGAATCAAATGGAAATTCTTGCCGGTTACTCTAGGCTTGGTCATACTTATTATAATTTTATTTAAAATAAACAATACAAGGCTAGTGCCCATTTTGCCCAAATGAAGTAGGCCCAAATAAGCCCTATTGTCATCTCACTATGAGAACGTCCCCTCCCAGCCAAAGGATAACCACAGCAGCAGCGGAACAGCACTCCAGTTTACAAGGCCATGGTAGACATGACCATCTCACTAGTTGCTCCATTCTTTTGGCTAAATAACCGATATCTCTAAAGTGATTTCACTGGGCAAAATTCTAGACATTTCCAAGTCACCTACGAAGTGTATTCTCACTAATTACATATTTTAACTAATTTCCAGGAAACAAGTACAAGTTTCCTTTCCCTTCCTAAAAAAAGGCTATACTGTACTTGCCTAACAAATTTCCGGGTACTGTAATTATATCCAGTTATACCGAATATTAATTCACTAGGCTACTTCTTACATAAAAGACAACGGGACATGTCCTCCCTCTCAAAGTGATAACCACTGGAGTATCCTAACACCTTATATGTTAAGGTGAGTTCATTTGACAAATTACTAGACGTTTTCGGTTCACCGGCTCAGTGTACCTTCACATTGGTGATTAATTCAGTAACAGCGACCATCGTACGATAACTTTCACTTTAAAGTTTACTAGTAACAAATCAAATAGCAGCATTGAGAAAGTCCCTAATTTCAAGAAAGCAAATTTTCATAAACTTAAATCAAAGCTTAACCCTTCGTTCCCGGAAGGGCTCTTGAACGCCCATAAAAAAGCATACCCGAGCTGCCCGGAAGGGCTCTTGAATGCCCAGTGGTTGAAAGCCTGTGAGCTTGGTGTGCGAGGCGGCGGTCCGACGCATGTAAACAACAGCCGGCTGGACCGACGCCCCGTATCCCCGGCCACAAGAAGGAGTGCGTCGCTTGTTCGTGTGTGCCTGTATGTTGTTGTTAAGTATCGAAAAGTAGTGTAAAGTGGCTGTTTTTGCCATAAAGTTATCTCCAATGAAATCATCATCACAACTGAACCAGTTGACTTAGAGAGCTCTACTTAACGCCATTCTACAGGTAAGAAACACATCTACGCTTGGGGATGCGCGGAAATGCGGAAGCAGTCAGAATAACAAAGATACGGTAGCCTAGGCGTAGACGTTTTTCGGCCAAAACCCCTGGGTATCGGGGAATATATATATACTGTAATACATAGCCGGGGCTGGAGGGTTAAAGAAACTGACTGGAGCTTTCTGACTAACAATAACGACACAGTGGAGCACCCATCCTAGCTGCTAATCGGTTCCGCAGAAATAGAGCTAGGATTGAAACAGCCAAGATCGGGGCACTGTTCTTATGGGGAAAATTCAATCGGTTCCGTGCTCATGCCAAAATGTGCGTCTTTTTCTATTTTTTGCCTATGAAAACATGTTTTATTGTACACAAATTAAATTTTATGCATTATACTGTATCATATAATACACCATAGAATAAGTTTTTAATAACTAGAAAAAGAAAGGCCCAATATCTAAACAATTACCGCACTTTTTCCCAGTGTTAGGCTATGAAAACATGTTTTTTGTCTAAGCTACATCAAGTAGCCTAGGCCTAAATCTTATGCATTGTAAATAATAATATAGACATGGCTAAATGACAGTCCTAACCATAAATACTGTAGATTGGGGCATTGTTTCTATCATGCGAAATTTTTTAGGCCTAGCCTAGGCCTAGGTTCTAAATTTGTCCAGCCACCCCTCAAGTACCCATTTCGCCCCAAATGCATCCAATAAATACATAGTATGAGGAAAATACGTATAAATACGTATTATGAGAAGATTACTTACCACACAGATTTTATTATAAATCATTGTCATATTTAGCCTAGCCTAGGCTAACATCGTCTAGGCTAGGTATTTCAATCGCTTTCGTCCGACATGGACTGGTCTTTGCTCTGTGTTTTGAGCATGAAATTCCTTCATTGCTACCACCAGGCCAACCATCCCTATCACTAGATGTACTAGAGGTTATAATAAACGCGAGAGATAAGGGGTTCAGGCACAAAAAGGCTTGCAAACGGTTGTTTTGTCAACACAGATACTAGCTAAACTGCAAGCGTCTGCTTAGTGATGACGTCATACAAAGATGGCGGCATCTTGTGCATTTGACGATCGGATCTCGGATTCACTCGGATTTCGTCTCTAAACGGCAAGCGCCTGGCAGATTCTTTTGTAATGTTTAAACAAAATTATTGTTTTTGTTTGTTTTCTAGTTTTATGTAGAGTTTTTCGTTATTTTGCTATTTTTTCGGGTTTCGGCTGGGATTTTGATGCGAGAATTGAGGCTTTTGGCGCGAGAATTTAAATTGGGAATATTTGGTGTGTGGTGCGAGAATTGAATCAACGAAGACCGGTGTAGCGAAAATGGGGGCTCCACTGTAAATACATCTTGGGAGTGTTTCACAACCACTTACCTTAACCCTCCAGCCCCGGCTATGTATTATATATATATTCCTCGAAACCCGGGTGTTTTGGCCGAAAAACGTCTAGGCTAGGCTACCGTATATTTGTTAATCTGACTGCTTCCCGCATTCCCGCGCATCCCCAAGCGTAGCTGTGTTATTTACCTGTAGAATGGCATTAAGTAGAGCTCTCAGTCAACTGGTTGAGTTGTGATGATGATTTCATTGGAGATAACTTTATGGCCAAAACAGCCACTTTACACTACTTTTCGATACTTAACAACAACATACAGGCACACACGAACAAGCGACGCTCTCCTTCTTGTGGCCGGAGATGCGGGGCGTCGGTCCAGCCGGCTGTTGTTTACATGCGTCGGACCGACGCCTCGCACACGAAGCTCACAGGCTTTCAACCACTGGGCGTTCAAGAGCCCTTCCGGGTACCTGTTATATGCTTTTTTATGGGCGTTCAAGAGCCCTTCTGTGGTGAGAGGGTTAAGGCAGTGCAAGACTGCATACCATCGAAAATACGGCGTCCAGGCCATAATGATAAGCCCAAATGGTGGAATAAAGATATTTCAGACTGTCTGCTTGCTAAGAAATTTGCTAATGATAGATTAAAATCCTCACAAAATGACGAAGAACGGGTGAAATTTGTAGAGCTACGACGCAAAGCCAAAAAGTTAATTAAGCAAAGCAAAAAGACCCTGGAGTTACATGTTGCGAATCAAAGTAAAACAAACCCGAAAGAATAGTTATATCAGAAAGAAAAAAGTAGTTACTTCAACTGTTGGACCATTAGTCGATGAAAATGGAGAATACACCAAAGACGAAGTACAAATGAGTAATGCCCTCAATACCTTCTTTGCATCAGTTTTTACAACAGAAGACCTCAGTGATATCCCTACACCATCGCCGATTCAGATTGATAATTCAGATGTTCTAAGCAATATCACCGTTACAGAGAGAGAAGTATTGAATTGTTTAGATAAACTCAAGGTAAATAAAACGCCTGGACCTGATACAATCTCGCCTAGAGTTCTAAAGGAAGCTAAGGATGAGCTCTCCAAACCACTGACATTACTATTCAATAAATCCTTGCAGTCTGGAACTATGCCTGATCAGTGGAAGATAGCTAACGTAACACCGATATTAAAAAAAGGCAGCAAATCCCTACCCAGTAACTATCGTCCAATTAGCTTAACCTCAGTTGTATGTAAAATGCTAGAAACGGTCATAAGAGACAGACTCGTAAATCACTTAGAGGAAAATAACATACTTAAAGATACTCAACACGGCTTTCGTAAAAAACGTTCCTGTTTAACAAACCTCTTAGACTTCTTCCACGATATCCTCAACCTCTACGATGAGAGTAAAGCTGTAGATATTATATACCTTGATTTTCAAAAGGCCTTTGACAAAGTTCCCACACAAACGTTTACTGCTAAAACTAAAAGCGCATGGAATACAAGACGGTGTGTTGAAATGGATAGAAAATTGGCTCAGCGACAGAAAGCAAAGAGTAGTCATAAACGGTAAGGCATCTAAATGGACCAATGTAAGTAGCGGGGTACCCCAGGGATCGGTACTAGGACCAATTCTCTTTCTAATTTACATCAACGACATAGAGGAGGGTCTCACCTGTACAATCTCAAAATTTGCTGACGATACAAAAATTGCAAATAGCGTACTCTCAAAAGAACAAGTTGACGATATGCAACACAATCTAGATAAATTGTCATGTTGGGCCCAAATTTGGCAAATGAGTTTCAATGCGGATAAATGTAAAGTACAGTACTGTACTACATATCGGATACCTAAATGAGAAAGCAAACTATTCGATGAATGGCACTCAGCTTAACCCTTCAACCCCGGGTGGTACACGTGTGTACCATTATGTTTTGACCCGAGGAACCCGGGTGGTACAACATTGTACCATTGCTTGCGTATGTGCTTTCGAATGGCGCGCGTAAAAATTTCGTTCCGTGGTCGCTAGGTGACGCCACCAGACACCATGTACGCCACCAAAACAGTCTCTACCCTGCCGCCAACATGGATACTAGCCCAAAAAGTGATTCCCCTGTGTCCGATTCCCTGCTCCCTTTGACGCCTGCCCATGTTCGTCGCGCCCTAACGCAAAGGCACGTACAAGATGCGTTGACTCCCGGAGGTATTGAAATAGCTTTGAGGAGTTATGAACGTGGTGAAGGACAAAATAGTGTTGATGACTTGGGCAGTGATAGCTCCGAGTCTTATCAGTCTCACTATAGTGAAAATTTAGACGATCTAGACGAAATTCATCAAAGAGACGCGCAATTTGTTGGATTTGACGATGACGATGAAAGTGATGATAGTACTGAACGTGATATAGTTGTGCATGGTGATGAGAGTGTAGTGAGAGTGAGCGAATGGGACAGCACTAGGTCGACTGCCAAGTTTAGGTTGAGTGACACGACACCTAGCCCTTCGCCAGCTAAATCCCCATTCAAGATACGCTTTTATACGAAGCAAGTTCTTGAAAAGGCGGCCGCGGCAGCCAGGAAAGAGGCCCTAAAACTTGGTGAGGGAGCAGTGCGTGAGGGTGCCAGTGAGGCTGAGCATGAGGGTGAGGTTGACCCGCCATTGTCTTCCTTATCTACCCACGCCACCCAAGTTGCCCCAGGCGCCCGCCATTCTTCCCCACCACCACCAGCACTGCCTAGGGTTGAGGACCCCCCACTTTCGGCCTATTTACCCCCTATTTCCCCCGAGAGGAGACATACTACTACAGAAAAGGGAAAAGGGAGAAAATATGTGAAAAAAGGAGCTACAAGTAGGCGCTCTTTGTTCGAGGCTCCCGCGGCTTCCACCCCTGCCGGTCCCAGCCATACGCCCCCGCAAGTTTCCCCAGGGTCCACCCCACCTCTCCAGCCTACAACAGAGGTTCCTGACGATGTTTTTGACCTCGCATCCATACCTGCACCTACAGACACTGAACCAGTGCTGTCTACGAATCGTCGTAGGCCAAGGAGCCCCGAACCTCTGCATGAAGATGACAGAGCCTCACCTGCCACTCCTTCCCCACCTCGCCGACCTACACGCCGCCCACGCATCATTCGTTCCCCGCGAGATTATGAGGGGGGGTCTGAAGATGAAGGGCACCTCACAGATGACTCTGGCCATGATTACCTGGGTCCACCGTCAGGGCAAGATGACGGCTCTGACGACAACGACGATGACTTTATGGACATCGACGACCCTCAACCCAGACGCTTTGCCCAGGGCCGTCGTGCTCCTGGCCGCCCTGGCCGCCGGGCTGGGCCTGGGCGCCGTCGCGCTCCTGGCCGCCCTAGGGTGCGCGCCGCCAAAGTTCGTGGGCGTGCTGCCCCAGCTGCAGCTCCTCGTAAGCGTCGCCAGCAGGACCCATTTTATATTTTCAACTGGCAGGATGTGGCTGCTGATGAAGTGAATGACCCTGATGTTACCCCTTTTGATGAGGTACAGGAGGGTTCAGGAGTTACCCCAAGTTTTCCCGCAGGCCCCAATGCTCCACCACATGAGCTTTTTGAGGCATTTTTTGATAAGGAGGTTACTGAGTTTGTCATAGAAGAGACAAACAAGCACCACCAAATCCAGGTGAACTTTTTTGGCAAGGTGACCAAGGGCCACATGAAGCGGTGGACCCCAGTGACTCATCCCGAGTTCATGGTGTTCCTGGCAATCACCATGCTAATGCCTCATGTAAAGAAGCACAGGTTGGCTGACTATTGGATCACCAAAGATCTGATATCCACCCCTGCCTTCGGGAAATACATCTCTCGGGACCGGTACCTCGACATCCTCGGAGCGCTCCATCTTGTCACCAACACCGACATGCATCTCTCTGACAAGCTGTGGAAGATTAGGACGTTGTACGAGATGATGCGAGAACGTTTCACGTCATACTTCACGCCCTTCTGCAACGTCTGTATTGACGAGTCTCTTGTGCTGTTCCGGGGAAAGCTGAGCTTCAGGCAGTACATCCCCTCAAAGAGACATCGCTTTGGTATAAAGTTCTTTGTGCTGTGCGATTGCCAAACTGGTTATGTCCTGGACTTCCTGGTCTACAGCGGGAAGGAAGGGGACGTGGAAATAGACCCCCTCATTGGCTTTGGCGGAGCAGTGGTTCAAGCCATGATGAACCGGTACTTCCAGAAGAATCACGTCCTCTACACGGACAACTACTACACGTCCCCCACTCTCTCAAAGTACCTCCATCAGCGCAAGACGGGGACTGTAGGCACAGTTAGAGCGAAAAGGAAGGGCATGCCAACTTTCCCTCCTAAAACCAAGAAAGGCGATGTCTTCAAAAAGAAGTCGGGACCCATTCTGGCTATTCACTGGCACGACCAGCGGAAGGTCAACCTCCTGAGCACCGTCCACAAGGGGGAAATGGTTGAGACTGGCAAGGTGGATCGCCGCACCCAAGTCAGGGTGACCAAGCCCGATGCTGTAATGGACTACAACATAAATATGAGGCTGGTGGACAAGTCCGACATGCAGATAGGCTTCATCGACTGTCTGCGTACCTCGTGCAGATGGTACAAAAAGTTCTTTCTGCACATGGTGGACATGTCAATGCTGAATGCCTACAATATCTACAGGCTTCGGAATCCGCGCACACCCAGGAAGTTCAGTAGCCTGCGGAGGTTCCAAAAACAGGTGTTGGTGGAGCTCCTGGACAGGTATGCTACGCCACAGAGGGCAGTGGCACAACCTGGGCGCCCCGTTCAGGACCGTATGCAGTGTGCACAGTATCTAAATGTGCACAAGCTCGGTTACCTGCCTCTGGAACGAGATGGAGTCACCATTAGCAGAAGGCGGTGCCATGTCTGCTGGAACAGCCAGGTGAGGCCGAGGAAGCAGAAAAAGACCACCATGCAGTGTGTGGAGTGCCAGCTGTCACTATGTGCTATACCGTGCTTTGCTGAATACCACACCAAGCAGGAGTACTAACTAATAATTGGGCGGGTGCCCAACCCCGAAAAGGGTTGAAATAGGGGAGCTATCCCCCCGCCAAAGGCGGCTTTCTAGGGCCTTTCCTAGCTGATGCTGAGAGGATTGGGTTCTAGTCATGTGGTGATGGGCTGGTCTATCAGAGTGAGAACTGAGCAATCTCTGCCATACCCATAGCTTACTCTGACTGTTCCTTTTACTTATATATTTTCTAGATCTCAAGTGACGGCGTCTCTAACGTGGATTGACCTCCCAATCTACCAAGATTGGAAGCCAAAGCGTCACATTTTTCCCTTGCCCCTCAACTTTCTCTTCATAATTGCTGAGGGACACAGGGCCCTGGGTGGGGCTTTGGTTTCCCGGGCATTTCCGCACCCTCCTCAGCTCCCCGCCATGGAGTGGCTTCGGTCACCCAGGATTTATTGTGGTCGGTGGGGAGGGTTCTGTGGGGGCGCTCGGTTATGGCCTTGGCCTTGCTCGGGGCCTTGGGGCTGTTCGACCAGGCAGCTTGGGGAACAACAACAACAACAACAACTAATAATCATAGTGAAAGTACCAAAGACTGACAATATGTATGTATATAGGCAACAAGTGGAAATAAAACAATGTATTGTGATAAAAAAGTCATGTATTATGAAAACATATATAAATAAGTGAAAAAAGACACAATAAATTGTATATAAAACGTTTACAAAGCATATAACTAAGTGAAAGTGACACATGACATAATATTAGATGGCCAAAGTATAATAAACACCTGTGATAACGAATAATCAGTACCTAATATAACAATAACCTACCTCAATTACTAATAAAATGTACCGTATCAAGTGAAAATGAGCATTATCAGTGACAGTGACACTCTCTCAAGCATATTTACCAAAGTGAAAGTGACACACGAAGTAATATTAGATGGCCAAAGTATAATAAACACCTGTGATAACGAATAATCACTGCCTAATATAACAATAACCTACCTCAATTACTAATAAAATGTACCGTATCAAGTGAAAATGAGCATTATCAGTGACAGTGACACTCTCTCAAGCATATTTACCAAAGTGAAAGTGACACACGAAGTAATATTAGATGGCCAAAGTATAATAAACACCTGTGATAACGAATAATCACTGCCTAATATAACAATAACCTACCTCAATTACTAATAAAATGTACCGTATCAAGTGAAAATGAGCATTATCAGTGACACTCTCTCAAGCATATTTACCAAAGTGAAAGTGACACACGAACTAATATTAGATGGCCAAAGTATAATAAACACCTGTGATAACGAATAATCACTGCCTAATATAACAATAACCAGCCTCAATTACTCATAAAAACTACGGTATCGAGTGAAAATGTGAAATATTATTGACAATGATAGCCTAATACACATATTTTATATAATTGGACTCCAAATAACTATAATAACATCACTATCAATAAATAAAATCGCCTCCGGGAGGTAAAAACTCTGGCGCGACGAGTGGCTAAGTGCGCAGTAGGTTAGCCAAGCCGGGGCCTGGGCCAAGGCGACGCATCCGAACGCGGGAAGATTTTCCCGCATAAAAATCACTCCACTTCCCGCGCTCGCCATTATGCAATCACTTGGGCTAGAGACCTCTACTCAACGGCATTCTACACATGAAGGTTTGTGCAACATTTTTTTTTTTTTTATAACTTTGTGTCATGTATTTCAGGAGTAACAGGTGAATCAACATGGACCAAAATTCCTCAAAACCCCCGGACACAGAGTACAGTCACGATCTACCCTAGCCGGGGTTGGAGGGTTAAGAATGTAAACAGAGAAATCGATCTGGGAGTAACAATATCGAGTAACCTAAAACCGAGTCAACAATGTTCAGAAGTTGTTAAGAAGGCAAACAAAATAATTGGCTTTATAGGCAGGTCATTTGAGCATAAATCCAAAGAAGTTATCCTAACCCTTTACAATTCCTTAGTCCGCCCTCTTCTGGAATACTACGTTCAATCCTGGTGCCCTTATTACCAAAAAGATATAAACAAGCTAGAACGAGTTCAACGTAGAGTTACCAAAATGATACCTAGCCTAAAGAACAAACCATACGAAAAGCGTCTTAGAGAATTAAATCTATTTCCTTTAACCCAGCGCAGATTAAGAGGTGACTTAATTCAAGTGTTCAAAATTATCAAAGGCATAGACAATATGAACTGTAGTAAGTACTTCACTATCGACCAATCTAATTACACGCGGGGAAACGGTTGCAAAATTATTGGTAAATCTTTTAACTCGCACGAATCTAAAAATTTCTTCTTCAATCGAGTTGTCAACTTGTGGAATGGGCTTCCCCGAGACGTTATAGACTGCAGCACCGTTGATTCATTTAAACTCCGCTTAGACAAATATCTCGTATCAAACCCGCGACTGACTGCGTTTGTAAATGAATAACTTTATTTTATCCCCCCCTCAGTTACTAACCCGTCTGTCCCCTACTAACTTCCTAATCCTGCCACGGACATTAGTTCCAGGGCAGTAGTTCCCTTTCCAATGTTCCCTTACCCACTCTAAACCACTGTTTGGACACTTGATCCTCAGTGTTTTGGAGGACAAGCAGCCTAGAAGGGTCACTGTTGCTTGATTTCCTTTGTACTCCTTTGTACTATTCATATAGCTTTGCTTATAACAATGACCCAAAAACATGTATACCCTCGGGCATGTTATCTTTTTGGAGTTCAGTCAAATCTAACAATTCAGGTACTTTTTTACAAAAAAAAAAAAAAAAAAAAAAAAATCTCCAAGTACCAGCAATACTAAAATATGTAAACTTTTTAGAATTATCTCTTCCAGAATTCCTAGCTAGTCCCCATCTCCTGACAAGAAAATGTCCGGATCTAGAAAGAAAAAGACATAGGTCGGTCGGCTCAGAGCCTTCCAGTAAAAAACGGAAGAATAATAATAATATTAATAACAATAACATTTACTCAATTAAGCTTTTACAGAGTGGGTACCACATAATATGTTACAAATATGACGGGTACCAACCTGGCTTAATCCCAACTAAGGATAGTCCATTAAAGCCGGTAGACAAATTCCCATTGGGATCCTTGGAAGTTAACAAACCACAAACATAAAAGCGACCCACCTTCGAAGTCCCAAACTTCCCTGACTCGCAATCAGGATTTCAAGTCCTGCACCCTACACACATATCCCCAGGCCTGGGACATTTATCTGACATGGCCGGTCACCCTGCTAATCCGGTTTTCTTCAAATAAACAAAGAATTACCTGCCTCCTCTACCGCCTTGGCTGAGCCAAGTGCTGAACATGTCATCCCCTCCCCCTCCCTCCCTAGTATGGCTAGGTGATACTATTGAAGAACATGTTGATTCAACCCCGTTGTTTTCTCCACCCACATTGATTCTCCCTAAAAAAATGATTCAGACGAATACTGAAGCTGCAATACATAAACCCAGGAAGCTAGTTGGGCTAATTTCAAGTAATTTTTATTAAATCCATGCAGGAATGTGGCAAGCAAATCCAACGGACATTCTTTTTTACGCCTTTAGATAAAACTATCCGAGATCTCAAAGTAGTTCTCTGGCTCCTTCCAGATCACAACATGACATACCAAACACAGTTCCACTGGCTCAGGTACCTGTCCATCCTAAACAACCTGCTCGTAAAATAACAACTCCCGATACGGGAAACAACCACCAGAGTAATAATAATAATAATAAGCATGTTACTTATTTCTCATAAGCGCCAATTTTTCCGAAGAATTCACTAGCGCTCGAAAAGAGAAAGAAAAAAGAACAAAAATCAATGCATCAAAAGAAGGCTCATATACAACACACATTTAACAATCACCAGCAGTGGCAAAATAGAGTAACACCTACTAATGCTGACACAGGTCATCCAAATTTGGTATCAATACCAAAGTAGTGGATTATTAAAATGGACGAGCTGAAGAATATACGTGCAAAGAAGCACAAGGCCATTTGCTGGACGTAATAAAAAAAAAAAAAAAAAATCCCAATTCGATTGGAGGCGAAGTACTGTACTTTTCTTACACACAGACACACACGGTTCCTTCAGGAAACGCTGCAAACCATAGTCTGGCGTGACTAAGACGGATGGACATATTACCATTAAATCTCTCTAATCCCTATAAATCCGTAGGTTGCTCCACAAAAGATGTCAGGGAACAAAAACCCTATGATGGGGGTATACACTCTAAGAGATGACCCAGGGGCCAAGTGGTTGACTGAGTCAGAGTGATTGACCTTGTCTTGGGGGGATGTCCCCCCCCCCCCCCCCCCACAAAACTCCCGTTGGAGGATCTCCAATTTACCACTAGGCATACATAAAAACTCCCACTCTATTCCCCAGAAGTTCTGGAAATATCTCAGATCCCCAAATAATAAGTTGTAACCAACTAATTGACCCCATGATAAATACACCTACCCTGCACGAATTGACAAAGACGTTAGACTGCGTCAAAGAACCCATAGGTTACTGTAATTTTTTTATCACACAACAACATCCCGCAAATAGCAGAGTCTATCCCTCATCAACACTCCAAGTCCACACTTCATTTTATCAGAAGAGCTTCACGGGGTAATTCTCGGACGACCACCGGGAATGTCAAGATTTGCTCTTGTTTGCGCTTGTAGTGATGTAGGTGAAATCACCAAGGTCGATCCGGGGATCCGCCGTTATTACAAATGTTGAAGCAACTAGAACTAGACAGTATCCACTCATCCAATTGTCCAAAAATACCCAAAGATATGGCCACTCTAGCACTCTCTTCACCTCGATTCACATGTAGTTTGATTCCCCAAACAACCTGAACGAAGTTCATGCTCGGTTACTAAGCCCTCAGATAGATAGGTTGGAGCAGTTTAATAAACAAACTAACCCCTCCTCAGAGTTCTGGCCAACAATGGACAACTTCCTCTAGAATCAAAATATTAATGAACCAAATGTTGACAGACAACGTTGTGATTTAGGTGCCAGAAGGCATTCCAGCTTTCTATCACACATATTTCTCTCCCCAAAAGAGACAGTCTACAACTGAAACCCTACGATAGACATGTTTACCCCTAAACAAATCAATTCACAATAGAAAGTTCAGGATATATTAACTAGTTGCCAAGTAGAACTAATTCTACAATCAAAGGTCTGGATAATTGCTCCAGATATAGAAGAGTCCTCTGGCACATCCCAATACAAGAGGTACCAAAAAAGGTCCTAACTATCTCATTCAGAATCAGAGCGAGAATGTTCACCAGAATTCCTTCCAGCGTGGACATAGCTCCCAGTTTTCACCAAGGGAGTGAAACAAACTCTTCCCCCTATACTCAAAAGTCAGCGTAAAAATACTGTTTAGCCTTCAAGATTGTAGAATACTAAGGTCTTCTCCACTCCATAGCCAGAAAACAAACCCTGATAGTCACGTAACATGTGACAAAAGGAGGTTTCAGACTAAATTTAGAGAAATCAAAATTCTCACTCCTACACAATCAGCAGGAGTAGGATTAATCTGGGATACACAACTCCAGACTATAAAACAAAATCCATCCAATGCCAAAAGTCTTCAAATATAACCATTCACAGTATTACATACCAAGTCTGTAAACAGGAACTGGGATAATCTCCGATAGGCTCCTTAAAAAATTGGGTTCAAAATTACAAGGCTCCTAAGCTTCCTCAGGTTAAAAGAACTAATCTGACCAGGCAACAAAACCGTTCCACTAACACCTCCCAATTCCCTTCTATTCATCCCAAAGAGAATTCGACATCCCCTGGCATTGCGGAGGAAAATCTCAAGTAAATGTAATCAGTGACACATTGGCCAGATCCACCTCCCACTTTTGGGATTGGACACAGATGCTTCGAATTTGATAGGTTGGCACTATCAGTCGTTCTGAAGTTCATCAGTCAAAGAAAATGGACAACCTTAAGTCAGTGTCACACCATACCCAAGAACTAACAGTTCCTCTATTTTCCCAAAGTTCATGCAATATCATTGACCTCCAGGTCAATGTCATACCAGATGGACACCATGACTACTGTAATTGGCTTGGAGAAATAGGTCCCCACCCGGACCAGTTTTCTCTAGAATTGCTCGGGTAAAAGATATGCTTTCTAGCCCAAAACATTCCCCTTTTATCCATGCAACAACTCTACCAGGGTTCCCCAACCCGTAGACAGATATAACACTTGCGATATGGACATCCTCTAATCCAAATGGCTACCATCCTGCGACAAGGAAGTCACAGATACACTCACTAGCCAATACACAGCTTCAACTCTAAGACAGGATAGTTCACGCTTGAAACAATTTACACCTTGGAGTGCAAGTTCAAAACCAGCAGTCTCCATCGGTTGCTGGGTCGCTGAAGCACCTAAAATTCTTAATTGAGTTTAGAAGAGCTAACAATTAACACAATTAAAAACCATGTATCGTCATAAAGAAACCCTTCTTGACGCGTACTAGTTTATCTCTGCCCCAGAAAGACCAACGGGGTTTGGTAGGCAGGTTGGTGTTAAGCTCAGAGCCCCTAATCGCCATTCGCTTTCCTCAATGGTCAATCTCAAAGGACCTAACTTTGTCACAGTCTAGGCCTTCTCCTGTGAGACCACATACGACAAGAAACTTAATAAGTGCGTATTGTCAAAGGACCCAGACCATTGGCCAATGGGTCTCAGAACTGACATCCATGACAAGGTCTACCTAGTTTTGCTACTAAGAAAGACTCTGTACATATGGTTACTACACCAGAGTAATCACAAAAAGGAACACCAGGAACATCTCCCCACACCTTTCTCTATTCCTGCCTTGACAAGAGCAAAAATACTCCATGCTCTATTCCCTGTTAATGCACTATATACAGTAGAGTCACGCATCTCACGCATTTCGATCCCACGATTACGCATCCCACGGTACTATCCAATGGCTACCTGAATTCTCATCCCACGAAAAAACCCACGGATACAGAGCTGATGATGATGTTGAGGGATAGCCTTAAGTATCGGCCCCTCGTTGGTCTTCTTACACCTTCCCCAGTTTTCTTTCTTCACTGTAGATGTATTATTTCTTCATCTAATGGAAGCTAATGGAAGCTCTACAGGACGCCGAACTTGATGCCATGGACGATGATTTCACGGGCTTTGGCGGCGACGGTGGGGTGACGGAGAACGAGAATGGGGCCACGGAGGGTGGTATCTAACATCCGCCTCCCGTCTATCACCACATCCATCACAATAATCACGTCATCAACTTTTCTAAGTTTTTTGTTTGTGTTTTACTTACCTTTCTTTTCATAGCAGCTTGAAAGCCTGTAAGCTTGTTTTGAAAGGCGTCCGTCCGACGCATGTAAACAACAGCTGGTAAGGCGTCGCTTGTTCGTGTGTGGCTGTGTTATTGTTAAGTAGTGAAAAGTAGTGAAAAGTGGCTGACATCGCCACAAAGTTCTCTCCACGGAAATCGTCATCACAACTGAACCAGTTGACTTAGAGAGCTCTACTCAACGCCATTCTACAGGTACGAAACACATCTACGCTAGGGGATGCGCGGGAATGCGGAAGTAGTAAAAATAACAAAAATACGGTAGCCTAGGCGAGACGTTTTTTCGGCCAAATCCCCCAGGTTGTGGGGATATACCGGTATTATAGAATGCGTAGACGAGGCTGGAGGGTTAAAGCAACTTACTTTGGATTATTGGCATGTAAAGTGATGGTCAATAGTCGCCCGACGATAGCCTCCAGTACTTTTGTAATTTTCCCCATTACTTTAATACTCTGCATCCCACGAATTCCGGTCCCACGGTAATATTTCGGCACCAATAAATCGTGGGATGCGAGATTCTACTGTACCTACTCTAAGTCTATTATTCCTAGGAATAAGACACAATTGTGGTTCCCCCATGATGGTCAAATAAGGAGGGAAAGAAAGTGTTAGCATCCCTTTTGCAAAGATAATGAAGGAAGCTGAACCTCAGGTGATCGCAAAATCCCATGATAGGCACATATGGTCCGCTACCATTCTCGCCTTCGAAGATACCACAAAGGATGCAAATGAAAATACCCTTTTTGTCATCCATGCTGGTTCAAATGACGTCATGCGCACCAGATCCGAAGAGTTGATGGAGAAATATCGCAAGATGATCCAGCACTACAAAAACAAGTCAAGGAATATCATCATCTCAGGCATTCTCCCCAAGATCGACGCACCTGACAAATTCTACGACAAGGCTTTCAGCACAAATAGCCGACTAAAACATTTGTGTCTGAGGGAAGAAGTTGAATTCATCAACCTCTGGAACAACTTCTACAACCAGCCTACTCTGTTCCGCAAGGATGGCACTCATCTAAACCCTGTGGGTTCAGCACGCATGGGTCGTCTCCTACACGAAGCAGTCCGCAGCCATGGATCAAAAAACGCCATCCGAGAAGAAGCAGCAGTGACATAAATCATCCAACGCCAAGAAAAAAACAGAGGCAACCGAGGACCACCAGCGATAAGGACCGAAGACAGCGAGGACCGAGGACAGCCATGAACATAAATGTAGATCCGACAAGAACCAAAAATATTATTAAAGAGCGTTCCGTGAGTTCTAAAATAAAAAATTTAAAGGTTTTCTATGCAAACGCTCGTAGCATCCGCAATAAATTTTCAGATTTAGAGGAGCTAGTGTTTACAGAAAATTATGATGTGATTGGCATAACAGAATCTTGGCTCAATACAGAAGATAGAGACTTTTTAGCAGAGTATTCACTTCCCGGTTATGTAATGTTTGAGAAAAGCCGAATAAATCGAAATGGAGGTGGCGTTTTACTTTATATCAAAGAAAGTCTTAACCCTACCCTCTTGTCAAAACCTCAAATTGTGAACGTCGACGCATCTTTTGTGCTAATAAAGAATAATAAAGGTACCAAAATAATACTTGCATTAATATACAGACCTCCAGCTCAATCAGTGCAAACTGACCGAGATATTTACGAACAAATTGCAGATGTAAGTAACTCACAAGATACCATAATTTTTGGTGACTTTAATTTACCTGTGACCAAGTGGGGCGATACTCTTACTTCACACTCCGGACATGACTTGTATACGAACTTGCAAGAGAGTTCGCTTTATCAATTTGTTGGAACGCCGACCCGTGGTAATAACGTTCTTGACATTGTACTTGCAACAAAAGAAGAATTAATAGAGAATTTGAATGTTGGTGATGAATTCAGTAACAGCGACCATCGTACGATAACTTTCACTTTAAAGTTTACTAGTAACGAACCAAATAGTAGCATCGAAAAAGTCCCTAATTTCAAGAAAGCAAACTTCCATAAACTTAGAGCTATGTTTAAAGAAACTGACTGGAGCTTTTTAATTCACAATAACGACATAAATACATCTTGGAAGTTATTCGAAGCCACTTACCTAAAAGCAGTGCAAGACTGCATACCATCGAAAACTCGGCGTCCAGGCCATAATAATAAGCCCAAATGGTGGAATAAAGATATTTCAAACTGCCTGCTTGCTAAAAAATTTGCTAATGATAGATTAAAATCCTCACAAAATGACGAAGAACGGGTGAAATTTGTAGAGCTACGACGCAAAGCCAAAAAGTTAATTAAGCAAAGTAAAAAGACCTTAGAGTTACATATTGCGAATCAAAGTAAAACAAACCCGAAAGAATTCTATAGTTATATCAGAAAGAAAAAAGTTGTTACTTCAACTGTTGGACCGTTAGTCGATGAAAATGGAGAATACACCAAAGACGAAGAACAAATGAGTAATGCCCTCAATACCTTCTTTGCATCAGTTTTTACAACAGAAGACCTCAGTGATATCCCTACACCATCGCCGATTCAGATTGATAATTCAGATGTTCTAAGCAATATCACCGTTACAGAGAGAGAAGTATTGAATTGTTTAGATAAACTCAAGGTAAATAAAACGCCTGGACCTGATACAATCTCGCCTAGAGTTCTAAAGGAAGCTAAGGATGAGCTCTCTAAACCACTGACATTACTATTCAATAAATCCTTGCAGTCTGGAACTATGCCCGATCAGTGGAAGCTAGCCAACGTAACACCGATATTCAAAAAAGGCAGCAAATCCCTACCCAGTAACTATCGTCCAATTAGCTTAACCTCAGTTGTATGTAAAATGCTAGAAACGGTCATACGAGACAGACTCGTAAATCACTTAGAGGAAAATAACATACTTAAAGATACTCAACACGGCTTTCGTAAAAAACGTTCCTGTTTAACAAACCTCTTAGACTTCTTCCACGATATCCTCAACCTCTACGATGAGAGTAAAGCTGTAGATATTATATACCTTGATTTTCAAAAGGCCTTTGACAAAGTTCCCCACAAACGTTTACTGCTAAAACTAAAAGCGCATGGAATACAAGACGGTGTGTTGAAATGGATAGAAAATTGGCTCAGCGACAGAAAGCAAAGAGTAGTCATAAACGGAAAGGCATCAAAATGGACCAATGTAAGTAGCGGGGTACCCCAGGGATCGGTACTAGGACCAATTCTCTTTCTAATTTACATCAACGACATAGATGAGGGTCTCACCTGTACAATCTCAAAATTTGCTGACGATACAAAAATTGCAAATAGCGTACTCTCAAAAGAACAAGTTGACGATATGCAACACAATCTAGATAAATTGTCATGTTGGGCCCAAATTTGGCAAATGAGTTTCAATGCGGATAAATGTAAAGTACTACATATCGGATACCTAAATGAGAAAGCAAACTATTCGATGAATGGCACTCAGCTTAAGAATGTAAACAGAGAAACCGATCTGGGAGTAACAATATCGAGTAACCTAAAACCGAGTCAACAATGTTCAGAAGTTGTTAAGAAGGCAAACAAAATAATTGGCTTTATAGGCAGGTCATTTGAGCATAAATCCAAAGAAGTTATCCTAACCCTTTACAATTCATTAGTCCGCCCTCTTCTGGAATACTGCGTTCAATCCTGGTGCCCTTATTACCAAAAAGATATAAACAAGCTAGAACGAGTTCAACGTAGAGTTACCAAAATGATACCTAGCCTAAAGAACAAACCATACGAAGAGCGTCTTAGAGAATTAAATCTATTTCCTTTAACCCAGCGCAGATTAAGAGGTGACTTAATTCAAGTGTTCAAAGGCATCGACAATATGAACTGTAGTAAGTACTTCACTATCGACCAATCTAATTACACGCAGGGAAACGGTTGCAAAATTATTGGTAAATCTTTTAACTCACACGAATCTAAGAATTTCTTCTTCAATCGAGTTGTCAACTTGTGGAATGGGCTTCCCCGAAACGTTATAGACTGCATCACCGTTGATTCATTTAAACTCCGCCTAGACAAATATCTCGCATCAAACCCGCGACTGACTGCGTTTGTAAATGAATAACTTTATTTTTTCCCCCCCTCAGTTATCCACCCATCTGTCCCCTACTAACTTCCTAATCCTGCCACGGACATTAGTTCCAGGGCAGTAATTCCCTTTCCAATGTTCCCTTACCCACTCTAAACCACTGTTTGGACACTTGATCCTCAGTGTTTTGGAGGACAAGCAACCTAGAAGGGTCACTAGATCTGTTGTTGCTTGATTTCCTTTGTACTCCTTTGTACCATTAGTTTTCCTAAATGGGTGTTTTCAGGGAAAGATATAACTCAGACGGGCCTGTTGGTCCTCTAGCAATGCGTCCCTAGCTATATACTTGTCGGTACATCTGGAGAAGTCCAAAATTACCAAACATAGCTGTAGGGCAGGATGATGCCCCCCTAAGCCAATAAGTAGATGGTTATGTTTATTCAATGCCTTATTACCAGGGTGTAAGGTAATAGAAAGTGCATCCTACCTGTCACCTTAAATGAAAAAAGGGGGGGTGGGGGAGTGTAAGTCCAGGACAAGTTGGCAGGACACACAATCCGGAATGAATAACAAGAGTGCTATTGCTGCACTAGATCTGTTACATAACAATATCTATACGTTATTGCAACTATAAATACATAACTTTAGTCTAATTTTAATTTTGTGATAGACAATTATCAGTATTCACACCTCAGTAGTTCTGTCTTTCCGAGATAAGGCTTCTTTAATGGTACCCGCCTTATACATCTTTTTCTTACGACTATACTCTTATATTTAGACACATGTCACAGTTTTCGTTTTGATCTTCCTAATAGATTCTCGCGGTTTAGCTTGATGAGCATATGAAGGTCCCTCCACCGGTCGTGATATTCTAGGCGCTTACGTCATTGACGTAAGGAGCCACCAATAAATTACGGTTTTGACAACCCGTAAGGGAAGGAAGGAAAAACTAATATTTATTGGTGGCTCCTGGAGTCAATGACGAAAAGTGCCCTCCCACCATCCCCTTCCCATACACATGCTCAACTTGATATTACATTAGAGATAGTCCCCGAGGGGGACATGTGGCTAGCTGTGTATGGGAAACAGAGGGAGATCAGAGTGTGCGTACAGTAGGCGCGGTGTTCAAACTGTGCTAATTCTTTTCTTTTTATTTCCTACTTTTCAGTGGCTCCATCCCAATGACGTACCGTAGGAATGATTAAGGGGTACCCCCTATGATGATCTTGGTTCTCGACCGCCGTGATCTAGGTTAGCCCGGGCTCAGAGGAGCCCGGAACGAGGCCATATTAACATAGGCGCTTACGTCATTGACTCCAGGAGCCACCAATAAATATTAGTTTTTCCTTCCTTCCCTTACGGGTTGTCAAAACCGTAATATATAATTTACTGTCTAACCCTACTGGAACTAAATATACTAAGCATAGAAAGAATTCAAAGCTTGGTTATACTTTACCCTTTATCTAGGTCATTTTAGATACATAAGGTTACATAATTGAATTCGTACCCAAGGAAATGCTTAGCGTGTTGTCAATCATGGGATAGGTTTTACATAGCCTCACTGCCTTCCAACTGACATAGTGCTGTTTATTAATGCCACTAGCAGAACTTGAAGCTATACCTGTCCCCCACTCTCTTGCTTTGTAAATGAAGGGGTAAATAAAAATGCACTCCAAGGCCCTGTTTTGTTTTTCTACAAAGCACAAAAAGAGGGAAGCGGGGATAGCTTCAACTAATATTCATCACATTATTTGTCTTCGTCAAGGTTTTAGCCTCTATAAACCTTGCCATTGAGTGTTACTGTATTACTGTAATAAGAGAAAATGTGAAGATTATTCTTAGGTACAAACTGTAATTAAATATACGGTACTGATATATATGAAGTATAAGATCATATAGCTATTTATAACTACAATACTTAACCCTCGTAGCCTGGCTGGGTTTAACCCTTGTAACACTGATGGCCTCCCAGAAGGCATTAGCAGTCTTCCCTGTGGGCCCCGGATGGCCTCTGAGAAGGCTAAGGTCTATTCTAAGGCTTAACCCTTCCTACCCGGCCTGCCTTAGGTAAGGACAGCTCGAAAGAAGGGCCGCTACCCGGTATGCCTTACCTATGGCAGCAGCTTAATAGCCTAATTAAGCTTGGTCTGAACGCCGTGCGTACGACGTATGTCAACAAACCCAAGCGTTGCGTCACCGCACCTCCGAAAACAAGAAGAAGACTCTTCAATGTTATTGTTCTGACGTCAGACGAAATTAGTGTCTGAAAAGCCCCCATATTGGCAACATCTCTGCAATATTTGCTCCACTGAAATCGTCATCACAACTGAACCAGTTGACTTACAGAGCTCTACTCAACGCCAAAATACAGATTGAAAACCGCACTACGATTATAGATAAGTGGGAAAGTTCTAGCAGTGAAAATAAACATAAATACGGTAGCCTAGGCCTAGACGTTTTTCAGCCATTTCGCCCGGGTAGGGGCGACTGTCATTGGGTAAGACAGCCCGGGTAGGAAGGGTTAAAACCACACTAGAGAAAGTTTTGTCGTCTTATCGGGTGGTCCGTATAACGAACAAAAACAAGAACACACAGCCAGCCAGTCATGTGACTTCTGACTTCAAGCAAACCTTACGAATGCTTGTATTGATTTTCCTGAGTCCTAAACGATGCATGAAAGCAGATGAGTGACTAAGGAATGATTACAATGGTGAAATAAATCAGTAATTAATATAATCAATATTATTACATAATACATAATACAAAATCCATAATCAAAATAAATTGTTGAGCGTACTGTATGTAAATAGACCGTAGCCATGGCCGACACATTCGAACGACACTCGGTACTTTTCTCAAACACCGGGTCTTATTTTCCACCTCCCACAATAACCGCTCAATGTTCAGTGTTCTAGTCTTCACCCATTGCAAGACAACAATGATTACTGCCCCTGGTGTGTGAAGAAAATATATATAATGTATATAAACTATATTAGGCCATGTATTTGCACAGATATGAGAATCGGTAAATGACGAAAACCGGGAGTACAGTAAACACTAATTCTAGGCTAGACCGCCATAACCGAGCTATTTATTTCCCCATAAAAACTGAACTACTTGATCTAGAGACTTCTAGTCTTCACCCATCGCAAGATAACAAGCGTATTTAAAAGTGCGTTTCCAGCGCTGGCGGAGATTTAAAGGTGTAAAGGGCCCGTGGGACGAGGGTTAAACTTTCACGCCACTGTATCTATTAGGGGAGTCAGCAATTTGCGATGGTTTTCAATGATAAAAATCTCTGCAACGGAATGGCCTAACTGGCATAAGTAATATGTCTACATGTAGCACAAACCTTCGTCTTGAGAATGGCTAAATCTAGAACCCTCTACATCAAGTGGTTCTTCTGTGACAATGTGGTGATTACAGGTACCTTTGCCACCAGAATCACGCCGCGTCCAAACCTTTGCCCGTACTACGACTTTGGCTTGTACACACTCGCAACTCCCATAGATTCTGGTAGGCGATTTTAGTAACTACAGTAAGATCTCAAATCCTGAGCCTTTTTGTCCTGCAATTTTGGTTCCCACGGTACCTCCCAATATATACCCATTCATATTTCCTGCAGCCAGATTCAACTCTCCCGCGAATGAGGATAGGTGAAATCTTTACATTTTGGTTGAATCCACCTGTAGTAAACAGAGTAATCTTGACCAAACCAATTTGTAAACCTCACATCTATTGTAAGTTGTTAACCAGTATACTAATATACCGCAAATATCGATCGGTTTCAAGCGGGAGTCTAAACCCTGAGTCATTTCTGCCGCTTTCGTTTACGTAATAAAATATAAAATACTGTTAAAGTAATAACTTTACCAAGTTTTCATATACAATAATATGTTTATGAGGAAATTATATCATTATAATAAATAGTTAAGGCCAAGAAAGCTTAATTAAACTGTATAACATGGAATTATATTAAGTCGGTTTATTGGTGGCTGGTTTAGCAACACAAAAACAACGCACAGAAAACACGAGTGTGAATCACCAATCTGGGCTTGTTTTTGTCCAAATAAAGATGTGATATATGTTTTATTGGCCAGTTGCATGTTACATAGTACAGTAGATGTAGTTTAGATTAAGAGTTAGTGAGTCACAAAAAACAGAAATATTCAAACTGCCTTCAGTAATAAATTAGTTGGTAAAAATCTAAACCACCGGACCCCATTAGCATTTTCCCAATTTGTTCAATTATTTATCATTATACAGTATATCCCGCGTTTTTTCGATCCCATAGCAACCCTACAGTACCAATTAACCCATAAACGGCGAGAAAGCTCATAAGAAGTTTTACTGGGCGAGGGCGGCAAAGCTCTTAAGAGGGAGGCCTAAAAAAACTATTTAAACAGCCCCAGTAGCACTAAAAAAAAAAAAAATTGTTTTCCCTATACCTCATATCACTCCTCCACATCCCCTCCTTCCCCCTTCAATTATCACCTATTTTCCATGTTATTCCCTAATTCGTTGGTATATTTTGGTGCTAACATTAGCAAAATGTGTGGAGGATGTGCTTACGTGCCTAGCGGGTGTGTTACATAAGCGAGTGTGTGTATGAGTAAGCTCAGTGTGGCTTGAGGCCTCGTGGAGGGAGGGGTTGCCTCAATTTTCTCCATAATTCATGAATGGGCTGGTCCATCTATATTCGCGATTTTGACCAGAAAAATAATATTTTCACTTGTTTTATTGTTGTTACAGGTTACTATCTTCATAGTGAAGGTAAAATAGGCTCATATGAATAAGTAATAACGATATTTATCGTAAAATGACGATTATAGGCCTGAATGGAGCCTATATGCTCGCCCATGGGCAGCTAGTTCAATACCCCCCCCCTCGCCGTTTCCGGGTTAACCGCGGAATTCGAAATCTTACTGTAATCACAGCTGTTATTACTGTAATAATGTCACATATTGATATATTTTACTACTACAGTAAAAGTCCTGTAATCCGAATAGCAGGGGACCGGGCCTCGTTCCGATTACCGGATTTTTCGGATTATTGGAATTTACCCCTATGAACCTGTGTATTAATGGCCTGACGAAAACCTGAACACAATATAGGCTATGCATATGCACAATATAACGCTATACCTGTACATCCAATATGACACATAATGGTAAACTTTTAAAGTGATTTCATGAACATATGATATGTGTGTGTACCGTTATGTGTTATTTGGGTGGGTTTTGGGTGGCCTAATGCCTCAAAAAGGGGACTTTGGGACCTTTTGAAATTCGGACTATCGGGTGAATTCGGATTTGGCCTCATTTAAAAAAAATCGGACTATTGGGAGATTCCAATTATCGGTCGTCGGATTATCGGACTTTTACTGTACAGTATTACCATTCTTATGTCAGTGTACAGTGCTTGTGTGCATGGGTTCAGTCTCCAAGAAAATTATAGAACCATGCTTGCTTCACCGTGGCAGGACAGACTGAGCCTGGTGTATGTTGGCAGTACGTCTACCATGACATACAAAGCTTACTCGCGCACAGTTTAACCCCTCCACTTCGGCTGTCCTCTTACACTCCATACCCCCTGAAGCGGCCCATATGGCCTTAACAGCTAAGCAATGGTAATAGGTAGAAAGATCAGCTTAACCTATAAACGGCGAGGGGGGGTATTGAACCCGGTCCCCATGGGCGAGCATATAGGCTCCATTCAGGCCTATAATCGTCGTTTTACGATAAATATCGTTATTACTTATTCATATGAGCCTATTTTACCTTCACTATGAAGATAGTAACCTGTAACAACAATAAAACAAGTGAAAATATAATTTTTCTGGTCAAAATCGCGAATATAGATGGACCAGCCCATTCATGAATTATGGAGAAAATTGAGGCAACCCCTCCCTCCACAAGGCCTCAAGCCACACTGAGCCTACTCATACACACACTCGGTTGTGTAACACACCCGCTAGGCACGTAAGCACATCCTCCACACATTTTGCTAATGTTAGCACCAAACTATACCAATGAATTAGGGAATAACAGGGAAAATAGGTAATAATTGAAGGGGGAGGGGAAAAGGAGGAAGGAGGGGGATGTGGAGTGATATGAGGTACTGTATAGGGAAAAAAAAAAAAAAAAAAAAATTGTTTAGTGCTACTGGGGCCGTTTAAATGTTTTTTTAGGCCTCCCTCTTAAGAGCTTTGCCGCCCTCGCCCAGTAAAACCTGTTATGAGCTTTGCCGCCATTTACGGGTTGATGGGAAAATGTAGTTCTTACTGTTTGTCTTGAACCTGGCATTGACTGGACATTGCTGTCATCTGGTTGTAGTGTTATGAGGCTGTGAAAATTAAGAGCGCGGGAGTATAAGAGGGCATCCAAGTTCCGCGGTAAAAGTTTGGTGTGTAGTATAAGAGAACAGCTGATTTTGAAGGGTTAAAGCACAAATAGAGTTGTATCCTTGGGAAAGGACACCCGGGCTCCATGGGTTAACAGAAATTGTCTTAAAATACACATAGCATAAAAAATTAAGGGTCTGCTGTAAAGGGATACCTAAAGTGTGAAAAGCGGTCACAATATGTCAGGATATAGCTTCGAATTAAAAGGAGCTCTTTAAAGAAGTTTATGCTCCTCCTTGGGCTCACCCCTCACCCGAGCCCTTGAGTGTTTCATGTCGCTTCGTAATAAAACCGTAACAAATATGCATTCCAGGCTTCTTGTTCTTTCTTAACTTAATTAATGAGCTGTTGAAGGCCCTATAAACCCTGACGTATTCAAATGTTATAATAAGAAAAACGAGTGGGTCAAATGATATATTAAAAAGAAAATAAGTGGAAGTCACATATTGTTGTCATTTTGAGGACATTCTGTCAATTGGATCTGGCATTACTACAAACAAGCAAACTTAAAACACAATATGTATGAATAATGAAAATGTATTCCCAGAGTAAGTGTCAATCATATTGTAATTATAACATGGGTTCTCTATAGCCCGTATTTATTTTTTATTTTATTTTTGTTTCTATGTTCCAACTACTCCCTCTCGGGCATACTGTAGGCTGAGAGTCTGTACATTCAACGGTGAAGCCCGTGAGATCTCGTTCCAGTCTAGGGAGTGACATGTGAAGCGTTTTGAGCTGCAACCAGCCCCTGCCATCTTGCCTTCGCAAGATGCACGGGGCCCAGTTGCACACCCACGGCTTTTAGTAGTCACATCTCTGAAGCTGCTTCACACTATGCGCTTCACTGTCTCACCCCTTAGACTCGGACCTTCACTTTCAGAACGCCACTTATTGAGCAATTAATTTACTAGGCATTGCCCCCCTATAGCCTATTTTGAATATGGGAATATTCATACAGTACAGTGCTATTTAATCTCGGAACAATGAGGGTATTTTTGGTATTTCGGTGGGCTTTGTGGTAATGCACTGTCAACACAAATTCCATCCCAATAATATCTTCCCATTGATACATCGGAATTCGAACCAGGGACCATTGGATTACCAGTCCAGTGACATGACCACTCCACCACACCTCCCCTATAGAGTGAATTTGTTGTGAACGAGGTTTTACGTCTACCATATTCTTGTGCACGTAAGAGATATACATCCAGCAAAACCTAAAACTGAGTGACAAGAACCAATCAATCAGTTAAAATTACCTCATCTAATGTATTATATAAACATTTATGTTTATGTAACAAGGTAAGTCCTCAGGGCATTGAAACGTTCCATTTATGAATTAAAACAATTAAAAACCAAAAGGTATCACCGTACTGTACTACTTTCAGACAAGGCAGCCTATTCAATACCTCAATAGAAGCTCCTACTCTCTACTAAGTCTGTATGACACATATCATACATATACATACATATATAAACTTAAAGACCGAGTGCTTCACACAAAGTGCGGTTCTAGGCTCATGTCCTAATGGCGGCGCTCCAGACAGCCCTGTTCAGAGCTGCCTAACTTTAATTCAAGATCAGACCGTTAGGTCTGATCCTACGTGATCAAGAACACACTATTAAAACACACACTATACTGTATATACAGTAGAATATTAAGGGAAATAATATACATTCCACAGTAGAAAAAAATGTGTCCATAGCCCAACTAGACTTATGATTATAAATAATAATATGGATACATAGACATAACTTGTTTTCTCTTGTAACATCCCCCTGACCCCCCACACTGCCTACTTTATAAATATAAAGATGAATTTTGAAAGAGCTCCTTTGGCTATTAATGAATGGTAAAATATTAAGAAAATACAATTTGCATGAAAGCAACACAAATCTTCGATATTTCCATAGATACAGTTTACAAAAAAATAAGGAATATCTTACCGAGAAACCTGTTCATTGAATGTCTCATTTTGAGTAATTAGCAAGAAAGTGTAATTTTTATCATAGATGGAACTTGTAAGAAGCTTGGCCCTGGAGATAAGCTTCCTGACAGTTTTCTAAGACTCCAGTACTGTGTATGTAATGAACAAACAGCTTGTAAATACAAGTGACAAGCAGTTACTATACAGTTGGTGATGAATGGACCTCAGTTTATGGCCGAAATAGTGAATGGTAAATAAACATGAAACTCTCATCTTAGCAATAGAATGGGAAGCTGTCATTGTGACATAATATAAATGCGGGTCAAAATTTAGAAAGGTTTGCAGCATTAGACATGGCTGCGATTTCATACCCATTCTTCCTTGGCTAGAGTTAATAAGAAATAGGCTTTTGCTAATGATTTTTGTAGGATATGTTTCAAATTATAATTATGGTCTTGATGCTAGCAGGTTTGTGGAAAGTACTTAGAATATACGGAGTAGATGGCAAGTTGCTGAAAGCAGTGAAGAGCATGTATGAGGGTGCAAAGGCGGCAGTACGTGTGGAGAGTGAGCAGAGTGAGTTCTTTGACCTGAATGTTGGTTTGAAACAGGGGTGTGTGATGTCCCCGTGGTTGTTTACTGTATATATGGATGGAGTCATGAAAGAAATACTATCAAGAGCAGTGGATGTTGGTGTATCGCTGAAAAGGGAGGGAATTGAGTGGAAGCTACCTATACAGCACAGTACTGCTGTTTGCGGATGATAGTTCTGATGAGTGATAATGAATGGGAGTTGCAGGGTCTGGTAAATGAGTTTGGAACAGTGTGCGAAAAACGGAATTAGAAGGTAAATGCGGGGAAGAGCAAGGTTATGGTCTTCGAAAGGGGTGAAGTCACAGAGAATGAGGTGAAGCTGAACGGTCAGGCTATGGAGATCGTCAACTCTTTTAAGTATCTGGGCAGTGTGTTGAGTAAAGATGGGACTATGGATGAAGAAGTGCGGGAGAGGGTACAACAGGGGAAGAGGATTGTAGGAACGCTGAAAGCAGTAACAAGAAATAGGGTGGTCAGTATGGAAGTGAAGAAGTCCTTGCATGACAGTGTGGTAATCCCGACACTGACTTACGGAAGCGAAGCATGGACGTTGGTTGAGAGACTCAGACCAAGAGTGAGAGCAGTGGAAATTAATTACTTAACCTAAGACGTGCGCATGGGGGGTATGAGACACCACATGCCTGTGCGCACGTATTTGAGCTGTTCCCATCACTAACATCGTTATTTTACCATAAATAGCATTAATACTTATCCATATGCGCCTATTTTACGTTGATTATAAAGGTATTAACCTGGTACAGCAATAAAACAAGTGGAAACAGCGTTTGGATGGTCAAAATCGGCGATACAGGCTGGGAGTTACATAAGTTATGGCTGAGGCAACCTCCCTCCCCTCCACTCGTCCCCACGTCTGGAGAGAGATTGTCGATCGATACTCTCTCTCTCTCTCTTGCACTCGCTTGGTAACAGTGATGACAACGTCCTGCTTGCAACTCGCTAATGTTAGCACGAAAATAGACCACAGAATAAGGGAATAACAGGGAAAATAGGTGATAACTGAAGGAGGGGGGGGGGGGGGGAAGTGGGGAAGGAGGGGTTGTGGAGGAGTGATATTTGGCATGGCCCAGGGGCAAAAAAAAAAAAAGTTCAATTTTTTTTGGGGTGTTTTAAATGGATTTTTTTAGGCCCAGGATCTTAAGTCTTCCCGCAGTCGCCCGGGAAAACTCTTAAGAGTCTTCCCGCACTTGCCGGGTTAAGAAGTGCGTGCAGAGTTACATGGAGGGATAGACAGACTAATGAGGAAGTAAGAAGGTGTGGTGTGGAGGTAGATGTGCTGGAAAGTGTGAAAAGAAACAACTTGAGATGGTTCGGCCATATGGAACGTATGGAAAGCGAGAGAATGACTAAGAGGGTGTACGAGAGCGAGGTGGAGGGACAGAGAGGGAGAGGTAGACCGAAAGAGAGGTGGAAGGATGGAGTGAGGAAGTATATGAACGAAGGCGGTGCTGGTTGGGGGGAGGGGCGTCGACTGACTGGGGACAGAGGTGCATGGGGGCGGTTCGTTCGTGGCCACCCCTTCGGGGATCACGGCGTCAGGCAATAGATAGATAGATAGATAGATAGATAGATAGATAGATGCTAGCAAAGCCAACCAACCACTGTGTCTAGCTGTACTGTAGGCGTTTTCCTAAATGTTAGAATGAGGAGTGGAAGTGTGTGTAGCCATGGAGATAAGTTCATTAACCCTTTCAGTGCTGGCTTATTTCTGCTATAATAGGGCTCATTCAGGCAATCCTGATTGCTTAAGCAAGTACCTGAAGGAGAAAAAAAATTGCAGCAAAAAAATAGAAGAAAATCGCTTTAAAATAACACCAGAACAAGCTTTGTAGCGCTACCACAGACATCGGCAATATTCGCTAATAATTAGTAATGTCACGCTACATTTGCCTTTGGCAGCGCTGCATATATCTCGCGAGACATGGGGTGAGACTCTCAATGCCGCGGAAAATGTGCCGAAGAGCGGACGGGGACCTGCTGCGCTCCTGCTCACTCGCACCCGTCTCCACAGGCTTTACCCCATAAAATACGGGAGGCCTCATATGAGGGGTAAACAAAAAAAAAGTAGGCTACAGATGCACATCAACAACAACAACAGCTATTGTGTGTGGTCACTGTTGCCACATTAAATAACTTCAGTTTAATCATCAGTAATAACATTGTAAGTGCCCTCAGAACTCCTTGAATTACTCTCCTCTTTGATAATCCAGTCTGAGTGAAGATGTTTATATATTCACTTAGAATGAACTAATACATGTCGGGCGAGGTGTCCTTTTCTGGAGAACCATTTGTCACAATAATCACACTTAAATTCTTTCAACTCTGAATGAACTAATAAATGTCTGTCTAAGTGTTCTTTCCTTGAAAAACATTTACTACAAACTTCACAGTGAAACTCCTTCACCTGTGAATGAACTAATAAATGTCTGGTAAGATGTTCTTTTCTTGAAAAACATTTTTCACAATGCTCACACTCAAATTCTCTCACTTCTGAATGAACTAATGAATGTCTGGTTAGGTGTTCTTTCCTTGAGAAACATTTGTCACAAAGATCGCAACTAAACTCCTTCAAGGATGGCTGTGTTCTGTGCTGGGTCATCTGACTAGCCTCTTGACCTCCCAGCATGATGAGTTTGTCAATATTTAATGTTGGAATGTCAGTAGGAGAAACTACGAATTGATGATGCTTTCACTATCACTAATATTTGAACAAACTATGAAATTATGGCTTGAAGAAACAAAATTATATGGAAGTATCTGTTAGGCAGCTCTTGTGTTCATGTTCTACTCCAGTTGTTCACCTGAAAATGAGAAAGATATAATTAATGTAGTGTATATATAAAAATAAAATCTATTAACTAAATAACCAGCGTTAATGCATTCCCATCCTTAACCCATTGATTGCGGGAGACGTTCCTGAACGCCATGGCAATTTACAGCATTCTACAGGCTTTTAATGTTTTTTAAAGCCTGTAAAATCGAGTGCAAGGGAGCGGGAGCGCGAGAGGCCACACATCCTTCTCTCAGCCAGGCAGCTGTGGCACTGAGAGCTCTTAGTCAGAGTCTCGCGAGATATACAATGCTGCCAAAGGCAAATGTAGCGAGAAATTAGCGAGAATTGCTCATTTTAGCGAATGTCTATGGTAGTGCTGCGGGTGAACCCCGCGAGCTACAAAGCTCTTTCTGGCGTCATTTTAAAGCTATTTTCTTCTAGTTTTCGCCTGAATGATTTTAATTTCATTCAGATACTTGCCTAATCAATCAGGAGTGCCTGAATGAGCCCCAATATTGCGAAAACATCACCGCACCTTAAGTGTTAACCCCTTCTGTACTGCAGCGTCTTTTACATTTTATTCTAGCTATATTTAGATGATTTTGTGCAGCTTAACCCTCTCACCACGGAAGGCCTGTTGAACGCCCATAAAAAAGCATATAACAGCTGCCCGGAAGGCCTCTTGAACGCCCAGTGGTTGAAAGCCTGTGAGCTTCGTGTGCGAGGCGTCGGTCCGACGCATGTAAACAACAGCCGGCTGGACCGACGCCCCGCATCTCCGGCCACAAGAAGGAGAGCGTCGCTTGTTCGTGTGTGCCTGTATGTTGTTGTTAAGTATCGAAAAGTGGTGTAAAGTGGCTGTTTTGGCCATAAAGTTATCTCCAATGAAATCATCATCACAGCTCAACCAGTTGACTTAGAGAGCTCTACTTAATGCCATTCTACAGGTAAATAACACAGCTACGCTTGGGGATGCGCGGGAATGCGGGAAGCAGTCTGATTAACGAATATACGGTAGCCTAGCCTAGACGTTTTTCGGCCAAAACACCCGGGTTTCGAGGAATATATATATAATACATAGCCGGGGCTGGAGGGTTAAGAAGGATCTGTGGTAGTAAAAATGGTTAAGTGAGATAGTTCGAAGCCTGTTATTTGCTGGAGGCCCTTTATCAATTGAATAAAATTGTGTATTAGTAGCCAAAATAAAGTTCAAAAGACGTCTCCGGTACAGAAGGGGTTAAATGTAATCATCGTATTTTCTAAGCAGAAGTCTACCTCTAAAGTTAAGCAGGTGAGAACCTATTATAGTGAAAAATCAGTAACTTATTTTAATATACATATTGAACAATATGCATTAAGTATATGCTCATTTAAGTATTTGGGCAGTGTGTTGAATAAAGATGGGAGTATGGATGAAGAAGTGCAGGAGAGGGTGCAACAGGTGAAGAGGGTTGTAGGAACGCTGAAAGCAGTAGCAAGAAATAGAGTGGTCAGCATGAAAGTAAAGAAGTCCTTGACTGTGTGGTAATCCCGATATTAACTTACGGGAGCGAAGCATGGACGTTGGTGGAGAGACTAAAACCAAGGGTGAGAGGGGTGAAAATAAGTTACTTGAGAAGTGCGTGCAGAGTTACATGGAGGGATAGCCAGACGAATGAGGAAGTACTAGAGAGGTGTGGTGTGGATGTAGATTTGCTGGAAATTGTGAAAAGGATCACCTTGTGGAACGTATGGGAAGCGAGAAAATTACTAAGAGAGTGTACGATAGTGAGGCGGAAGGACAGAGAGGGAGAGGTAGACCGAGTGAAAGGTGGAAGGATGGAGTTAAGAAGTATATGCGTGAAAGCGGTGCTGGATGGGATGAGGGACATCGACTGACTGGGGACAGAGGTGCATGGGGGCGTTTCGTTCGTGGCTACCCCTTCGGGGATCGACCTCTAATGAGAAATACAAAAATGTCCAAGAAACTATACAGGGTTTGACAGCGGTTTTAACCAATAACCAGTTGTGGTACGAGAGTCCACCTTGAAAAGATTTAATTCTTAAAAGAGGCTACTAAGGCTTGGGAACTGCATGCAACGGTTGCAATAACATAACGTCTTGCCACAATCACAACGGATTGACTGTGACAAAAACTGTGGGACATGGTTTAATTTAATTTGCATTAATCATTCGATAGGCACAGACACTGTAGAAGGGTACAATTGTGATGAGTGTTTTTGAGACAATTAGGTGCATATCCTAGCTATGTGATTCTATTTTTGACGAGTGCATTTTAACCCTCTCACGTCCTTGACGCAATTTTGAGCCTATTAGGGATACTTTAAAGCCTTTGTTACCATCAGGGGTATTTAGAAACCTTTAGTTTAGTTACTTCAACCTCTGCAGTTGTCTTTGAGTTAGCTGTGGGCAGAAAACTAATTTTGGAGAGGTAATTATAAGAGTGAGAGAACTCTATTTATTATTGCTAATCTGGCAACCTCTGCATCATATGGTAGTGAGAGGGTTAATAAGAGATTATATGCTGTTACAATAGGCTGCAATATGGCTTCTGTCTTTGTTTAGTCTGTCTACTCTGTCTTTAGTCGGCCACACTAAAAAAATAAAATAAAAACAAAAAATAAATAAATTAAATAAATAAAAATAGGAAACAATGGGGAATGGGCCTGAGTAAATACATACATACTGTACATACAATACAATATCCCCTGATAAGCCAAAACTATTTTGGGACAGTGGACATCACTTTGAGAGAGAAAAAAAAAAAAAAAAAAAAAAAAAAAAAAAAAAAAAAAAAAAAATGGGGGGGGGGGGGTTCAGTGTTGCATACCTCTGTTGGTGGCCTGGAAATGCAACGTGAGGATGTGTATTATAATTTAAAACCAGCATATAAGTTTAAATAATTAAATTATATAAAGTACACGGTACTTTATGAAGGCCGAAAGCTCTTCTATTATTAGTTGGTCTGTTTTAACCCCGCCTCCACGGTTGTCATTTTAAAATGACACCGCGGCAGATGGGCAGGAGTCCGGGTGTCATTTTAAAATCCGTAAGCTTGAAAACCAATTAAGTTGGTTTGAAAGCTGTGCGTCGAACCGTATGTAAACAAAGCCTGTCGGAGCGACGCGCACCTTCAAAATCAAGGAGATGTCCGACTTTTGTTGTTATTGTTTTGGAGAACAAGATTAGTTGTTATTATTGGGAGATACAGTAGGGTCCCGCATAAAACGTGTTCGCATAAAACGAGTCTCGATTAAAACGACCGACCTAAAATATTAATATTTAATTTTCGATCAGAACGAATGTGATCACATAAAATGAGTCCGCCGCCAAAGTGGGGCAAATACAAGGAGTTTTCATATAGAGCGCCGAAATATCGTACAAAACGTACAAAATATCGTACGCTTTCATATAAAACGCCGAAATATCGTACAAAACGTACGAAATATCGTTCGCTTTGTACGAAAATTTTCGCTTACAGTGAACATTGACGATATTGCGCCACCAAAATGCTGTGTTCACATAAAACGAATTCACATAAAACGCCCTCGTTTATCGACCATAAACTCGTTTTATGTGAGACCCTACTGTATTGCTAAAATCGCGGAAAAATGCGCACCACGGAAATCGTCATCACAACTTAACCAGTTGACCTAGAGATCTCTACTCAACGCCTGTCTACAGATACGAAACAGGGCTACGTTTTTAGAGGTGTGTGAATTCTCTAGCAATTAAAATAAAAGATAGGGCTAGGCCTATTACGACGTTTTTTGGCCAGATCGCCCGGATCTCAATAATGTCCTTAGGATGGCGAGCCCGGGCAAGAAGGGTTAATGTAGGTACTGTATATATGAAACAATGGAGGAAGTGAGTGCAGAAAAGGATAGGCCTATAGGGGTAGTGATACATAATAAGTTAAATTTCTCAGAACATTTAGCGGAGAAGATAAATAAAGCCAATAAAATTGTAGGGCTGATAAGGAGGACATTTGTGTCACTGGATGAAGAAATCTTTAGGAATCTCTATACAGCGCTGGTCAGGCCGCACCTGGAATATGCGAACCAGGTGTGGGCTCCATATAAGGTGAAAGATATAGAAGCAGTGGAGAGAGTGCAGAGGAGAGCTAGCAAACTGGTACCAACTTTGAAGAACCTAGGCTATGAGCAGAGGTTGAGGACACTGGGACTCCCGACAATGGCACATAGGAGAAAGAGAGGGGATATGATTGAGACATTTAAGATAGTCAGGAAAGTATGATGAGGATGTGTGTCACTGTGAAGGAACTGTACCTTCTTGATGCGGGAGGGAACGAGAGGACACTCTAAGAAAATTTACAAGGAAAGAACAAGGCTTGAAATGACAAAGAACTCTTTTTGTGATAGAGTGATAAATGAGTAGAATGCACTGCCCCAGTACTGTATGTGGTCGATTCCGAATCAGTAAATAAGTTTGAAAGTAATCTTGATAAAGCATGGGGAAGACAAGAGTTGAAGTTTGATTACAAAGCGAAAATACAGACTAGGCTAGTAAAAATATTGCGTCTGCTGCTGCCGCCGCCAACACTGTGAACATCCGCAGCAGTGCAACTACTGGTACTGAGCTGGATACACAGGCCTAGTTTGCCTTTTATTTCAGAGGATCTACTGTAAGACTGTAAGACACTAAGTCTAGGCCTACTACGAATAATATTGAACTAGCCTATTAGGAGCAACAGAATAGCGACAAAACAGGGGTAGTGTAGATGTAGGGTAAAACACCGAAATAGGTACTTGCTACTTTTCTTCCGTTAATGAGTACTGCCAACTTCAGCCATGGCAATTTACAGGCTTTTAACCCACTGAGCCCCAGCTAGTTTAGAATAAATGTACCACCAGGGACCAGCTGTTTTTGAATTTTTTTTTTTTCCCAGAAACAATAGCGAATGGGTTAGGAATGAAGGAAAAACCACAAAAAAACAATCAAAAAGCTCAAAAAATGGTCCTACGGAGCCCCCGAAAGTCAATTTTACAAGAGTAAAAAATTGAAGGCAAATACAGTAAAAGTCCTTTAATCCGACGGCCGATGATTCGAATCTCCCAATAGTCCAAATTTTTCAATTTGAGGCCAAATCCGAATTCACCCGATGGTCCGAATTTCAAGAAGTTCCAAAGTCCCCTTTTTGAGGCATTAGTCCACTCAAATGACACATAATGGAGCACACACATATCATATGTTCATGAATTCACTTTAAAAGTTTACCATTGTCATTGTAGCCTATTACTTACTTCAAAACATTCAGATTAATGGTCAAAGGAAGCTACTGATATAAACGTAAACACCACATCGTCTGCTAGAGAGTTTGTTTTGCTCTTGAACGCATCCTTGGGACGCTCCGATGCGCTACTGGCTTGCACCGCATTTTCTGCAAGCGCATTCAGTCTTGAGCTTGAAAACGCACCTTTGGACGTTCCGATACGCTACTATTTATAGTTCAGTGATCGGAGTGTCCCAAGGGTGCTTTCAAGACAACAAGACAAGGGTGCTTTCATTACAATATAATATAACAGAGCACGTCACAAAAGGAAAATCACAAAAGGAAAATCACAAGAACCTCTCAGGGAAGTGCCGTTGTTAAGGCATTACTTCCCGAACCACATCTGATCTGATCTTCAAGAGCAAGACAAACTCGCTAGTAGACGGAAGAAGAAGAAGACGACGATGCGGACATATGGTGTTTACGTTTATATCAGCAGATTCCTTTGACCATTAATCTGAATGTTTTGAAGTAGGTAATAGGCTACAATGACAATGGTAAACTTTTGAAGTGATTTCATGAACATATGATATGTGTGTGTGCACCATTGTGTCATTTGGGTGGCCTAATGCCTCAATGTTTTCGTCATACACAGGTTCATAGGGGTAAAGTCCGATAATCCGAAAAATCCACTAATCCGAACGAGGGCCGGTCCGCTGCCCTTCGGATTAACGGAAGTTTACTGTACACCCAAAATACCGGTTTTTGCGCGCTCACGCGCACACGGTTGGACTTTGAGAGTTTTCAACCATCGTCAAGGTTGCGTGGGATACTTACACAGTTCCCATACAAATCTGATCCCTCTAGGTGCCATAGGACCGGAGTACTGTAATTGGGACCAGACCGGCCAGGATGCATGGTTTGCGTCGCTGGGGTTTAGCGTTACGGTACATACATTGTGGACGAAAACGCTGCATCTCTGGGGCTCAGTGGGTTAAATCTTCTAAAAGCCTGTAAAATCGAGTGCAAGGAAGCAGGACCGCGACAGGCCACACGTCCTTCTCTCAGCCAAGCAGCTGAGGCACTGAGGGCTCTGAGTCAGAGTCTCGCGAGATATACAGTGCTGCCAAAGGCAAATGTAGCGAGACATTAGCGAGAATTGCTAATTTTAGCGAATGTCTATGGTAGTGCTGCGGCTAAACCCCGCAAGCTACAAAGCTCGTTTTGGTGTAATTTTGAAGCTATTTTCTTCCAGTTTTCGGTTGGAAACATTTCATTTCATTCAGATACTTGTCTAATCAATCAGGAGTGCCTGAATGAGCCCTAATATGGCAGAAATATGCCCGCACCATAAGTGCTCTAATAACACCAGAACGAGCTTCGTAGCGCTACCACAGACATCGGCAATATTCGCTAATAATTAGTAATGTCACGCTACATTTGCCTTTGGCAGCGCTCCATATATCTCGCGAGACATGGGGTGAGACTCTTAGTGCCGCGGCAAATGTGCCGAAGAGCGGACGGGGGCCTGCTGCGCTCCTGCTCACTCGCACCCGTCTTCACAGGCTTTAAATTGCAGTAAATTGCCATGGTGTTACTTAACAGCTCCTGCAGTGAATGGGTTAAACAGTCAGGTGAATTCAAGAGTTGATTTAGTTTCATCTATTTTCAAAGATAGCTTAAATATCCTTATACAGGAACTGTACCACAGGTGGTTTGTACCTAGTTCATTATCCACTTGGTGAGCTGTGCTAGTGAGAAGCGTAAGTACAGAGTCACCTCAAGATCATCTACAGCTAGTGTGTGTGGTCACTGTTGTCACATTAAATTACTTCAGTTTAATCATTAGTAATAACATTGTAAGTGCCCTCAGAACTCCTTGAATTACTCTCCTCTTTGATAATCCAGTCTGAGTGAAGATGTCTATATATTCACTTAGAATGAACTAATGCATGTCTGGCGAGGTCTCCTTTTCTGGAGAACCATTTATCACAATAATCACACTTAAATTCTTTCAACTCTGAATGAACTAATGAATGTCTGTCTAAAAGTTCTTTCCTTGAGAAACATTTACCACAAACATCACAGTGAAACTCCTTCACCTGTGAATGAACTAATACATGTCGGGCGAGGTGTCCTTTTCTGGAGAACCATTTATCACAATAATCACACTTAAATTCTTTCAACTCTGAATGAACTAATGAATGTCTGTCTAAAAGTTCTTTCCTTGAGAAACATTTACCACAAACATCACAGTGAAACTCCTTCACCTGTGAATGAACTAATACATGTCGGGCGAGGGGTCCTTTTCTAGAGAACCATTTATCACAATAATCACACTTAAACTCTTTCAACTCTGAATGAATTAATAAATGTCTGTCTAAGTGTTCTTTCCTTGAGAAACATTTACCACAAACATCACAGTGAAACTTCTTGACCTGTGAATGAACTAATACATGTCGGGTGAGGTATCCTTTTCTGGAGAACCATTTGTCACAATAATCACACTTGAACTCTTTCAACTCTGAATGAACTAATAAATGACCGTGTAACTGTTCTTTCCTTGAGAAACAGTTACCACAAACATCACAGTGAAACTCCTTCACCTGTGAATGAACTAATACATGTCGGGCGAGGTGTCCTTTTCTGGAGAACCATTTATCACAATAATCACACTTAAATTCTTTCAACTCTGAATGAACTAATAAATGTCTTTTTAAGAGTTTTTTCCTTGAGAAACATTTACCACAAACATCACAGCGAAACTCCTTCACCTGTGAATGAACTAATACATGTTGGGCGAGGGGTCCTTTTCTGGAGAAACATTTACCACAAACATCACAGTGAAACTCCTTCACCTGTGAATGAACTAATAAATGTCTGGTAAGATGTTCTTTTCTTGAAAAACATTTTTCACAACGCTCACACTCAAATTCTCTCACTTTTGAATGAACTAATGAATGTCTGATTAGGTGTTCTTTCCTTGAGAAACATTTGCCACAAAGATCGCAACTAAACTCCTTCAAGGATGGTTTTGTTCTGTGCTGGGTCATCTGACTAGCCTCTTGACCTCCCAGCATGATGAGTTTGTCAATATTTAATGTTCGAATGTTCAGTAGGAGAAACTACTAATTGATGATGCTTTCACTATCACTAATATTTGAACAAACTATGAAATTATGGCTTGAAGAAAGAAAATTATATGGAAGTATCTGTTAGGCAGCTCTTGTGTTCAATATTCTACTCCAGTTGTTCACCTGAAAATGAGAAAGATATAATTAATGTAGTGTATATATAAAAATAAAATCTATTAACTAAATAACCAGTGTTAATGCATTCCCATCCTTAACACATTGGCTGCGGGAGACATTCCCGAACGCCATGGCAATTTACAGCAATCTACAGGCTTTTAAAGCCTGTAAAATTGAGTCCAAGGGAGCAGAAACGCGACAGGCCACACATCCTTCTCTCAGCCAGTCAGCTGTGGCACTGAGAGCTCTGAGTCAGAGTCTCATGAGATATAAAATGCTCCCAAAGGCAAATATAGCGAGAAATTAGCGAGAATTGCTCATTTTAGAGCATGTGTATGGTAGCCCGCGAACTATGATGCTCGTTCCGGCGTCATTTTGAAGCTATTTTCTTCTAGTTTCGCCTTAATAAATTTAATTTCATCCAGACACTTGCCTAATCAATCAGGAGTGCCTGAATGAGCCCTAATATTGCGGAAACATCACCGCACCGTAAGTGTAAATGTAATCATCGTATTTTCTAAGCAGAAGTCTACCTCTAAAGTTAAGCAGGCGAGAACCCATTATAGTGAATAATCAGTAACTTATTTTAATACTGTATACATAATGTACAATATGCATTAAGTATATGCTCATTTAAGTATTTGGGCATTGTGTTGAATAAAGATGGGAGTATGGATGAAGAAGTGCGGGAGAGGGTGCAACAGGTGAAGAGGGTTGTAGGAATGCTGAAAGCAGTAGCAAGAAATAGGGTGGTCAGCATGAAAGTAAAGAAGTCCTTGACTGTGTGGTAATCCCGACATTGACTTACGGGAGCGAAGCATGGACGTTGGTGGAGAGACTAAAACCAAGAGTGAGAGGGGTGGAAATAAGTTACAGTAGAAACCCTTATAACCGTATTTCGTACTACCGAAAATGTCAGTCAACCATACATAATCATCCTATTTTCCTAAACTCTAATAACCGCAGAAATTAGAGATCCAACCGTAATTTCAAACAGACCGCTCTCCCGTTCGTGCAGGGCGGCAAGTTTACGGCCCAACCGCAAGGTGTCGCACCGCGCAGCCTCCCGCCTTCCTTTGTCGTCACGGCGTCATCATTGTATCTCTCGCCATTGTCCGTATAACTTGCTCGTGTCGCTCCATGTTTATCGCTGTGAATCGCCTATCATCTACGATTCTACGCTATGGTGCCTTCAAAATCATCTAAATCAACGCCTGGTAAACTCAAGATGTCGACAGGATCTTCAAACAAGAGGAAAAGGGTTGTGCTCACCATTAAACAGAAGATAGAAATATGTCACAAGATGGATGCAGGAACCAGTCGGACGACATTGATGCGCCAGTATAATTGCGGTTCTACAACGCTTTATGATATTAGGAAACAAAAGGACAAGTTGCTGAGCTTTGTGGCCAATGCCGACGTTAAGAAGACCTTGGAGAAGCGGCATACCATACGAGAAGCTAAATTTGTGGAGCTTGACAAAGTTCTTTACGATAGGTTTTTGGTAAAACGAGCCGAAGGATGCCCTATGAGTGGTCCAATAATCATCGAAAAAGCAAGAGATTATCACAAAAAGATGGGCATAAGAGAAGAGTGTGGCTTTAGTGATGGCTGGCTTAACCGTTTTAAGGAAAGGCACGGAATTAGGCGCCTTGATGTGTGTGGTGAAAAGAAGTCAGCTGCCGCGGAATTCAAGTCAACCTTCAGAGGGCTGTTGCATGAACACGACGACATTCCACCAGAATGCATCTATAATGCTGATGAAACTGCATTCTATTATAGAATGATGCCAGAATCTACACTAGCTGGCCCATCTGAATGAGTAGCTGTGGGCTTCAAGAAAAACAAGGATAGGATAACTGTGTTGTTTTGCTCTAATGCTGCTGGGACACACAAACTTCGCCCTCTAGTCTTGGGCAAAGCTAAAAAGCCAACTTCCTTTAAGAATGTTGTGCATTTGCCTGTGGACTATGACAACCAGACAAGTGCATGGATGACTAGGGTTATTTTTAAGCACTGGTTTCATCACAAATTTGTGCCTTCAGTAAAAAATCACCTGAAGGAAATGGCCTTATGTTGTTGTTGGATAATTGCCGAGCCCATCCAGATGCTGAAGAATTGGTGAATGGGAACATTTTTGTGACATATTTGCCTCCAAATGTAACCTCTGTGATCCAGCCACAAGATCAGGGAATAATATAGGCAGTGAAGAAAATCTACAAGACTGATTTTTCAAAGAAATGTGTGAGGTTCACTGGTGGCTCTGTGCTGGATTTCCAGAAAAGTGTGAACATTAACCCTTCCCGCCCGGGCAGCATTTTAAAATGACACCGCGGCAGATGGGCAGGAGCCCGGGTGTCATTTAAAAATCTGTAAGCTTGAAAGCCTATTAACCCTAGTCTAGCGGGGGGTCTGTGGCCGTTTTGGGCCTTTTCAGGCCATTCTGACTGCTATATCAACCATCAGCATGAAAGGAACTGTATTGTGCCGAAAACTAGGTGGAAATCGCTACACAATGACACCACATACAGCTACGTAGCACTTGTGGAGCACTGACAGTGTTACCTCAAAGATGGAAGTTTAGCGGATTTTGCTACATTGTTCACTTTTAGCGAACTATTGGTCACACTGTCATCCTCCTGTGCGGTGGGGGAACTGGAGTTAGTGTGGGCCGGGAGGCCACAGATGTCGGACGTATGGTTCATTACTGTTCCACCCATTTTCACTCGATTTTCACCCATTTTTCACCTGTTTTTTGCCAGTTTCTTTAACTCTACTTATGTTGCGCGCCGCTCTTTAAGGGTTAAGCGTGTTTTGAAAGCCGTGCATCCGACGTATGTAAACAAAGCCTGTCTTTGCGTCACCGCACCTCCGTAAACAAGAAGAAGAGTCGGAGTTTGTTATTCTGTTGTCTGCTAGAACAGATTTAGTGTTGAAAAGTGTCTGATATTGCTAACATTACATCGAAACTCTCTCCACGGAAATCGTCATCACAACTGAACCAGTTGACCTAGAGAGCTCTACTCAACGCCAGTCTACAGATACGAAACACACCTACGTTTAGAGATATGTGAGAATTCTCTAGCAGTTACAATAACAAAGATACGGGTAGCCTATTAAAGACGTTTTTCGGCCAGATCGCCCGGATCTCAATGCTGTCATTAGGAAGGCGAGCCCAGGCGGGAAGGGTTAAGGAGGCAATTTTTTCCATCGCTGCTGCCTGGCTTAAAGTAAAGAAGACAACCCTAATCAACGCATGGAAACCTGTGTGGCCCGAGATTGTGCTGTTGACTAAGCTTGATGAAAATCTCATTGATGAGACCCAAGAAGAGTCACCTAAACAGGTCATCGCAGCTGCGCCCAGGAACCATCCACTTCGCCATGTGGATGCTGAGATCGACCAGTGGTTGAATGCTGATGTGGACGCTCCAGTCACCAAGGTCTTCACTGACGAGGAGATCATAAATTCTGTGATCTCCCCAAGCGAGAAGGAGTGCAGCAGTTCGGACTCGGACTCGGAGGAGGTGGAACACGGCTGTACCTGGGAAGCGGCAGACACGGCATACCGAACGGTGATAAAGTTCTTGGAGAGAAGCAGCAGCTTCACAGCTCAGGAACTTTTAACCCACCAAGCCATATATGAGGTCTTCCAGAACAGACGGAGTGACAAAATCTGCCAGTCAGACATCCGCAAGTTCTGTACAAAGCCAGCAGAGTCATCGTCGTCATCAAGCCGAGAATCGTCAGTCACCCCAGAGCCTCCAGTCACCCCAGAGCCTACAGACTCGGAGACTTCAGAGTCCCCACTCACCCCAGAGTCTTCAGTCACCCCAGAGCCTCCAGTCACCCCAGAGATTCCAGTCAATGGAAGTCAAGACTCATTCACTGGCTGGTGTACCTTTACTCCCTCGAAGAAAAAGATTAATCTTGATCGACTCTTGTTCAAGGGGAGGGATGTGTTGGATAAGTAGCCTAGGCTAGTGAAAGTGGATGACAAAAACCCACTACTGATATGGATAGTGGAATAGGCCTACTGGGGAAACCACTGAAAACAAACTAACCAACATGCCTACCTCTGTTGGTGGTTTGGAAATGGCAAAACCCTGGATTACAGCACTACCTCTGCATCAATCTTCAATGGTGAGTTAAACACTTTATTTTTTGTATATTCATTGATTATTTAATGTACTAGAGATTTGTTTAGCTTGCTTGCCATGCTCTTCTATGTTAGTAAACATTTAATGGTTAGTTAAACATAGCTAGGTAACTTTACTTTCATTTTTTGGACTTCCAAGGCAGCCTAGAGGCCTAATTAGGCCTAATTTTCGAATATCCGAAATTTTCGTATTTCCGAGAATTTGTGAGTTTGGGTGATTTTCGGATATAAGGGATTCTACTGTACGTGAGAAGTGCGTGCGGAGTTACATGGAGGGATAGCCAGACGAATGAGGAAGTACTAGAGAGGTGTGGTGTGGATGTAGATTTGCTGGAAATTGTGAAAAGGAACACCTTGTGGAACGTATGGGAAGCGAGAAAATGAGTGAGAGTGAGGTGGAAGGACAGAGAGGGAGAGGTAGATCGAGTGAGAGGTGGAAGGATGGAGTTAAGAAGTATATGCGTGAAAGCGGTGCTAGATGGGAGGAGGGGCATCGACTGACTGGGGACAGAGGTGCATGGGGGCGTTTCGTTCGTGGCCACCCCCTCGGGGATCGACCTCTAAAGAGAAATACAAAAATGTCCAAGAAACTATGCAGGGTTTGACAGCAGGGTTTGACAGCGGTTTTAACCAATTCCTAAAAGAGGCTATTAAGGCTTGGGAAATGCATGCAACGGTTGCAATAACATAACGTCTTGCCACAATCACAATGGATTGACTGTGACAAAAACTGTGGGAAATGGTTTAACCCCCGCACCTCGGTTGTCCTCTTATAGTCCACAACGAACATTTACCGCAGAACTTGGTTGTCCTCTAATACTCCCTCGCGCGTAATATTCACAACCGTGTAACACAAAAACCCGACGACATAGCGATGTCCGGTCAACACCAGGATCAAGATAACAGAATTTACTTAATTTTCCAATTAAGCTCATCTTTCTACCTATTACTATTGCTTAGTTACTAAGAAAATAAAGCCATAACACCCGACAGGCGCCGATTCAACGGGTATGGAGCGTAAGAGGACTGCTGAGGCGGAAGGGTTAATTTAATATGCATTAACCCTTCCTGCCCGGGCAGCATTTTAAAATGCCGCAAATTGCAAAAGCCAGGAGCCCGGGCGGCATTTTAACCCCTCAGACCCGGAAGGGCTCTTAAACACCCATAAAAAACACACCCAAGCTACCCGGAAGGGCTCTTAACCCTTGTCTAGCGGGGTGTTTTGGTTCTGAAAAGACAAGATAGATAGAAAGAGAGTTGCAGAAGGGGAAGTGAGCGATAAACACGAACTATTATGAGACGGACTTAATTGGTTCAGAAAAGACAAGATAGATAGAAAGAGAGTTGCAGAAGGGGAAGTGAGCGATAAACACGAACTATTATGAGACGGACTTAATTGGTTCTGAAAAGACAAAGGAGACATTTTTATTGACTCTTTTTCATGTTATTATTTGTGTGCTAGAAGGATAATATTGTTTTCAATTCCATCGCATTAGAAATTATTTATAATTACAAAAAGTCCAAATAAGACATAGTTATGTTAATGTATAAGGGAGTTAGTTAGATGCATTAGAGAGATAAATAGATAGAGAGAGTGGCTAGGGGCGAGCGAGCGATAAAATACTAACATATACGAGACGGACTCATGTTTCTGAAAGACAAAGGAGACATTTTTATTTACTCTCTTTTTCATTTTATTATTTGTGTGTTAGAAGGGTAATATTGTTTTCAATTCCATCGTATTAGAATTGATTCATAGATTAAAAAAAGACCAAATAAGACATAGTTATATATATGTATAAGGGAGATAGATGCATTAACCCTCCAGACCCGGAAGGGCTCTTGAACGCCCATAAAAAACACACCCGAGCTACCCGGAAGGGCTCTTAAAGACCCATGAGCTCAAAGCCTGTAAGCTTGGTGTGCGAGGCATACGTCCGACGCATGTAAACAACAGCCGGCTGGACCGACGCCCCGCATCTCCGGCCACAAGAAGGAGTGCGTCGCTTGTTCGTGTGTGCCTGTATGTTATTGTTAAGTATCGAAAAGTAGTGTAAAGTGGCTGTTTTTGCCATAAAGTTATCTCCAATGAAATCATCATCACAACTGAACCAGTTGACTTAGAGAGCTCTACTTAACGCCATTCTACAGGTACGAAATACATCTACGCTTGGGGATGCGCGGGAATGCGGAAGCAAGCCAAATAACAAAGATGCGGTAGCCTAGGCGTAGACGTTTTTCGGCCAAAACCCCCGGATATCGGGGAATATATATATATATAATACATAGCCGGGGCTGGAGGGTACCGGGCACTCATAGAAATACTTAGAAATTTAATTTTTTGACCCTAGATCATGAAAGTAGACCTAATTCTATGGTATTTTTGCTTATGAATTTTTTCCACATTGTTGTACTGTATATTGAATTAGCAAATCGTGGTTGACGAAGTGATCATATATGGTCAAACGCCGGTCTAGGGTAAAACAAATCTTGAATTATGCTATATTGAAAATGTAAATATAAGGTAAACAAAATATACAGAATAACAGTTGTATCATTATATTACCCAAAAATAAGCATTTTATTTGAATAAGTATAAAAATAGATTATATATGAATATTTTAGTTTAGGTACTTTTCACAACCCAGACACCCAAGATACCTCACTTTTCCAGACACTGTCTGATACCCCATGAATAATTAATTCCAAAAACAAATTGGGCATAGGTTCCCCCTGAACAAGTAATTCCAGCAACATTTGGGAATAGCTTTCCCATGAACAAAGAAGTCCAGCAACATTTTGGCATAGGTTCCCCATGGACAATGAATTCCAGCAAAATTTGGGCAGAGGTTCCCCCTGAACAATGAATTCCAGCAAAATTTGGGCATAGGATCCCCATGAAAATTGGTATTTCTTTATGTGACAGTACTCATATCTCAAAAAAACTTCAGTTTATGCCTCACAATATCAAAAATATATGTGAACTCACTAAAAATATTTGTGAACTCACTAAACTTACCAAAATCATATATATTTCACTGTGCACTTATGAGGAAATAATAGAAATCGGTCATTTATTTGTATGTTGAACATTCTAGAATCCCTACCCAAGATGTGGCCATGTGCCATGCTGGTTTGGGTAACTATCATCAAAGTTATATGGTTTTATGTAACTTGGGAGTACAACCCCTTACCGGGCGAAATTATCATATTTAGTAATTTCAAGTCTATAGGCTAACGGGCATATGTCCATATATGATCACTTGGGCTTTACCCCTTACCGGGCACATGTCCATATATGATCATTCACTTTTTCGCAAACAAATTTCACCAAATTCCGTATGTTCAACGTAAATGACAACTATATCAGGTTATAGTACAACTATTCAACTGCATAATATCAAATTGTTATCAACTTACCGATATTACGTGATGAGCTACGGTCGAGGGCGTCAAGAGAAAAATCGCAGAGATCCTACTTTCTTCATGTCTGGCCTGCAACTGAACTTCGAGTTGCTCTCAACCAATACTGAGATGGCATCAGCTCTTACACCATACCCACGTGAGTAGCCTGATCATCGGTGAATGGCTGAGGCATGATGACGTGGTGGCAGACACACACCGGGCGGCTTGGGAGCGCCCTTTTGGACGCCCATTTAACCCTTCCTACCCGGGCTGCCTTAGGTAAGGACAGCTCGGCAGAAGGGCAGCTACCCGGGTGTCCTTACCTAAGGTATGTGCTTTAACCCTCTCACCACGGAAGGGCTCTTGAACGCCCATAAAAAAGCATATAACAGGTACCCGGAAGGCCTCTTGAACGCCCAGTGGTTGAAAGCCTGTGAGCTTCGTGTGCGAGGCGTCGGTCCGACGCATGTAAACAACAACCGGCTGGACCGACGCCCCGCATCTCCGGCCACAAGAAGGAGAGCGTCGCTTGTTCGTGTGTGCCTGTATGTTGTTGTTAAGTATCGAAAAGTGGTGTAAAGTGACTGTTTTGGCCATAAAGTTATCTCCAATGAAATCATCATCACAGCTCAACCAGTTGACTTAGAGAGCTCTACTTAATGTCATTCTACAGGTAAATAACACAGCTACGCTTGGGGATGCGCGGGAATGCGGGAAGCAGTCTGATTAACGAATATACGGTAGCCTAGCCTAGACGTTTTTCGGCCAAAACACCCGGGTTTCGAGGAATATATATATAATACATAGCCGGGGCTGGAGGGTTAAAGCGCGCTTTAAATTTAGCGCGGGCAAATTTTACTTTGCGTGGGCGATCGTAGCGCCACCAAGCCTCAACTACCACTCTTATCAGTTCCTACGTTGCCGCCATTGCGAGCTACAGCAAAAAAATGAATTCCGACGCGTCCGATACTGTGCAATCTCCCGCGCGTCCCAGTACTAACCCGCTTGCAACATCTACGCCTCTGCCAACCGAGAAGAAAAAGAAACTAAGGAAAGTGAAACGTTTGCTAAGTGAGAGTGCAATACACCGTGAACTTTTCAACCCGGATTTGAGCAGTGGTGAAACCTCTGTGGACAAAAACCTCTATATTCAGAGTAGAAGTGGAAGCGAAGTTGACGATTTTGTGGGATTTGGTGATGATGACAATGTGGATTTATTTGAGGGGGGTGATAGTAGTGATGATCCTGATGTGGAAGTGGTGGAGGAAGGTGGTATTGAAGTACCACGTGTGCTAGAGCCAACCCCTTCGCCTAGTTTCGTAGGTCAGGGTAGGCCTAGCCCTAGCCCTACCCCAGAACCTTCCCCTTTGCCTGCCCGTACGCCCTTGAAAGTGGGTAAATACTTCTATGAACAGTCTTTAGTGAAAAGTGCAGCCAAGAAAGCACGCAGGGAAGCAGAAAAAGTGAGGGAAGGCGTAGATAGTGATAGTGACGCCGACCCTGGCCTAGCAACCACCCGCATTCCTTTGTCCCGACGCCTTGACCCGGGACGCCGGGAGGGCCACCCACAGCCCTCGGCTTCATCTGTCCCTCAGGATGACCAAAGGGCCTCTACAAGTGCGTCATTGGCCTCCCACAGTGTGCCACCACAGGCCCCGCATCGTAGGTCATTATTTCCTGCGGAAAAGTCCACGGCTAGCCGCAAAAGGAGCCCAACTCCCGAGGCCGAGGCTCCCATTGCTCAACCTCCCGCAGCCCCACGCCCGGTCTATTCTTCACCAGAGTTGTCTCCTGAAGAGGATGCTGACAACCCCAACATTGCCCCAGATGACCTGACGTCGCCTGAGGAAGAGGAAGAGGAAGAGGAAGAGGAAGAGGAAGTCCCGACAAGAAGAGTAAAAGGGCGAGGTCAGCCTGCCGACGCCGCTGCCCCTGGGCCTGGGCGTGGGCGTGCAGGGCGTCCGTGTGGCCAAGGGCATGTGCCTGCTGCAGCTGCACGTCCTCGTCCTCGAGCAGCTGACATGTTTGTGTGGACAGATGGGGCGGATTTTTAGCCAGATTGTCCTGCCTTTGACGAGGTACAAGAGGGTTCCGGGGTGTCACCAGCATATCCCTGTGGCCCAAATGCCACCCCCAGTGAACTTTTCTGTGGCTTCTACGACAATGAAATCATGGAATACCTTGTCAAAGAGACAAATAACCACCAGGCTATCTGTTCAAACTTTCTTGGGAGGAAGACCAGTGCCAAGATGGTGGCATGGAGAGCTCTCACTGTGGCAGAATTATATGTGTTCTTGGCACTCACAATGCTGATGACACACATAAAGAAGCACGTTCTGGCCGACTACTGGATAACTGGCGACCTCACAACGACTCCAGCATTTGGCAAATACATGTCAAGGGATAGGTACTTCGACATCCTCTCATATTTCCACCTGACAAATAACATGCATGTCCACGAGCCCGACACACTCTGGAAGATCAGGCAACTGTATGACATGATACGTCATCGGTTTTCCACCTACCTGATTCCTTTTCAGAAGCTGTGCATCGACGAGTCTCTGGTCCTGTTCCGTGGTAGGCTGCACTTCCGACAGTATATCCCGTCCAAGAGACACCGCTTCGGCATCAAGCTCTTCGTCCTCTGCGACTGCAAGACGGGATATGTGCTCGACTTTATAGTCTACAGCGGCAAGGGTGGTGAAGTGAAGATTGACACCCTCATTGGTTTTGGCGGCGCTGTGGTAAAGAGGATGATGGAGAGGTACTTCCATGACAACCACATCCTCTATACCGACAATTATTACACGTCGCCTATCCTCGCCAAGTACAGTACCTCCATGACCGCAAGACCGGAACTGTCGGCACAGTGAAGGGGAAGAGGAAGGGCATGCCAGCCTACCCAACCAAGACTAAGAAGACGGACATCTTCCATAAGAAGAGTGGCCCCATCCTCTCCATCCACTGGCATGACCAGTGCAAGGTCAACCTCCTCACCACATGCCACAAAGCAGAGATGGTCGCCACAGGGAAGGTGGATCGAAGGACGAAGAACCCTATCACGAAACCAGCTGCTGTCCTGGACTATAATGTCAACATGCGCCTCGTCGACAAGTCCGACATGCAGATGGGCTTCATAGACTGCCTGCGAACATCTTGCAGGTGGTACAAGAAGTTTGTCCTGCATACAGTAGATATGTCTGTCCTCAACGCGTACAACATCTACCGTTTGAGGACTCCAGTCATGAAGTACAAGAGCCTGCGGACCTTCCAAAAGCAGCTGATACTTGAGCTACTGGGTAAACATGCGGGTACAGGGTGTGCCGAGTTCTTCAGAAAGCACCAGCTCGTCGCCCTTCCTTTCCAGGGTCCTAACAGCAGAATAAGAATGCAGAAGAGGTGCTATGTGTGCAGACGCACAACTCGACGACCCCGCAAACCCACAAAAAGCACTTGGCAATGCCTCGAGTGTCAGGTGGGACTGTGTGCTGGCACCTGCTTCAATGATTTCCACACTATGACAAACTATTGAAGTGTAAGTGACAGTGATAGTGACACTCAATAATAATAATAATATAACTAAGTATAAGTGAAAGAGACACACATAAGTAATAATAAGTGCCTTCAGAACAATATGAACAAGTGAAAGTGACACTAAAATATATATTCCTAACAATAAATAAGTGAAAATGACACTATCAATTACCATAGTCCAGTATAAATAATCATAACTACTATAATAATTACTATAAAACTAAGTCTAAGTGAAAGAGACACACATAAGTAATAATAAGTGCCTTCAGAACAATATGAACAAGTGAAAGTGACACTAAATATATATTCCTAACAATAAATAAGTGAAAATGACACTATCAATTACCATAGTCCAGTATAAATAATCATAACTACTATAATAATTACTATAAAACTAAGTCTAAGTGAAAGAGACACACATAAGTAATAATAAGTGCCTTCAGAACAATATGAACAAGTGAAAGTGACACTAAAATATATATTCCTAACAATAAATAAGTGAAAATGACACTATCAATTACCATAGTCCAGTATAAATAATCATAACTACTATAATAATTACTATAAAACTAAGTCTAAGTGAAAGAGACACACATAAGTAATAATAAGTGCCTTCAGAACAATATGAACAAGTGAAAGTGACACTAAAATATATATTCCTAACAATAAATAAGTGAAAATGACACTATCAATTACCATAGTCCAGTATAAATAATCAATAACTACTATAATAATAACAATAAAACTAAGTATAAGTGACAGAGACACAAATTACTTCAGAAAAATAACTTTATTGAGTGAAAATAACATAATAAACAATAAAACACTAAAAAATCGCTTCCCGCCATAATTCAAGGTAGAGCGACGAGTCAAAACGTTCGTCGTAGCCTGGGCCGCGGTTGAGTGTTCGGACGCGGTGAGGTAAATAGGCGGCAAAAGTTACCTCCACTTCTATCACCATCACTCCGGAACCAGTTGAGCTAGAAAGCTCTACTCAATGCCATTCTATGCGGCAAGGTAAGGCGCCCATTTTGACATATGTTTGATTAACCCTCCAGCCCCGGCTATGTATTATATATATATTCCTCGAAACCCGGGTGTTTTGGCCGAAAAACGTCTAGGCTAGGCTACCGTATATTCGTTAATCAGACTGCTTCCTGCATTCCCGCGCATCCCCAAGCGTAGCTGTGTTATTTACCTGTAGAATGGCATTAAGTAGAGCTCTCTAAGTCAACTGGTTGAGCTGTGATGATGATTTCATTGGAGATAACTTTATGGCCAAAACAGCCACTTTACACCGCTTTTCGATACTTAACAACAACATACAGGCACACACGAACAAGCGACGCTCTCCTTCTTGTGGCCGGAGATGCGGGGCGTCGGTCCAGCCGGCTGTTGTTTACATGCGTCGGACCGACGCCTCGCACACGAAGCTCACAGGCTTTCAACCACTGGGCGTTCAAGAGGCCTTCCGGGTACCTGTTATATGCTTTTTTATGGGCGTTCAAGAGCCCTTCCGTGGTGAGAGGGTTAATGTAGGTAGTATATTAAGCGAGATTAGCCTTAGTTTACGTATGTTGTGTTTTCAGCCAAATCGCCCGGATACAGCCTCCGTCCTTAAGTAAGGCAGCCCGGGCAGGAAGGGTTAAGTTACCATATATGGTTCCACGCCCGGTAAAGGGCTAAATAGATATATATAAAAAAAAAAAAAAATCTCAATTTCTCTGGTGACGCGGACTTTCCTCTTCTAATTCGGAATTTTCCCTCTCTTAAGTCGGACATAAGTCGGACTTCGGACATCTCAGATTTTCGGTCATGTCGGACTGGGTCTCCCCCCAATTAGTCCGAGATAGCGAGGGTATACTGTATGTATCCGTGAAAGGGCGATAATAAAGCTATCCAATGACACCTGAATCATCCTTGTACGACCACGGGTTATCCTGTAGCAATTGCGTAACTGGAGGTGAAAAATCCCTAAATACGGTAATTTCCCGAGTTTTTTCCTGGTCTCGCGAGGCCGTGGGTGTGAAATGTTGCAGAGGTGGTGTCAGTCGCGGCACTAGGGCCGTGCCGAGCGGTCAGAGCCCGCCTATCATCCTCTCAACGCGTGGACTCTCTCAGAGCCGATAATGTGCTCAAAATCCCTTTCGACATATGTCGGGCACCGCAGGGGCAGCCATGATTCTCTCATACATGTCGGGCCCCGCGACTTGAGTGTTAAAAACCTCTCCACAGGATATGACAACACTTGGGCATTTAAATTTGGTCTCATCTTAAAGCTTAACCATTATGCCTTCATGTCATCAGGTATCAATAGTTTAGTATGGCATTGGTATGATTGAAGAGGTGCAGCAACAAAATGAAGTGAAGATGTAAAAGACACTGTTTTCTTACGAAAATCTAAGGGTTGCAATTTTGTTTTGAGTGTCTAATGACCCATTTTCAATGAAAATTATATTTTTTTTCGATAACTATAGGGAAGAGGCTCGCAGCCTTATTATACATAATTTATTAGGGACAATGTAGGTCTATGGAATCTTTATACTGTACTATATCTATAATCCACTGTGGGAGAATAATTTTGATCACATTTATAAAACCTGATAGTATTAGAAAAAACGCCAATTTTAATCAATCTCAGAGCTCTTTCGGACATCCTCACTGTTTACAAACGCCTTCTTTATGCAGTATAATCGACATTTACACCCTGCTGGTAACATAGATGGCGATTTCAATAATTCATGGGGGGGGGGGTGAAAAGCTCCCCCTCAACCCATTGTGTATCCCACATTGGAATTATAACTAAGACCATGAAAACACTCATTTCTCAAAATCTGGAGGAAAAAACATGAAAAATAAGGGTGCGAGCCTATTCCCTATAATTACCTTTTTTTCTATTTGCAGGTACATTCTGTGATGTAGTGTATAAGAAAAACGCATCAGGACTGCTCAGAAACGCAAGATAAAGCCAAGGCTGGGTACTTCCTATTGGACAGAGCCCACATACCAAAAACCAATAGGTACTGTACCGTAAAGTGGGGTAACTTCGTACTGCGGTGATAACGTCGGACATCGGCGATAATAAGTACCGTAATTAAACATTGTCATTATACAGTAGGCTCACATATCTCGATCAATCTCATCTCGATATTTCGCATCTCGATGCCACCTTCAAGCTCTCCCCAATCACAAATTTCGATGAAAAAACGTTAATCTCGATAGCTAAATATCGATGCTAGATGCTTATATACTAATATAAACAGAGTAATCTTGACCAAATCGATTTGTGAACCTCACAATCACTGTACCTTAGGTACCTTAGGTTGTGTTCGCCACTCTCCTAGCAGCACCAAGGAGCGCGTCGCCCCTCGTTGTGGGTTGTGTTGTGTTTTGTTTACCTGTATACTAATGTACCGCTAGTATCGAACGTTTTCGAGCGGTAGTCTAACCTGACTCTCATCTCTGCCGCTTTCATTTACGTACTGTAGTAATATAAATTACTTTACCATGTTTTAATATACATTAATATTTGTATAAGGAAAATCTAATATACAGTATAATAATAGTAAAGACAAAAGAAAACTTAATTAAACTTTATACCATGGAAAATTTATTGAAGTCGGTAGATTTGCGGTCATTTTAGCAACTTGTAGCCTCACGATACAACACATGTTGATCACCAGTCGACTTTTGTTTTTGTTCAAGTGAAGATACTTTGTTTAATTGATCAATTACATGGAATATTGTAGATGTAGTTGTAGCTGAAGGGTTAGGGAGCCATAAGATACACATATTGATCCAGATTGAGCAAAATACAGCTGGTTGGCGATCGTAAGTACAAGTTACTGGGTCAAAAGTGGTGATTGTCAGATTTTATGTTGGTTACTTGCCGACTCGCTGGTCCCTATTTTATTTTTCCCCATAAGAAGTCAACTTCCCATCTCGATATTTCGAATCTCGATTGCTTTTTTCGGTCCCAATACCCATCGAGATAGGTGATCCCACTGTACAATGAAAACGCTTTTTATTGGGTTTTTTTGTGGGGTCCGTTTAGAGAAATGGCAAAGGCAGAGCATGTAAAAGTCCTAGGGAACTGACATGAGTATATGTACACTAAAATAATATTATATATATGACGAAAATATGTAAATTTTTCGCTACCCTGCCAAACTTCTATCACCCTGAAGAAATTTGTTGGTATGAATGATGTTGTGACTGATATAATTTTGTAGTAACATTACCATAGACAACATCCACCAAAGGAAATTTGTTACTTGTATAACGCTCTAGCTAGAACACTATCATTTAACCGATTGTGTTTAAAAAAAAAAACATGCTAACTTCGGACATGGAACAAAACAATCGTTTGTTATTATTTGCCCTATGAAAATCATGCATAATACTTGTCCATCATTAACATGGTGGTAAAAGATCAAATAATCATTCTCTGAGTCCAAAAACCCATAAAAATATGATAATATGCTAACCGATTTATGTATTTCGGATAATTCTGGTTATATAATATATATAAATTAGGAGAGGCATATATCTTGTCCAAAAAATGTTTTATCTGCCGAAAGAAACACCAACAAATACGTTATACTGTACCTATAAAAATGCTCAAATTCATAAAAGTGTATATGCAGTGATATAGTATACATACCTATATATTTTCACTAGGCCTAGTTAATTTTCGAGTAATTGATTTTTTTTTTTTTCTATGTGATTGAGGGAGGCAAAAGGCATAACTGCCTATAGCGAGTGCCTCCCCCATAGTTGAAAGAGTGACAGGGCCAAAATCAAGGGACGTTCGAGCCAAAATGCCTGGACACACGGAGTTTGAAGCAATTTAAGTCATAGGAAGAGGGAAAGACTGATTCTGGGAGAGAGTTCCAGAGCTCAGATGTTGAGTAGAAGAAAGTTTGAGAGTAATGCTTCACTCTTGGGTTGGAGAGTTGCACAGAGTAGGGGTGGGATTGAGTTGCAAGACGGGTACCACGTGCCCTACGTAAAGGAGGTGGTATGCACTGGGATAGCTCTGAGGAACACTGATTATTATAGTAGCGATAGAATAGCGAGAGAGATGCAACATTGCGGCGGAGAGAGAGAGAATTGCAGAGAGTTGGTGAGTGGACGGGAGTTAATGATACGAAAGGCCTTCCTTTCAACTTTGTCTAGGAGAGCGGTGTGAGAGGAACCTCCCCACACATGTGAACAATACTCAATACAAGGGCGCACTATGCCCCTGTACAGAGCAAGAAGCTGTGCAGGGGAAAAGAGCACACCCAGCTTCTGGGAGGCTGCCTTAGCAAGACTGGTAATATGGTCCTTCCAAATGAGAGCAGAAGAAAAAGAGACACCAAGAATATTGAGAGAAGATGAAGGGTTGATTTTTGTATTGTTGAAGAATAAGGGATAGTCCGCTGGGAGATCCTGACGGGTAGATAGATGGAGAAATTGGGTTTTGGAAGCATTAAAGTTAACAAGGTTTTCTCTGCCCCAATTGGAAATAGTATTTAGATCAGTATTTAAGAGTTCTATGGCTTCATTACGTTTGTCGTTGAGGGATTGCTGACTGGGGCGTTCTGAAAAACTAATGGAGTAGTGTAAGGTTAAGTCGTTTGCGTATGAATGGATGGGAATTAAGGTACAGTTAAGGAGATCATTTATAAAAATTAGAAAGAGAATAGGAGATAGGACAGAGCCCTGAGGAACACCGGAGTTTATAGGGTGAGGAAGTGAACAATGGCCGTCCACAACCGCAGCTATGGAACGGCCGGAAAGGAAATTAGAGACAAAGGCACAGATGGAGGGATAGAAACCGAAGGAGGGTAGTTTAGAAATTAAAGATTTATGCCAGACTCTATCGAAGGCTTTTGATATGTCTAGTGCAATAGAAAAAGTCTCACCGAAGTCCCGAAAGGAGGATGACCAAGAGTTAGTAAGATATGAAAGAAGATCACCAGTAGAGCGACCCTTAAGGAAGCCATACTGGCAATCTGAGAGCAGATTATGAGAAGAGAAATGCTTAAGAAATTTGGAAGCAAGAATAGTTTCAAAAACTTTAGAAAGACAAGAGATAAGAGCAATTGGACGATAGTTGGAGGGTTGAGAGTGGTCACCCTTCTTTGGGACAGGTTGAATGTGAGCAAACTTCCAGCATGAAGGGAAGACGTTAGAGGATAGACAGAGACGAAAGAGTTTGCCTAGGCAGGGAGTCAGCACGGAAGCACAGTTTTTGAGAACAACAGGAGGAACACCGTCCGGACCGTACGCCTTATTAGTGTTAAGCCCAGAGAGGGTAGAAAGTACATCTTTAGAAGAGATTAGGATATTAGGCATAAGTAAGAGAGGAGGGCGGAGAGGGAGGATTAGACAGCATTGGTTATTTTTCCTGCTCAATATTTTCTAAGAGTGAGTTCAATGCCTAACGAGAACAGATCCAAACAGAATATATGTTAAACATCGCATATAACCCCCTCCTATACTGATTATACAGGCCTAAAAGTATTGACTGTGCATTTTCCACTAAAACATCGGATAGGAATAAGCTGCAATAATAAAATATTCATATAAAATAGTAGGAGCCGAAAAATGAATGAAATAAGGCCACGAACGTACAGTCAGTCCCCCTAATACACGTATCCTCAGTCCGCGTTTACCCTATTCCGCGCCGAGGGGTAAAACAGGTACAGTACTTAAAATCCCTAAAACACGTATTGACCCCACAAAACACGAATCACAGTTGAAGAGTGGTGTACAAATGCTGTTTTTTGTATTCCGCGCCACCCCCCTTCCCTACTCCGCGCGCACACCCCTCGGAGGCCTAGGCTTCCCCGGCCCCGTCCCCGTCTCCGGATATACCCATAGATTTCCCGATCGCAGTAGTGCCTTCACCAGTTTATTCTTCCTAGGCATTTTTAAGTTGTTGAAGGGTGTAGGAAGGCAGTTGTTACACAATAAATGGGTCAAGTCTCAGCGCACGGACACTTAAGGATATTGGGACTGAGAAGGAAGCACACACACACACACATGAATACGAGCAACGATGAATATAATGAATTAATTTTGGAAACCTTGCGAAAGTTAGAAATTATTTGTAAAAGGACTTTAATTGCGGGGAGGTGGATTGGGAATGTTTGCATGCGGGTTCAAATGAAAATACTTGGGGTAGCAAATTTCTTGAACTAACAATGGGGTATCGTTTAATACAGGACAAATCCCGATGGACTGGAGAGAGGCGAACATAACAGCTATATTTAAGAAGGGAAAGAGAAATGACCCAGGGAATTATAGACCAGTCAGTTTGACAAGTGTTGTGTGTAAACTAATGGGAACGGTAATTAGAGAAGGAATAATGGATCATATGAAGTCAAACCAACTTTTCAGTGGGAGACAGTTCGGATTCTTGCCGAGGAGGTCGACGGTACTACAGCTAATTAAGGTGGTAGATGATTGGATGCAAATTCTAGAAGATGGTGATGTAATAGATGTGGTATATTGCGATTTTATGAAGGCCTTCGATAAGGTCCCACATAAAAGGTTAATAGAGAAAGTTAGAAGCTATAATATAGGGGAGAAATGTGTGAAATGGATAGAAGCCTTCCTGAAAGATTGGAGACAGAGGGTACTGGTGAATGGAATAGGCTCGGGGTGGAGGGAAATTACAAGTGGGGTACCTCAGGGATCTGTGTTGGGACCACTGCTGTTCGTTATATTTATCAACGACTTACCTGAAGTTATAACTAATGGAAGTGAGGTATACCTGTATGCGGATGACACTAAGCTGTATAGAAGAGTGAGGAGTAAGGAAGATATGGGTTTGCTTCAAGGAGATGTGGAGGGCATGAAGAGATGGTCTGAGCATTGGTTAATGCCTTTTCATCCAAAAAAAATGCAAGTATATGCGGATTGGGACCAGCAAGATAGACAAGGTAGGATACAGTATGTATGAAGCGATGGAGGAAGTGAATGCAGAAAAGGATATAGGAGTAGTGATAGACAATAAGTTAAATTTCTCAGAACTTTTAACAGAAAAGATAAACAAAGCCAATAGAATTGTAGGGCTGATAAGGAGGACATTTGTGTCACTTGACGAAGAAATCTTCAGGAATCTCTATACAGCGCTGGTTAGGCCGCACCTGGAATATGCGAACCAGGTGTGGGCTCCATATATGGTAAAGGATATAGAAGCATTGGAGAAAGTGCAGAGGAGAGCTAGCAAGCTGGTACCAACGTTGAAGAACGCGGGCTATGAGCAGAGGTTGAGGACACTGGGGCTTCCGACACTGGCATATAGGAGAAAGAGAGGGGATATGATAGAGACTTTTAAGATAGTGTCAGGAAAGTACGATGAGGATGTGTGTGAAGGTATCTTGATGCGGGAGGGAACAAGAACGAGAGGACACTCTAAGAAAATTTACAAAGAAAGAAATAGGCTTGAGAAGGCAAAGAACTCATTTTGTGATAGAGTGGTAAATGAGTGGAACGCACTGCCCCAGTATGTAGTCGATTCCGAATCAATAAGGGAGTTTGAAAGTAATCTTGATAAAGCATGGGGAAGACAAGATTTGAAGCTTGATTATAAAACAAAAATACAGAATAGTAAAAAATTTGCGTCTGCTACCGCCGCCGCCAACACCGTGAACGACTGCAGCAGTGCAAGTACTGGTACTGAGCTGGATACACAGGCATAGTTTGCCTTTTTCCAGAGGATCTACTGTAAGAAAACTGTAAGAAACTGTAAGAAACTGTATCTACTAACACAACACGTTACGGAAAATACAAGATTTAGAGGAGGTGATGAACCATCAAGACTTGACTTATTATTCACCAAAGACCCCCAAGAAATAAAGAAAATATTTGAGTCCCATGGGAAAAAGCGATCATGCTGTGATTGAATTTGAATTGACAGTGGAATTTCTGGAAGGTAGAGAGGAGGAACATAGGGAATAAAGACTAAATTATAGTAAGGCGGATTATGAATCATTACGAGGATACTTTGCAAATATAGATTGGTCATTTATTGAGCAAGAACAGAATATTCAGGTAAAATACACCATGTTACTAGACATTTACAGGGAGGGGGTAGATAAATATGTACCAACATTTAAGGATAGAAAGCTGGCTAAGGAGAAAGAGTGGTTTAACATGCGATGTCACATTGCCCAGAACAAAAAGGACTCTGCATGGAATAAAGTGAGGAGACACACTGAGGAAAAATGGAATGAGTATAAGAATGCTAGAAACAAGTATGTCAAGATTATAAAGAGAGGAGAAAAAGAACTTTGAAAAAGATATAGTAAACAAATGTAATAAAGAACCCAAACTGTTCTATAGTTATATCAACGGCAAAACAAAAATAAAGGACAAAATAACAAAGCTTATGGTAGAGGGTCAATTATTTGAAGACACAGAGGGTATGTGTGAAATTATGAACGATACATTAACATCCGTGTTTGTGGAGGAGGATGACTATGTAGAACCTGTGGTGGAATTGAACGAGATACAGGGACTAGAGTCGATAGAAGTCAACAAGGATGAACTAAAATCATTGTTGGAAGAATTGGACGTGAGAAAATCTATGGGCCCAGATAACATTGCTGGATACCCATCCAGCAATGTTATCTGGGCCCATAGATTAAGAGAATGTTCTGAACAACTAGTGAGACCTATTTTTAATATTGTTCAACACTCATTAAACAAGGGGGAACTTCCCTTAGAAAGGAAACAAGCAAATATAACTCCAATATATAAAAGTGGAAATAAAGAAGACCCGCTAAATTATCGACCGGTATCCTTAACGAGTGTTATATGCAAGCTTTGTGAAAAGATTATTAGAAAAAGATGGGTGGGTATGTTGGAGGAGAGGGAAATAATTTCAAGCAAGCAGTTCGGGTTCAGAAAAGGTCATTCGTGTACCACAAAGTTGTTGAGTTACTATGATAGGGTAATTGACATTGTACAAGGGAGGGAGGGGTGGGTAGATTGTATTTACTTAGATTTCAAGAAGGCATTTGATAAGGTGCCTCATAAGAGATTGTTGTGGAAGCTCAGGACTGTGGGGCGGGTTGAGGGAGTACAGTATTATTAAAGTGGATGGAAACCATTTAATTGGGAGGGAAATGCGAACAGTAATAAAAGGAAAGTTCTCCTCGTGGAAAAGGGTAAAAAGCGGAGTGCCTCAAGGATCGGTGTTGGCCCCAATCATGTTTTTGGTTTTCATCAACGACCTTCAAATGGGAATAGGCTCATATATATCTACAGTATGTTTGCTGATGATGCAAAATTAATGAAGCACATTACAAGTAGGAGTAGTTGTGAAGAATTACAGAGAGACCTAGATAAATTATATGAGTGGAGTCAAACTTGGAAAATGGAATTCAACACGAGTAAGTGTCAGGTTCTTGAGATGGGAAAAAGTAAATATTGACCTTCTTGGGGATATAAAATAGGAGATGAAATAATTAGTAAAGCTGTGAAAGCAAAAGACCTAGGGGTAGTTATGGCAGACAGCTTGTCACCTGAACAGCATATAAATAAAATAACTGGTGAAACCTATGCAGTGTTGACTAACATGAGAATAGCTCTGAATTATTTAGATGAAGAGATGTTAGCAAAAATAATAGGGACAATAATACGACCAAGACTGGAGTATGCAGCAGTGGTGTGGTCTCCACACCTTATAAAACATAATAAAAAACTGGAAAGAGTTCAGAGAGTTGCCACTAAGATGATAGCTAGCCTTAGAGACCTGCCATATGAGGAGAGATTGGAGAGGCTAAAGCTGCCAACGCTGAGGGAGAGGAGAGAGAGAGGTGACATGATCATGATGTTTAAGTGTGTGAAAGGTTTTGAGAAGATCGACAAGGGAGATTTTGTGGTGAGGGACGAGGGAAGAACCAGGGGTCATGAATGTAAGTTGAGGAAAGTTGTATGTAAGTCTGATGTAAGAAAGTTCAGCTTGCCGTATAGAAGCATTGATTGTTGGAATAAGTTGGATGGGGAGATGGTGGGAGCAAGAAATATCTAAACTTTTAAAGCAAAATTGGATAAATGTAGAGAGAGAGACAGGACAACACGAGCTTAGGCTCAAATCCTGTATACTACAATTAGGTGAGTACATACGCACACACACACACATAACCACACGTACGCTTCCTTCTCAGTCCCAATATCCTTAAGTGTCCGTGCACTAAGACTTGACCCATTTATTGTGTAACAACCGCCTTCCTACACCCTTCAACAACTTAAAAATGCCTAGGAAGAATAAACTGGTGAAGGCACTACTGCGATCGGGAAATCTATGGGTATATCCGGAAACGGGGACGGGGCCAGTGACAGTGACGGGGCCGGGGAAGCCTACGTCTAGGCTATATGAACTCGCCTGTCACGGGGGTCTGCCTCGGAGCCTCCACTATTCTCACCTATTTATAGCATTTATTTTTAATGTAAGGAATGACTTGTTTATGTTTCTATTATTGTGTATGCTTGGTTGTCCAATTAGTATTGATTTTTATCAAAAATTACCGTCAAATGTGGGTGGAAATGCGGGCTGCCGCCCATATGTATTTTTCTCCATAAGTTATGTTATCCCCAATGCGCAAATTCCCAATACCCGTCGTGTAATGCCGCCCATATAGGCGCGGATTGGGGGGACTGACTGTACGTCCGAAGTTCTCCTCCGTTTGTCCGGAATTATCCCAGCTTTCTTGGCAATCATTTTCCATAAAAAATCACCGTATGTCCGAAGTTATCTATACATGTCCGAAGTTTTCAACTTTTCAAGGAAACTTCGGACATCATTTAGGATAAGGATAGCTCTCTTATTATGGGGGATAATTTTAAGAGGCTTCCTGGATTATGGCGCACTATCACCATACATCACTTGACCTAGTTAAATCTCTAAAATGTGTTTACACTCAGGAGAAATTGTTAAAAAACATCGAAAAATGTCCGTAGTTACCCCATTTTACGGTACGCATTTTTTCAAACGGCTGCCAGAGTCTTAAGCCACATTACATGACATTCTAAGGCCACCTCTATACAGTACAAGGATGTATAAGCTTATAAGTCACTTTTTGCTGAAACTGTCCGAGTTCCATCCAATTCAATTTACCCCAAGGGTGGTCCAGAAGGTACGCAGTGCGTGGTGCCCTGAATGTACGCACGTTCCTATTGGGTACCACGCACTGCGTACCTATTGGTTTTCACAAAAAAAATTCCCTCCACAGATCATGTATGTCTTTTATCTTTTTTATAATTAAAAAATACAACATTTCTGGTGTAATTTCTCCACTTCCTAAAATAAAATGTCCTTTGATAAAGTGCGTACCTTTTGGCGTTTGGTATGCGGGCTCTGTCCAATAGGTACGCACCCAGCCCTGGTTATATCTTGTGTTTCAGAGCAGTCATGATGCATTTTTCTTATAAACTCCAGCTCTCTCTTAGATTAGCCCTTTTTACTAAACATATCCTTCTCAAACTGCATAAAATCGTCTAAATATAACTAGAATAAAATTTTATAGAAGTTGCTCGTACAGAAGGGTAGATAGATAGGTTTATTATGCTGGTAAGTATATACAATTTTTATGCACAATTGCACAGTTCAGAGGCACGTGAAAATCCTGATTTAAGCCTCATAACTTGTAATTGTAACCTCATACATTTTTGAGCGAGTGAGAGAGAATGTGTTTGGGTGTGAGAGTAGGTAATACGTGGGATACACATACAAATTGTTATATTGAGAGAAAGAGAGGTGTAACTCTGTTTTTCTAAAAACAAGAAAAATTAAAAAGAATAAATTTGCCCTACTAGTGATAAAATGGCCAAAACAATACTATAGCATGTTAATTTTTCTGTATTCCTTCTCATATTCATTCAAGTCTTCAAACAAAACTGCTCCGGTTTGACACCCTGGTTAAGCTTCAAAATGAAAACAAATGTAAATGCCCAAGTGTTGTTATATCCTGTGGAGAGGTTTTTAAATGCCAAGTGCGTACCTATTGGACCGGTGCGTACCTATTGGTTACCTTACCCTATTGACCAAACAGAATAAAACTTACTGAAATCGCTGTTGGTCCAAAAAGTCAGGCTTAGCCTAGTGTCCAAACTCTGATATGGACAGTCTTACTTTAAGTACAGTATTACATTGAGTTTTTAGTATTAAGTTTGTGGGATCAATAATTATATAGAATAATTAAGAGGTTAATAATTATGTTCTATATTGGATATTGATTAATCTATCATTCCTATGAACTTAGGTAATTATAATTGAGAGGGAAAATAAATACCTACCTATTCGCGCATGCGTGATATTGGCGTACCTCCCGCGAATATGGTGAGGGCCCAGCACTCTCTACCTAGCCACCACAACAACCAGACCGACTGCCTACACTCGTGTTTTCACCTCACGTTTCGCCCCATTAGTGATAGTACTTAGCTTATCATTTCTCCATCTATCCATACTAATCCATAGATCATTAATCATCATTCCCATCCATCATCTAATATAGTGGCCCCCTTCTTCATGCATTAACTCTATCCTCTTAACTAACACTCCCGTTTCCCACACTCCATCTTGTAACATCGCCATGGCTCAACAAGGCAACTAGGTCCTACAGCACTAGTACCAGCATTCAGGTGATATAATTTATTGTATGGTATTCAGATACAGTCCACTAAATCATTTTAAACACGAATATCCATATAATATATGGTCCTTCGTCCGTCCTAGTGTGTTCGTCAGCCGGGCACCCATTGTTTACTTGGTGGTGTGTTTAATGGCGTCTCCTCTCCCGCGTTTTTTTGCTAGTTTTTCGGCTGCGAGGGTTTTCCTGGTTTGCCAACATGGCGCATGTTTTTTTTTAAAGCACGGAGCAGCAGGAGGTGGTGTAGGAGAAGGTTTTGAGCCAGAGAGGGCTATTTACCCTGGCCTCATCAAAAAGGTGGCCATAATAGGCCATTCATATGTGCGGGAATTATACATAGATAAGCCTATCTACCACCCCCACTACACAATCAAATCTCTTGCCACCCCAGGGGCTAGAATAAGTACAGTAGGGTCTCACATAAAACGAGTTTATGGTCGATAAACGAGGGCGTTTTATGCGAATTAGTTTTATGTGAACACAGCATTTTGGTGGCGCAATATCGTCAATGTTCACTGTAAGCGAAAATTTTCGTACAAAGCGAACGATATTTCGTACGTTTTGTACGATATTTCGGCGTTTTATATGAAAGCGTACGATATTTTGTACGTTTTGTACGATATTTCGGCGCTCTATATGAAAACTCCTTGTATTTGCCCCACTTTGGCGGCGGACTCGTTTTATGTGATCACATTCGTTCTGATCGAAAATTAAATATTAATATTTTAGGTCGGTCGTTTTAATCGAGACTCGTTTTATGCGAACACGTTTTATGCGGGACCCTACTGTACCTTGAGTAGCACTGAAGCGTGGGACCATTTGGTTAACTGGCGTCCTGACTTATCATACCTGGTAATAGGTGGTAATGATATTAGGTCAGGCGTTGCCCCTAAAGAACTGGCCAATCAAATCCAGTAGTTGACCAGAGATATAGAGAGTCATACAGGAGGTCACTCTTACATAATCGGCATACTGTAGAGAAGCGCCAGAATCGGTTGTTCCGCGAGATCGTGGAGTCGGTGCGGATGCTGAGGCTCTGCTTGACAGAACATTTGTGGAATGGAATATACACTAAATTTAACTAACCCATAAATTGCATTTTTTCTGATTAACCCGTACAGCCCCAGCGACGCGTCTGACGCGTCGGCGATGTATGTAACGCACAGCCCCAGCGACGCGTCTGACGAGTCACCCTAATTGCTCCGACCGTAACCTCAGGTGTAGCCACTCGAAAGGGCTCAGATTTGTATGGGAACTGTGTACGTATCCCACGCAACCGTGCCGATGGTTGAAAACTCTCAAAGTCCACGTGCGTGAGCGTGAGCGCGCAATAACCTAGTTTTTTGGGGTAATTGCCTTCAATTTTTTACTCTTGTAAAATACATTTTCGGGGGCTCTGTAGGACCATTCTTTAAGCTTTTTGAGCGGTTTTTCGTGGTTTTTCCTTCATTCCTAACCCATTCGCTATTGTTTCTGGAATAAAACAATTTTTTGAAAACCGGCCGGGTTCTGGTGAACAAACAATACAAAACTAGCCGGGGCTCCACGGGTTAACTAAATTTAAAGTTCAATAAGTTTTGTTTTTCTGATTAGGCCTAACTACATTTAAAATTAAGTTCATTAAAAATTTGTTCTTTCTGATTAAGCCTAACTAAATCTAAATTTAAAGATATCTATTGGCTTTTCTAAATTATTAGTAAATCTTGATGCATCTAATTTAACCCTGTTTTTAAAAATTTCTGTGATAGCCTAACTTTCCAATTCACATTGCGGCATCTAAATTCTAAATTTTGAAGGGTTGTATTTTGGGTTTTAACTTTTAGTGATTTCGGCACTCGGCGGGCGCGTACATTTAATTCTACCGTACTAATGCCACCCATGTTCTGATAGTTTGCCATTTATCCGGTCGCTCGCGTTTAGTGTTAGGTCCGAACCCGAGTTTGATCGGCTATTTATCACCATGTCTTGTAAGTATATCCTTTGTTTTTTTCTTCTTTTTTGTTTTTCTTACCGTTGCTCGCGTTTAGTGTTAGAACCCGAGTTTGATCGGCATGAAAATTATTGATATTTGTTTCTATCTATCTATCTATCTATTGCCTGACGCCGTGATCCCCGAAGGGGTGGCCACGAACGAACCGCCCCCATGCACCTCTGTCCCCAGTCAGTCGACGCCCCTCCCCCCAACCAGCACCGCCTTCGTTCATGTACTTCCTCACTCCATCCTTCCACCTCATATTCGGTCTACCTCTCCCCCTCTGTCCCTCCACCTCGCTCTCGTACACCCTCCTAGTCATTCTCTCGCTTTCCATACGTTCCATATGGCCGAACCATCTCAAGTTGTTCCTTTTCACACTTTCCAGCACATCTACCTCCACACCACACCTCCTTCTTACTTCCTCATTAGTCTGTCTATCCCTCCATGTAACTCCGCACGCACTCCTTAAGTAATTCATTTCCACTGCTCTCACTCTTGGTCTGAGTGGTATTTGTTTCCCCTCTCGCATTTGATGTTACTCGCGTTTGTTCTCGCTCTTTGATTAACTGTCATTCGTCGCTCGCGTTTGGATCCGAGTTTGATCGGCGGAAGATTTCCTGTTTCGAGTAAACTGTCGTAAAAATCTAGGAATTGCAATTTCCATTTGTTTTAGACTAAGGGTGACAATATGGACGCTCTAGCCCAAGGCAAACGCCGTAGGGCAGGTCTTAAAGGTTCATTGACTGTCCTGTCAGAAGATTTGGATGAGTTCTTGGAAACCGCAACTCGGGTAGAAGTCGAGGCAAAACTGCATAGCGTGCAGACCCAAGTGGCCAAGTTTGAGGCCAATCAAGTGGTCTTGTTGCCGCTATATACCTCAGACGATGAATATTTTAAGGAGAACCAAGCGGATACCATCTAGTTATTTGATATCTACGGGATAATCGCCAGTTTAAAGGAGAAATTGGGTAAACCACTAGAAGGGCAAACTCGATCCGACAACAAGAAAGGATCGGGAGTTAAATTACCGCACCTGATCCTACCCACCTTCGCTGGCGACCCCACATTATGGACTGGGTTTTGGGACATGTTCAGATGTGTGGTGCATGAAAGGACTGACTTAAGTGCCATTCAAAAACTAACATACTTAAAGGGTCAGTTAAAGGGGGATGCCTATAAATTAATAGAAGGCTTCACGGTTGAGGGTGCAAGTTACACCCCTGCCTTAGACTTGCTTCAAGAAACCTTCGGGCATCCCGACAGAGTAAAAGCGGCACATATCATGCATTTCCATAACCTTGTCGCCCCTAAATGTCAGGCCGTAGAACTAAAGGCTTTCTACGCCACCATGGAGAGTGCAATGAGATCTATGACTAGTCAACAGGTGAGTCTGGAAGAGTTCTGTGTGGTTACATTGCTGAATAAATTACCATCACCAGTTAAGGAGACCATTAGGAGGGAGATGGGCGAGCAAAGCCTAGATTACAAGACTTTCACACAGTGTTTTCAGGCAGAATTGTATAACATGGTTGGTCAGGACTCCCCAGGAAAGAATATGCCTGTGGCTATGGCTGCATTCGCAACACAGAGTGGTAGTAGCCGGTTCCCATGTAAACTGTGCAGTGGGAATAACCATCCCTGGTATAAATGCTTTAAGCATAAAACGGGACCGCTCAAATTCAAAAGAGCTCGGCAACTACGACTCTGTGCGGGATGTCTCTCCAGTGATCATGGTAGTAATGGGTGCACTAACCCTAACATAAAAAATTGTAGGTATTGCCAGGGTAAGCACTTTCACTCCCTGTGCCCAAAACAGAGAGAGGCAAGACCGGCAAGTGGGGGTACTACTAGGGAAGAGTCAACACCTACAACCTCAACAACAATATCTGTAAGTATGAATAAGCAAATTGTAATCCTACCCACAGTTCAGCTGCCTGTATAGGGTAGACACAATGCTCACAGAGGACCTTCGTGAAGAAATCCGTACTACCGTCCCTTTCATACGAAACCGTGGGGACGGAAGAATTACGGCTTCATGGTTTCACCGGAACTCAAATCCCTCGTGAGTATACTATTGTAGCACTGAAATATTTACATCGGGGTAGGTTCCATCGTCTCGAAGCAATTGTGGTTGAGGAACTTCCCGAACATAAAGGCGAGTCTAGTCTTAATGCTGAAATGACTAGTTTAAAGCACCATGGCATTAAATTGGCCGATTCATCCATCACAGAGACAACACAGCTGGAGGTACTAATTGGTGCCGACTATTACTACAACATAGTGCGACCTGGTTATAAACGGGTAGGTAATTTGGTTTTACTTCCAACCAAATTCGGATATGCACCGAGTGGTTCTTATGCAGCATCCACATCCAGCTCCGATACTGAGGTTGTAACAATTCTAAAAGTGGCAGTAACTCCAGTGGACCAATATATGTCTACTGGATAGTTCCCGTGCAAAGAAGAACTGCATTCTTTGTGGGATTAAGACCACATTGGCATATCACCCAAAGAACATTCGCAAGCCGAACGGCAAGCTTTGATCAGTTATGAGGAGACAGTCACCTACAAGCCTGAGAGTCAACAATATCAGGTACGTCTGCCCTGGACTGAATTAAAAGAACAGTTGCCCACCAATAAAGGTTTGGCTGTTGGGAGATTACGAGGTCTACAAAAGAAATTTATAGCTGAGCCTAAGTTTTGTGACCAATATTCACAGGTAATTTCTGATCAACTGTCGCGGGGTTTCATCAAGGAGGTTCCTTTCGATGACTCTGTCTCATGTCATTATCTGGCGCATCACAGGGTCGTAAAACAGAGCAAGACTACAACGGTACGTATTGTGTTTGACTGTTCCGCCAAAGTCGTCAAACACAAACCCAGTCTAAACGACTGTCTACATACGGGACCCTCTTTAGTACCGGACCTTGCTCAAGTTATGTTACGATTCCGTCTGCATCAGTATGCGTGGGTCAGTGACATCGAGAAGGGTTTCTTGATGTTGAAACTTCATGAAGATGACAGCGATTACACTAGGTTTATTTGGCCGAAAGATCCTCTACAATTAGATTCTCCTCTAATCTGTTATCGGTTCAGGGTTGTCCTTTTCGGTGCTACCTGTTCTCAATTTCTCCTTAACGCGACCATCCTTAACCCTTCCTACCCGGGCTACCTTAGGTAAGGACAGCTCTGCAGAAGGGCCGCTACCCGGCCGTCCTTACCTAAGAAGGCAGCTTAATAGCCTAATTAAGCTTGGTCTGAACGCCGTGCGTACGACGTATGTCAACAAACCCAAGCGTTGCGTCACCGCACCTCCGAAAACAAGAAGGAGAAGACTCTTCAATGTTATTGTTCTGACGTCAGACGAAATTAGTGTCTGAAAAGCCCCCATATTGGCAACATCTCTGCAATATTTGCTCCACTGAAATCGTCATCACAACTGAACCAGTTGACTTACAGAGCTCTACTCAACGCCAAAATACAGATTGAAAACCGCACTACAATTATAGATGAGTGGGAAAGTTCTAGCAGTGAAAATAAACATAAATACGGTAGCCTAGGCCTAGACGTTTTTCAGCCATTTCGCCCGGGTACGGGCGACCGTCCTTAGGTAAGACAGGCCGGGTAGGAAGGGTTAAGCATCTTTCTCTCGTTGATGCAGACCCAGAGTTGGTGCAGGAAATTAGGGCTGGGCTATATATCGATAACCTTCAAGGTACGGGGGATAATGAAAGTTCCCTCGTCCATGCTTACGATATGGCTCATGAAGTAATGGATAATACGGGTTTGACAACCCGAAGGGAAGGAAGGAAAACTAACTATTTAGTAATGGTTCCGTAGTCAATGACGTGAGAGCCTTATATATATAAGGGCTCCCCGGAGACCCCAGTGAGGGTCCCGGAGAAAGCATAACGCGACCAAAATATATAAAAAGTACATCCTAGGGTGAAACCCTTTACTTAGTTCCTAGGGAACGTCATTAACCCCTCCAACCCGGATGGGCTCTTGAACGCCCATAACAACCTCGGCCCGCGCAACCCGGAAGGGCTCTTGAACGCCCATTGCTTGCATGCGTGCTTTCGAATGCCGCGCGTACATTTTCGGTATCGTGGGACGGTAGGTGGCGCCACCAGGCGTAAATTCCGCCACAGCAACAGTATCTACCCCGACGCCATCATGGACAGTACGCCAAATAGTGATTCCGCTGTGTCCGATACCGTGCTTCCTACGACGCCCTTGCTTGTTCGTCGCGCCTTACCCCGACGCCATCGCCTAAATGTGTTATCTCCCGGAGGTATTGAGACGACATTGAGACTTTATGAGCGAGCTGATGCCAAGCATAATGTTGATGATGAAGTCAGTGACGACTCCAGTAATTATAAGTCGAGTGATTATGGCCATGAGAGTGATAAAGAAGAGCAATTCCTGGGATTTGCGAGAGAACATGACAGTGATGAGAGTGATGAAGGTGATGTACCAGTTGTTGAGGAAGCTGGTTTACCTAAAGACAGTGAACTTGAGAGAGTGAGCGAGTGGGAGAGTTCAAGGTCACTCACCAAATTTCGCATAAGTGACACGACGCCAAGCCCTTCCCCAGGTAAATCGCCTTTCAAGCTACATTTGTATAAGCAGAAAATACTTGAGAAGGCGGCCGCGGCAGCTAGGGAACAAGCAAAACTACTTGGTGAGGATGAGGCTGTGAGTGAGGGTCAGCGTGGTGACCCTTCTTGTCCGCCATTGTCTCCCTTATCTACCTTACGCCACCCAAGATGACCCGGATGCCCCGCATTCTTCCCCACCACCCCCACCATTGCCAAGGGTTGAGGACCCCACACTTTCGGCCTATTTGCCTCCTAGGTCCCCCGACAGGAGACATACTGCTGCCGAAAAGGGGAAAGGTAGGAAATATACCAAGAAAATTAAGAAAAGTAAGAGAGTTTTGTTCGAGGCTCCCGCGGCGTCCACCCCGGCCGGCCCCAGCCATACGTCCCCGCAACTTTCCCCACGGTCCTCCCCACCTCTCCCGCCTTCAACATGTCTTCCTGAAGAAGTCTTTGAGCTCGCATCACCAATACCTGGCCCTAGTGACAGTGAAACATTGCTTTCTGTCACTCGTCGCAGGCCAAGGAGCCCGGGACCTCGGGGGGACACAGCCTCACCTGCCACTCCTTCCCCACCTCGCCCACCCGCACGCCGCCCACGCATCACTGGTTCCCCGCCAGATTATGTGGGGGCCACTGATGATGAAGGGCACCTCTCTCAAGACTCTGGCCATGATTACATAGGTCCACCGTCAGGGCAAGATGACCACTCTGACGATGACTATATGGACATCGACGACCCTCGACCCATCCGCTTGGCCCGGCGTCGTGCTGCCCACCGCCCTGGCCGCCGCCCTCGCCGCCCTAGGGCGCGCGCCTCCCGAGTTGGCCGTGGGCGTGCTGGGCCACCAGCTGGAGCTCCTCGTCAGCGTAGACAAGACCCATTCTACGTTTTTCAGTGGCAAGACGTAGTTGATGAGGATGCATACAACCCTGATGTGCCAGCTTTTGATGAGGTACTGGAGGGTTCAGGCGTTACCCCCAATTTTCCTGCAGGCCCCAATGCTCCACCACACGAACTGTTTGAGGCCTTCTTTGATGAGGAGGTGGTAGGCTATGTTGTCAAAGAGACAAATAAGCAGCACCAATTCCAGGTCCACTTTTTGGGAAAGGTGACCAAGGGCCACATGAGGCAGTGGACCCCAGTGACTCATAAAGAGTTCATGGTGTTCCTGGCACTCACCATGCTAATGCCTCATGTCAAGAAGCATAGGTTGCCTGACTATTGGATCACCAATGATCTGATATCCACCCCTGCCTTCGGGAAATATATGTCTCGCGACCGGTACCTTGATATCCTCGCAGCGCTCCATCTTGTCACCAACCTTGACGTCCACCTCCCAGACAAGCTGTGGAAGATTAGGACGTTGTATGAGATGATGCGAGAACGCTTCACCTCCTACTTCAAGCCCTTCCGCAAGGTCGTCATTGACGAGTCTCTTGTGCTGTTCCGGGGAAAACTCAGCTTCCGGCAGTACATCCCCTCAAAAAGACATCGCTTTGGCATAAAATTCTTTGTGCTGTGCGACTGCCAAACTGGCTATGTCCTGGACTTCCTGGTCTACAGCGGGAAGGAAGGGGACTTGCTTGTGGACCCCCTCATTGGCTTTGGCGGAGCAGTGGTGCAAGCCATGATGGACCGCTACTTTCATAAGAATCACGTCCTCTACACGGACAATTATTACACGTCCCCCACTCTCTCACAGTACCTGCATGAGCGCAAGACGGGGACTGTAGGCACAGTACGAGGGAAAAGGAAGGGCATGCCACCTTTCCCTCCAAAGACCAAAAAAGGTGATGTGTTCAAGAAGAAGTCGGGGCCCATTCTGGCTATCCACTGGCACGACCAGCGGAAGGTCAACCTCCTGACCACCATCCACAAGGGGGAAATGGTGGAGACTGGCAAGGTGGATCGCCGCACCCAGGCCAGGGTGACCAAGCCCGATGCTGTCCTGGACTACAACATCAACATGAGGCTGGTGGACAAGTCCGACATGCAGATAGGCTTCATTGACTGCCTGCGTACCTCGTGCAGATGGTACAAAAAGTTCTTTCTGCATATGGTGGACATGTCAGTTCTGAATGCCTACAACATATACAAGCTTCGGAATGTGAACACACCCATGAAGTTCAATAGCCTGCGGAGGTTCCAAAAGCAGGTGTTGACGGAGCTCCTGGAGAAGTATGCTATGCCACAGAGGGCAGTGGCACATCCTGGGCCCGCCGTTATTGACCGCTTGCAGTCTGCTCAATACTTGATTAGGCACAGGCTTGGTTCCCTGCCTCAGAATGAATCCGGAAGAACACAGCAGAAGCGGTGCCATGTCTGCTACAACAGCAGGGTGAAGCCGAGGTCAGGTAAAAAGTCAACCCTGGAGTGTGTGGAGTGCAAGGTGGCACTCTGTGCTGTAGATTGCTTCTTTGATTACCACTCCAAGCTGGAGTTCTAATAATCATACTGAAATTGCCAAATAAAATGACAATATGTACACTATAATTATATATAGGCAAAAAGTGGAAGAAAACCAATGTATTGTAATACAAAAGTCATGTATTATGAGAACATTGATACAAATACAATTACACCATAATAATATGTGAAAGTGACACATATGTATATACCAAGTGACATTCATATGATTAGAACCTATAGAAATATATAAATCAGTGAAAAAAGACACAATAAATTGTATATAAAACGTTTACAAATCATATAACTAAGTGAAAGTGACACAAGACCTAATATTTGATGGCCAAAGTATAATAAACACCTGTGATAACGAATAATCAGTGCCTAATACAACAATAACCTACCTCAATTACTAATAAAATGTACGGTATCGAGTGAAAATGAGCATTATCAGTGACAGTGACACTCTCTAAAGCATATTTGTCAAAGTGAAAGTGACACAAGACCTAATATTTGATGGCCAAAGTATAATAAACACCTGTGATAACGAATAATCAGTGCCTAATACAACAATAACCTACCTCAATTACTAATAAAATGTACGGTATCGAGTGAAAATGAGCATTATCAGTGACAGTGACACTCTCTAAAGCATATTTGTCAAAGTGAAAGTGACACAAGACCTAATATTTGATGGCCAAAGTATAATAAACACCTGTGATAACGAATAATCAGTGCCTAATACAACAATAACCTACCTCAATTACTAATAAAATGTACGGTATCGAGTGAAAATGAGCATTATCAGTGACAGTGACACTCTCTAAAGCATATTTGTCAAAGTGAAAGTGACACAAGACCTAATATTTGATGGCCAAAGTATAATAAACACCTGTGATAACGAATAATCAGTGCCTAATACAACAATAACCTACCTCAATTACTAATAAAATGTACGGTATCGAGTGAAAATGAGCATTATCAGTGACAGTGACACTCTCTAAAGCATATTTGTCAAAGTGAAAGTGACACAAGACCTAATATTTGATGGCCAAAGTATAATAAACACCTGTGATAACGAATAATCAGTGCCTAATACAACAATAAGCTACCTCAATTACTAATAAAATGTACGGTATCGAGTGAAAATTAGCAATATCAGTGACAGTGATACCCTAATAAACATATTTTATATAATTGGCCTCAAAATAACTTAGAAAATATCAAATAAACATCACATTCTCAATATCAAACACTAAAATCGTCTAAGGGAGATAAATACTTTGGCGCGGCGAGCGGCTAGGTGCGTCGTAGCCATGGCCGAGGCGACGCGTCCGAACGCGGGAAGAATTTGCCGCCGAAAAGCACTCGTCTTCCCGCGCTCACCATTATGCAACCAGAGGGGCTAGAGACCTCTACTCAACGCCATTCGACAGAGGAAGGTTTGTGGAACATTATTCTTTTTTATTCACAACATTACATGACATATTCATTGACTTACAGAGTAGTTAACATAGGCCAAAGATCGTCAAAACACCCGGTACCGGAGCACAGTCGTAAGCTATAGCCCCCGGGGCTGGAGGGTTAAAAAAGGTAACCATTAGAAAAAGAAAGAAATTTTTTATGAGTAAAGATTAGAAACTATGAATGTTGTCTTACTAAATCAATTAGCGCGCCGTTATACAGTCCTTCCCTTGCACGCGTCCCCCAGCTGGTTACGCTGGGTTTATACGTCCTTCATAGTACAAAGTTGCGCATGTGCATGGGAGGAGGGAGGGCCGCTTTACGTCATTGACTACGGAACCATTACTAAATACAGTAAACCCTCGCTATCTCGGACCTCTAGAAGTCGGAAACCCGCACTACTCGGACTGGCTTCGGCCTCTCGGACATTCACTTCCGTATTTCGGACATTTCCGGCATCGTTCCGACCGTCTCTGACGTTGTCGGACTTTATATAAGTATTCGGAAAATGTCCGTCATAACCGTCCTCTGATATCTCGAATATTTCCGAAATGTGTCGTAACGGTGTCCGACAAAGGATGACGTGTCGGATGCCACCTCAAGTCACCGGACAATAAGGGTGAATATCCGAGAAACAGAAGGGAGGTCCGACGCCATCTTACATCCGGGGACCGAGGTCCGAGCGTGGGAGGCTGGGAGCGTCAGTCCGCACCAAGCTCTGTTGTGTTACACATCGACGCGTACCATTATTTTGTTCACCATGCCTCCCAAGGATAAGCCTAAGCGTAAGGTGACTTCTGTATCACTAGAAACAAAGCTACAGATGTTAAAGGATCTGGACAGTGGGATGAAAGCCAAGCAGCTTCAGAAGTATAGCTTAGGCAGATCGACAATCTACAACTTCATCCGAGACAAGGAAAAAGTCCGGCATCATGGCGCAGCTGTGCTTCATGATCCATCTACCGCCAAGATCTTTCGCAAGGCCTAGCTAGCCTATCAAGACATCGACGACGCAGTGCTGAAGTGGTACCAACAACTTCGTGCTGAGGGCGTACCAGTGAGAGGCATCGAGATCCAGCATGCAGCAGAACGCTTCGGACAGCATCTTCATCACCCAGACTTCAAGGCTAGCGAGGGGTGGTTGTGGAGGTTCCGAAACCGCCATGGCCTCACAAACAGGAGTATTTGTGGTGAAATTTTAAGCGCCGATACTTCGGCCATAGAACCCTTCACTGATCGCTTCCACGCCCTTATAACCGAGGAACACCTTCAACATTGGCAACTCTATAACGGTGACGAGACTGGCTTATATTGGCGTTCTCTACCTTCCAACACACAGGCCCACCGAGAAATCACGTCCACACCCGGCCACAAAACTGTGAAGGAGCGCATTTCAGTGCTTTGTTGCGCCAATGCCGACGCAAGCCACCGTGTGACCCCTACAATCGTCGGCAAATCTCAGAAGCCGAGAGTAATTAAGGACCTCATCATTACCAAGCAACTCCCAGTCGACTATTATGGATCAAAGAAAGCTTGGTTTAACCAGGTAATGACCGAGGATTTCTTTCACAAGAGATTTGTACCCGACGTTCGCTCGTTCCAGAATCGAGTGTATGGTGTACCCTATGACGAAGCGGTTGCCATCTTGTTGCTCGACAACGCACCTGCCCACCCTTGTACCACGAAACTGGAGTGCAAACGGCAAAATTAAGACCATGTTCCTGCCTCCTAATACCACAAGTGTTATTCAGCCTATGGACCAAGGAATAATTGAAGCTTGCAAAAGGCGTTACAAGAGGAAGTTCCTGGAGCAATGCCTTGTCATCATAGATGGGATGGACGAAGAAGGTTATGTGGATACACGCAGGAAGAAATCTCTATAAAAACTGAAGCAGTATACCCTGAAAGACTGCATCTACAATTGGGCAGAGGCATGGCGAGAAGTTTCTTTCAACACACTGAGGAATGGTTGGACCAAGGTCTTAAATATCCCTAAGGTGCAAGATCCGGGTTTTGAAGGGTTTGGGGCAGCTGACTTCAGGAACCTCTTGAACCAAGGTAACCAGGGTGACCTCCCCGAAGAAGAAGTTGACGACTGGCTGCAAGAGGACAGAGACCTACCTGGACACGAGCATAAGACTGACGAACAAATTGCAGCCGAGGTGTTGGGGGTAGCCCAGGAAGAGACCCAGGATGAGTCGGACGAAGAGACAGAGGGGGGGCCCCCAAGCTATCAGTCTCGCATGCCCTAGACTCCTTTGACACCATTCTTCAGTATCTGACTCAAGTAGATGACCCAAAGTTGCAGTCCCTATATGAACCACTGCGTAATGGTCGATTCCATATTCAGAAGGCACACCTTGATCGGAAAAAACAACAGAAAATCAGCTCCTTTTTTGTACCCTCTGCTCCTCCCAGAGCTCGTACTTCGTCTGCTACCAGTGGGGTGTCGCTTGCTAGCACCACCTCCCTCCCAAGTGTTTCCTCAGTTGCTAGCACCTCGTGGAGCACTGTAGACACTGTGCCACTCTCAGACTTAGACATGGATTTGAATGAATTAATGAGTAGCACGCCTGTGCCCATGGATATACCTGAACCTGACATTGTTTGTGAGGTGGAGAAGGACAGTGTGGGTAAGGGTAAAGGTAAGGGTTCCATGACAGGCAAGGGATATGGTCCTAAGAGTGGGGGTGTGAAGAACAGTGAGGTGGAGAAGAACAGTGCGATGGACATTGAGGTGGAGAAGAACAGTGAGGTGAAGAAGGACAGTGAGAAGGGGAGTGAGGTGGTCAAGGACAGTGAGGTGGAGAAGGACAGTGAGGTGGAGAAGGACAGTGAGGTGGAGAAGGACAGTGAGGTGGAGAAGGACAGTGAGGTGGAGAAGGACAGTGAGGTGGAGAAGGACAGTGGGGTGGAGAAGGACAGTGGAGTGGAGAAGGACAGTGAGGTGGAGAAGGACAGTGGGGTGGAGAAGGACAGTGGGGTGGAGAAGGACAGTGAGGTGGAGAAGGGCAGTGGGGTGGAGAAGGACAGTGGGGTGGAGAAGGACAGTGGGGTGGAGAAGGACAGTGAGGTGGAGAAGGACAGTGAGGTGGAGAAGGACAGTGGGGTGGAGAAGGACATTGGGGTGGAGAAGGACAGTGAGATGGAGGTGGGGGGTGAAAAGGGGATGCTGCAGTAATTAATGCAGTGTTGGGGAGGGGGGAGGGAGGACATCAAGACTACAGACAAGAGCTATGAAGGGGTAAGTGTAATATAGCCTACTGTACAATACATATTGTAAAACTAAAATACATGTACCGGTACTGTGTTTTCTATTACAGATTATAGGGTTCGAATAGGGTTGTCTTCGTTTTCTAGGTTGACGCGGACGTCTCTCTTGAGGTCGGATTTTTTCCGTAGTCTCCGATTTCATTGTTGTCTCGGACGGACATTGGTTAGGTCGGACACAAGCCGGACCCCAGACATCTCGGACTGGGTCTCCCCCCCCAATTAGTCCGAGATAGCGAGGGTTTACTGTAGTTAGTTTTCCTTCCTTCCCTTCGGGTTGTCAAACCCGTAATTTAGTAATGGTTCTCTCCGTCAATGACGTGAGAGCCTAAGAATACCAAGAACGGTGGTTGGGACATCTCATGCTCAACGTCAAAGACTGAAGAGAACCAAAACTAACGGCTCGCGCTGTTGTAATTAAATAACTAGAATTAATAAAAAGTGTAAAGTATAAAGGCAGGGTTTCTAAGTAAGCCTTAGGAAGCGATAGAAAGGTAGATAATGATAAGGATGCAGTTAAACTTAATAAAAGAGCCACTATATATTGTAACACATAAGAATTGTACATACTATAGTACTAGAATGATTTGAAAAGAAGAAAATCTATTCATACTTATTAAACTAAAAAAAAAAAAAAAAAAATTGTATTTATTAATCTAATATCCTGTATTAGAAATTAACCCTTAGAGATTATCAATCTTACTAATATTAACATTGAACAACACTTGTGAGAGGTTCTCCAGTTCGGAACCCCCCCCCCCACCCCATCTGTTTTGTCCAAAACTCCTAAAAGTAAGTCAGTACTTGGTGAACCTCACACATACTTGTAACATAAAACATGTCATTATTGCAATAAACAGAGATCAGTTAGGCTTATGCCTAATTCTCATGGCTATGCATGGCACAGTGGGTCTCTTCCAATGAACTGAAAGATCTATTTATATATCTATATGCTCAGGCCCAATCCCCATTTTGGGGGTAGCCGACTCAAGACAGAGCAAGAACAGGGAAAACACAAAAACAACATAAAACAACAAATAAACACAGATAAAAAGCACAAACTCACACACTGATAGATATTTGGATAAAAATGTGTGGTGAGATGACCAGACTCTTGTTTGCTTAATGTCTTGGATAGAGTAATTGTTAAGAAATCTGACTGTCGTGGCCCACTTTCTCACATCATGGGCCCTTGCTACTGCTGACGGTTCGGCTGTTTTGATAGCGTCCACTAGAATTGAAGCAAGCTGTCGTTTAGATAACCTTGATTTGCCATGTGAAGAGATCCATAAATGAGAAGGGTGTAAGGGTGTAGTTGGTTGTACATACTTATACAAAGCCAACACTGGGCATAGTGCCTGATGTTTATTCTTTTGTTTGAGGGCCATTATATAAAAAGGTGAGAACATATGATCTTCTCTTTCATTCTTGGCTATGAAATCAGGAGCTGGTGTGAGGGTAACAGCACTCAGATCTTTAAATTGTAAGTAGTTCGCAGCTCTAGCCATGGCCGCAAGTTCAGACACTCTATGTGTTGTTGCTAACGAAATTAAGAAAACACATTTAGATAATAACTTGTCATAAGAGGGGTTGACCGTGTAAGGTTTAGTACTTAATAGATTTAACACCTTGCCCAGAGACCACTGAGGTAGAATCTGTCTCGCTGGAGCTCGTAATTTAAAACAAGCCGTAATAAAACCTCCTTCATACTTAGGTGGAAGTCTAAGGCCAGTAAGGTCATAGAATGGTTCTTAAATGGCTGAGAGGTGATTGCGAAGTGTGTTAACTGATAGGTGTTTGTCTTCGAAAAGGTAATTTAAGTACTTTAAAATTAAACTTATTGAGGCACTTTGTTGGTTGGATTCTACAATCCACGTTGTAAATTGTTTCCAATGTGACTCATACTGTCTAATTGTGGAAGGTGTAAATTGTTTGGTTAATTATTCATGAATGGCTTGGTCATAAGAATTTAGCCATTTGGTTTTGAAAATATTTCGTAACTAAAACAAGTTGTAAGAAAAACTCCTTTCAACTTGTTGAGGGGTAAGTCGGAAGCCAGTGGGATCAAAGAACGATTCTTTAATGGCTGAGAATTGATTGTATAGTGTGTAAATTGACAGTTGTTTGTCTTCAAAAGAGTAATTGAAGTACTTTAAAAATAAACTGACTGAAGCTATGTGTTGGACAGACTCTACAATCTACATGGTAAATTGTTTCCGATGTAATTCCTACTGTTTAATAGTGGAAGGCGTAAACTGTTTGGTTAATTTGTCGTGAACAGCTTAATCATAAGAGCTCCGCCATTTGACTTTGAAAATATCCATAAAGCTAAATATAGACCAGTCTGAAGGTTGCTAATCTACTCTAAGTGGAAACAAGACGTTGGAAATGGTATTGGAATGGGACATTCGAGAGACAGATGAATGAACTACACATGTGTTGACCAGACTGGTGTTATAAGGCACCCTTGACCCTGAATTAAGTGGATATGTTGCAAAACTTTGGATATTTGTGTGTGTCTGGAGGAGGAAAGAGGTATATCGATAACCACTTGTTCCAAACCTCTGAGGACGTATCTGTTCCGCTCGCTTGGATCTCGTGCCAGAAGGTCAGAAGCAGGAGGAATTTTGTCGATTGGTGTGAATTAACGAGATTTACCTGTGGATGGAACGGCCTTATCAAGTTGTGGAATACCGTCTGAGTGATTGTCTATTCGACTAGGATACCCTTCTCTCGAGATAAGGTGTCCGCCTACAGATTCGCCTTGCTTGGTAGGTAAACTGCTTGAATTGTGATATGGTAATGAAGAGTAAGGAAAAATATTAACTCCGACAATCTCAGGGGCGTGTGAGATTTCGTTGGGCCCTACCTGTTGATACAGGACACGGCTGATGTGTTGTCCATGTGAAAGGCTATTACTGTAGGCTACTCTGTGTTGGAGTGAAAGGGCATGATTTTTCAGGAAACATCGAGGGACAACTAGTTCCTTTGTATTTAAGTGAGAGATTGAGAGAGGTCTAGCGACTTTGTGTCTGGCGACCGTCGGACGATTGGTAACTCCATCTCGGGGCTCCCGCTTTGTCCAAGACGACCCCCACTGATGGTGCGGTTCTGACTAGAGGGCTGGGTTTTTTTTTTTTTTTTTTTTTTTTTTTTTTTTTTACCCTAGGTGGGTCTAAGGGGGGGAAAGGAGAGGGGGGGAGAGGGAAGAGAAAAGGAGGAAAGTTTGAAGGAAAGTAGGAGAGTAACCGTTGGTGGGCAGACCACCTTGCTATGTTGTGTGTTTGAAACGTATGTTTTTGTGTTGGGGCAAGTGGTGTATTTTATTTGTGTTTGCTGTTTGGTAGCTAGCTAAGGAACTAAGGTGTGAATGGTGATGGGCTGGTCTATCAGAGTGAGAACTGAGCGATCTCTGCCATACCCATAGCTTACTCTGACTGTTCCTTTTACTTATATATTTTCTAGATCTCAAGTGACGGCGTTTCTTGCGTGGATTGACCTCCTAATCTACCAAGATTGGAAGCCAAAGCGTCACATCTTTCCTTTGCCCCTCAACTTTCTCTTCATAATTGCTGAGGGGCACAGGGCCCTGGGTGGGGCTTTGGTTTCCCGGGCGTTTCCGCATCCTCCTCAGCTCCCCGCCATGGAGTGGCTTCGGTCACCCAGGCTTTATTGTGGTCGGCAGGGAGGGTTCTGTGGGGGCGCTCGGTTATGGCCTTGGCCTTGCTCGGGGCCTTGGGGCTGTTCGGCCAAGCAGCTTGGGGAAAAACAACAACAACTAAGGTGTGATTGTTATTATTATCATTATTATTATTATCAAGAATTGATTAAACACCGAATGAAGCTTCAAATAATGCACTCGTTTCCAGGGACTACCGCTCGAAGAGAACATTGAAGTCAAAAGGTCGTCAACCAACACTTAATATACTGAATATAAACTGTATGTATGTGTTTTTTTTTTTGTTTTTTTTTTTTTTTTTAATAAATTGGCTGTGGTTCTTCTTCTGTGTTTATTTTATTTAGACTGCTTTTAAACCAGTTGTTGAATCTTAAATTTGGTTGTTGTGCATAATTTTCCTTAATTTTGTCTAGAGTTGGGTCTTGTGATAGTTCTTGTTTATGCCATATTTTTGTTGCTTGTCTATGGAGCCGGACATTATGGTAGTGTGTTTGTGTATTCGTGTATTTGTTGTGTCGTCATTGTATAGGGGTATCTTTGGTTTGTGGCGAATCTTAGGGCTTTGTTTTGTATTTTTTGTAAGCGTGTGATTTGGTTTTTGCTCATGGTGTGTGTGGGAATAGGGGGGTATTCTAATATTGGGATTACTATAGGTTTGACTCCTGCAAGGAGATAAAGAAAACCTAATATTTAGTAGTGGCCCCGGAATCATTGACGATATGCCTATTACATAAGGCTACCTCTTCAAACGCCCATAAGCGCAGTTTGAAACTACCGCCGCAGAGCTCAGAGGAACCTTCATCATAAGCACACGCTAAATCACTCATGGATTCGTCTTTATGATTGGGTTCTCACTACGAAAAAACTTTGTAAAAAATAAAAAATAAAAATCAATTAAGAATAATAATAATAATAATAATAAGCATGTTACTTATTTCTCATAAGCGCCAATTTTTCCGAAGAATTCACTAGCGCTCGAAAAGAGAAAGAACAAAAATCAATGCATCAAAAGAAGGCTCATATACAACACACATTTAACAATCACTAGCAGTGGCAAAATAGCCTAAACTCTATAGCCATCTGTCATGACACCTCTCTCAAGATCATAGCTTCTCTCAAAGAGAAAAGTCTTAAGTTGTCTCTTGAAGCATTCAACAGAACTCAGTTGAATAACTATGAATAAGTATACATAAAGCTTTCCATTTCCGTGGATGTACTTTTTGTGGATTCTGGACCAGACGCTGAAACGCGCGTCATTCCATCTTCAACTGACATATCAAGTATAATAAAATCCTTAATACATCAACGAATGGGAAGGGGATGGTCGGGAGGGCCCCAATCGTCAATGATTCCGGGGCCACTACTAAATATTAGGTTTTCTTTATCTCCTTGCAGGAGTCAAACCTATAATTTATTAGTGGCCCCTTCATCATTGACGATATGCCTGATATCTCAAGACTGGAGGGGGACATTCGTAATCATATCACAACCATTGCAAATAGTATAGGCAGATAAACAAACAACCACATAGTATTCTCACTTGTAAAAAATATATTTTTGTATAAACTGTATACTGTACAACATATAAAAAGGGGTACAAGCAGGGGCATGCTTAAAGAAGCCTGCTTGAGGAAAAAATTGGTAACTATGAAAATCTGTTCACATGGACACAGATCTGAAAGTTAAAGGCACCGCACTTAAATTAAGCGGGTAAAAATAAAAATTTATGTTTACATGTGCACATATAAACCCCATTATTCTAATGTGTATATTTAACAAAATTAGACACAAAAAATAGAATAAATTCTTGTACTATCGCAGATGTACTTTCTAAAATGCTTCTCGTAGTTGCAACTACCGAGAATTCTTATCCAATATAAATTGCTTCAACAGTGTATCCCCCGTAAACTCTGTAAAAAGAACAATTGTTGTACTACATTCTTTGTACCTCAACAACATTTCCCGTAGCCATTACTACCGAGAAATTTTAATCACTCAAAAAACATAACTCCTATACATTGTATCACAGCTTGTATACTCTGTACATATCCTCCGGCGAGGTCTAGGGTGTCTTATGGTTCACTGACTGACCCCCCCCCCCCCTCTTTCTTAACCTAAAAACTAGTGACTTAGAGACCCATCTAGACCCTTTGCCGTAAAGCTACACATGGCATTGATGGTTTGTCTAGTGCTACCGACAGGTACCGAGTCAAAAACGTATGATTTGAAGCCCATAGTTGAGTAGCAGCTATGTCTTCAACTGAAAAGTTTGTGAGAAAACGTAAAGATACTGACCATTTGCGTAAATCGTGGGCCATACCCACTACGCCGGGATTACTCTCTTTAATGAGTTCTACTAGCAGGGAAGCCAGTTTACGTTTCATTAATATTTTACCTGTACAGTAAACCCTCGCTATCTCGGACTAATTGGGGGGAGACCCAGTCCGAGATGACCGAAAATCCGAGATGTCCGAAGTCCGACTTATGTCCGACTTAAGAGAGGGAAAATTCCGAATTAGAAGAGGGAAGTCCGCGTCACCAGAGAAATCGATTTTTTTTTTTTTTTTTTTTATCTATCTATTTAATGCATCTATCTCCCTTATAGATATATATAACTATGTCTTATTTGGTCTTTTTTTAATCTATGAATCAATTCTAATACGATGGAATTGAAAACAATATTACCCTTCTAACACAAATAATAAAATGAAAAAGAGAGTAAATAGAAATGTCTCCTTTGTCTTTCAGAAACATAAGTCCGTCTCGTATATGTTAGTATTTTATCGCTGGCTCGCCCCTAGCCACTCTCTCTCTAATGCATCTAACTAACTCCCTTATACATTAACATAACTATGTCTTATTTGGACTTTTTGTAATCTATAAATAATTTCTAATGTGATGGAATTGAAAACAATATTATCCTTCTAGCACACAAATAACATGAAAAAGAGTCAATAAAAATGTCTCCTTTGTCTTTTCAGAACTAATTAAGTCCGTCTCATAATAGTTCGTGTTTATCGCTCACTTCCCCTTCTGCAACTCTCTTTCTATCTATCTTGTCTTTTCAGAACCAATTAAGTCCGTCTCATAATAGTTCGTGTTTATCGCTCACTCCCCCTCTGTAACTCTCTCTTTCTATCTATCTATCTCTCTATTAATGCATCTACGCAACTCCCTTATACATTAACATAACTATGTCTTATTTGGACTTTTTGTAATCTTTGAATCATTTCTAATGCAATGGAATTGAAAACAATATTATCCTTCTAGCACACAAATAATAACATGAAAGAGTCAATATAAAAGCCTCCTTTGTCTTTTCAGAACCAATTAAGTCCGTCTCATAATAGTTCGTGTTTATCACTCACTCCCCCTGTAACTCTCTATTTCTATCTATCTATCTCTCTAATGCATCTACGTAACTTCCTTATACATTAACATAACTATGTCTTATTTGGACTTCTTGTAATCTTTGAATCATTTCTAATGCAATGGAATTGAAAAATATAATATCGGACATTTTCCGAATACTTATATAAAGTCCGACAACGTCAGAGACTGTCGGAACGATGACGGAAATGTCCGAAATACGGAAGTGCATGTCCGAGAGGCCGTAGCCAGTCAAGACTACTAGAGGTCCGAGATGGCGAGGGTTTACTGTACTCGATACCCATAAAGCACCTTGTTGGTTAAGAGGTGCCACCCTCATATATTTGGTTAAAGCTTGTACAGCACACAAATTATGGTGCACTTTACCCCGTTTCAACGCCGGCACCGTGAACTCTGAGAAAACATGTTCACTGTGTTCATTCTTTGCGATGAACCCTGGGGAAGGCGCAATATGAATGCAATCATTGAGTCTACCAAACCTTATTAGGGGTGTTGCTCATCGCCGCCAGCTCAGACACCCTGTTACCAGTTGCCAAAGCCATTAGGAACACAGCCTTTTTTAATAAAAATTCAAAATCTGCCGTATTCTGATAAAGACGGGAATGAAGCAAAGATAACGGTTTGTCAAGAGACCAGGTAGGCATGAGCTGACGGGGAGGTGGGTGGCGTTTGAAGCATGCTCTCATGAAACCTGTTTCTTCCGCCTGTGGTATGGCTAGACCTGTAAGGTCAAAGAATGGCACCCTGATAGCTGTTAAGTGATTTTTTAGAGTCACTACAGATAGACATCTTTGTTCAAACAAATAGTTTAAATAATTAAAAACTAATGCAACCGAAGGTACTGTCTGTTCCGTTCTAACTATCCAAGAGGTAAAGGACTGCCAATGAGATTGACATTGCCTCCAGGTAGATTGTGTGTACTGATTCATAAATTTATCTGTTACGTTTCTACCATACGGCGTTAGCCACTTGGCCTCCTGAATGTCCACAACGCAAAAGTCAGCGAGGTCTTTAGGTTGCCAATCGTGTCTAAGTGGAAATACCCGACCGGGAGCGACACCGGGTTCGTGCACAGCGTTATCAATTGCTGGTACCACAACTGCGCCGGCCACAGGGGCGCGATTAACGAGACTACGCCTCGATAATCCCGTAGTTTGTTGACTACGTGGCACATTAGAGAAGCGTCTGGTGGCGGAAACAGATAACTGGAACTCCACTTGTTCCAATCCGTCACCAATGCGTCGGGCCCCCCTGCCGGTGTTAATGTCCGGCGTGTGAGGTAGAGAGGGAGTTCGTGATTCTCCTTTGACGCAAACAGATCCACTTGTGGACGGTAAGGCTCTGCAATCATTTGGTCGAAAATGTTCTGCTTGAGTGCCCACTCTACTGTTGTGCTCTGTCTCCGAGACAGGGCGTCTGCCCAGACGTTTGCTACGCCTGGGAGATATGATGCATGAAGATGAATGTTCAGCTCGTCTGCTAGAACAAAAATCTTCTCTGACACGTCTAGCAACTTCCGAGACCTCGTTGACCCTTGTTTCTGAATGCAGTGAACTGCATTGAGATTGTCCATCCTGAAGGCCACCGACTTTTCCCGCAAAGTAGAGCCGTGAACCTGAAGGAAATACAAGGGGACTAGTAACTCTTTTACATTTATGTGGGAGGTTTCTGAATGGGACCAAAGCCCTTGACCCTGATGCCCGAGGTTTGACTGAAAGCCCCAACCTATCGTCCCTGACGCATCCGTGTCCACCCATACCGTCGGCGGAGGAGACGTCCATGACATGACTGAATGCAGCGTTTCCCTCTTCGCCCAGACCGCTAGTAAGCTGTGTATTAATGTTGGGATAGGCCATAATTTTCCCGCCGGTAATAGGGGGAAAAATTTGTTGCCCTCCAAGATTAAACGTTTGATTTTCAACTGGCCCAACTTCACAGTTAGTTGAACCCAGTTGAGAGAACCGATTAGATTCCCAGAGTCTCCGTGTCGTAGTCAGACTGTGGAGAAACATAAAACAAAAATTGCGAAATCTGTTGCGATTGTCCACACTCTGACTCAGAGTGAGAGATGCTGTGTCCCAGGCCAGTCCTATCCACTGAATTACTCGTGTTGGAACAAGGTTCGACTTTACCAAGTTGACATTGAATCCTAGAGATTTGACATGGTTTAAAGTAATGTTGACATGAGTGTTGCATAAATCCTCTGTCTCCGCCACCACCAGCCAATCGTCCAGATACCACATGACCCTGATCCCCTGCTCTAAAATGGGCATCAGGGCTTGCCGGACTAATTTTGTGAATATGCGTGGCGCTAGGTTTAATCCAAACGGCATCCTTTGAAAGACATAAGTCTGATGCATTATTCTTAAAGCCAGAAATTTCTGAAATCTTTTGTTTACCGGGACGTGCCAATAAGCATCTGTCAGGTCTAATGAACACATCCACCCTCCCGGCGGAAGTGTTAGCCTGATATGATTCACTGTCAGCATCCTGAATGACACGTTGTGAATGTGGAGATTCAAATAAGACAGGTCTACGACCGGTCTCATCTGATTACTGTCCCTTTTTGGTACGAGAAATAGTTTGGATGTAAACACCGGGTAAGTCAGAGGGACTGGGACAGAGGGACTGGGACAATGACACTCTTGGTAATCATCTCCTGAACTAGTGACTCCACCTCTAAAGAAACATGATTGGCCTCTGCCGGCTGACGTAAGCGAGGTCGCCGGAGCCACTGCCAAGTGATGCCTTTGCGTACCACTGTCCTTGCCCATGTTCTTATTGGCCATGCTTGATGACATGCCCGGAATGACCCAGTTAGCAGACTGGGGTTCGCCAGCTGTACTACTCTCTGATCCAACACACCTTTTACTGGCCCCGGGAGGGAGAGTGACATTAGTTTTTTGCTGGTGGTGGTGTAACCTTGGACGACTGGCCGGGTTTGGCTGGAGGTGGGCCCTGACCTGGTCGTTGGTGAAATCTGTGTCCTTTACCTGAGAATTTATCCTGTTTATACCTGAACTGAGCCTGGCCCTGGGTGGAAGGGGATTTTGGCTGGTGAAAAGGCCCACCCACTAGCTCGAGGTTTTGAAACTGGTTTAGGCTTAGGGAAAGTGAAAGGAGGCTTCTTAGTTTGAGAGGGACTCTGTTTGAATGTTTGTGCCATATTGAAAACAGTCTTCCAAACTGCTGATGAAATCAAGGAAGGAGTTAGAACTGAAGACAGAACTACTTGGCTTGCAATATGGTCAGGAAGTTTCTTCACCAAGAACACTCGCAGATCCTGCCTTGCTCGAACTGCCTCTAATAAGGCTGTCCGAATATCTCCCAATGATTGAATGGAATTTTGGAGAAGCAAGCGCCAGGAAAGCTCAATGGCTTTCCTGACTTCCGAAGCTTCGATCGCCTGAGAAGAGCGTAACATAGACTTTGTCACTTGTTGGGTAACAATGTATTGAGAAAATAGTCTAAAAGCCTTTCCTCTTAACCTAAACTCGCGGTCTAGATGAGCTGGGGAAGGCGTGCTGAAAGGATCTTTTAATTCGCACAAACTGATTTTGGGAGCAGCCAAGAAATCAAATAAAGCAGAGGGGACTCCTCCGGCACTAAAAACCGGAAGAAAGAACCAAGTATGGTTTTCTTGAGGGATTTGATGTGAGGATTTTGTTGTGAAAGTAGTGGCAAAATTTTGAGCCTCCGTTTCCCATTCCACCCAAGGTCCCGTACCCAACTGCCCCACCTTCAAGACTGGATTAGAGGCTGAGTCTGTAAGAGGAACCATGTCCAATTCCGGCGTCATAGCAGAAAGTGCCTTGACGTCGTTAAAGCCATCATTCTTAGTCCAATCTGAAAACAGCTTTGAAGCTGAGGCAGGGGGTAGTGCTGGTGTTGATGAATAACACAAAAAGTCATGGTTATAATAATTGGGAATGGCCTTAACCCTTCGTTCCCGGAAGGGCTCTTGAACGCCCATAAAAAAGCATACCCGAGCTGCCCGGAAGGGCTCTTGAACGCCCAGTGGTTGAAAGCCTGTGAGCTTGGTGTGCGAGGCGTCGGTCCGACGCATGTAAACAACAGCCGGCTGGACCGACGCCCCGCATCTCCGGCCACAAGAAGGAGTGCGTCGCTTGTTCGTGTGTGCCTGTATGTTGTTGTTAAGTATCGAAAAGTAGTGTAAAGTGGCTGTTTTTGCCATAAAGTTATCTCCAATGAAATCATCATCACAACTGAACCAGTTGACTTAGAGAGCTCTACTTAACGCCATTCTACAGGTAAGAAATACATCTACGCTTGGGGATGCGCGGGAATACGGAAGCAGTCAGAATAACAAAGATACGGTAGCCTAGGCGTAGACGTTTTTCGGCCAAAACCCCCGGGTTTCGGGGAATATACATATAATACATAGCCGGGGCTGGAGGGTTAATATGAACATCCAAAACATTACCTTGACTATCCAACGCTCTTAGTTTTCTAGACTTATTGCCTTGGATTACCCACTCATGTGGTACAGGGAGCTCCCCCGAAATAGTAGCTTGTGCTGCCTCTGGCTTAGTTGGTAACAGTACCATCCATGACTCATCAGGCCCGTATAAAAGAGGCATTGCTCCTTTTTTGACTGGTGCCTTATCTAAAGGGGGAGGAGTTATGTCTGAGATAACTCGCACATTGGAAGTAGTGAGAGCCGCTGTGCCTGGCACATTGGTAATTGGATCTGACACAAGAGGAGGGGTAGGTAATTTAGCTAAAGCAATGGACGTAGCCAGAGGTCGCACATCCGTCGACGTCGCGGGAGCTCCCGTTCCAACTGTAGGAGTTTCCGTCGTAGGGCCAAAAAGCTTATGAAGTGCATTTAACAGTAAACCATCAATATCTTCTGTAGTTATATACCTAGCAGATGACGAACTCCTTTGAGATTCGACATCACCCTGAGAATCGTCTAAATGGCGACTTGACTCCTCAACTTCCATCTCTGAGACCAGAGAATGCTGCTCTTCATCCCTTGAATCTGGCCTATCATGGTAAGATCCTGCCGAAGCCGGGACCTCCACATTCTGCCACGTTAAATCTGGTATAGAAGATGGCAAATCAGCGTCCTGGTGGACGTCAGCCACTACCTGAGTCACAAAAGAATGTGCTCTCTCCTACCAGGGCTGTGAGGATCTCCACACACCGTGGCTGTGGCTGGTACTCGCTTGCGAGCTTGGTATACTGTCCACTTGGGAACCCTCACCCGAGCACCCTAGTGGATTATAGTTCCTATAAGTTTCATCCAACTCCGAGGCTGAAACTCGTGACCTGGGAGAAAAAGCATGAGTATCAGGTGTTGAAATGTCCACCGGGGCATCCCCCACCACATTCTCTGACTCCACCCCCGACCCGTCAGATTGGATTTTAGACTTGGCGGGAGTAGAGGCAGAAAGTGGGGTACGAGGATCCGGCGGAAGCCATGAGTCCGTCCGTGCCGGAGGATCCCTTTTGGATGACCTATGACTCTTACTTGACTTCGGCTTAGTAGCATGGCGAGCAAGGGTTTAAGAGTCAATATTAACAAAACCAAGGTTATGCATTGTAGTTTGAGATGAGGCAATGTGGAAAAGAGCGGTGCATACCCATGTGCAGTGTGTGGAAAGGGAGTGGGCGTTATCTCAATTCAATGTAGCATCTGTCGATGTTGGGTACACCATGGGAGTAAGCGCTGTAGTAGAATAAAGGGGCCCCTGCCGAAGGATAAGTCAGAAATAGAGAAATTTGAGTGCGTAGTGTGCAAAGGCGAGCTTGTGTTAAGTGATGATCCTGTGGCTGTGAATTTTGGAAATGAGTCTTTGGAGCTGGTGAACAAGTTTTGTTACCTAGGAGATACCATCTCTGCCGGTGGTGGGGCCGAGGCTGCCACTGTTGCTAGAATTAGGTGTGGCTGGGGGAAGTTCAGAGAATTGATGCCAATCCTGACCATGAAAAGAATGCCTCTCCCCCTGAAGGGAAAGGTGTATGCCTCATGTGTTAGAAGTGCAATGACGTATGCCTCAGAAACATGGGCCGTTAAAGTAGAGGATGTCAACAGAATGGAGCGTAATGAGATGAGAATGGTGAGATGGATGTGTGGGGCCAGGCTACAGGATAGAATAACAAATGTTGAGCTGAGGAGACGTTTAGGTATAAAGAGTATTAGCGAGGTGATGCGTACAAGTAGACTGGGATGGTATGGACATGTGGAGAGAATGGATGAACAAAATTGGGTGAAAAAATGCAGGTCTGTGATTGTGGAGGGAGCTGCACCAAGGGGTGGACCGAGGAAGACCTGGGATCGGACTATACGCACCGATCTCAAATCCAAGAACTTGACAAGTGAAGCAGCCCTTAACAGGGTTGCCTGGAACGCCGCCATTAGGACAACAGACTGAAACTGCACTGATGTGTGGAACACTCAGTCTTAAAATGTTATGTATGTATGTATGTAGTATTGTCTTTAGTTTTCCTACTCTCTTCCTTCTTCCTCTTCTTTGAAGCTGAAGTAGAGTGCCCTGAAGCCTTCACCTGCTTCCTCAAGGGTGACCTTGATTTGGCCCTCGTCTCTGTTGCGGGGGGTGACGGTGAGCGAGGCCTCTTGGATATGCCGGGGGGGGGGGGGGTGTAGTCACCTGTCCCCGCCCAGTCTCTGAGGATTTTAGCGTACGCATCTTACACTTAGTAGGGGTATGTTTGATAATTAAAAGCTCCCACAGCTCCAGGTTATCACATTGCAGTGCTTTATGCGCTACATTGGTTGAATAAGCAGCTAGAAGTTGCTTCACTTCCTGTAAAGCAACTGCCGCAGTATGGTCTTTCTGTATTAATACTTTAACACTTAAAAGTTGACAAATCGTGCAATTTTTTGTCACCCATAGTCCCCTTGACCTATCTAGGCATTTAACACATTTAATGCAAAGCTTGTGTGCAAAAATAGGAATACCCGAACATAAAGGAGTTGAACATAATGTAATGAGGGGTTCTAGGGCAGACATGACAGAGACTGGTGGAAAAGTTCTCCACCACGTGAAGAAAAATAACACAAGGAACGTCAGTACAACACAAATAGGCTACTCTATCTGAAAGATAGCCAGAAGCCAGACATCGCGTATTTAAAGCCTCCTAACAAACTAGGACTAAGATGGCTAATCACGAAAAACGTTTTACAGCGTCCCCTACACGGACACGAGGGACCGCCCGAAATAGGCGCCCCAACAAAAACGCACCCAAAAAACACTTGTCCTGCGAGAAAACCACCCATGACACCCCAGCTAGCTAATCCTAACCTTACTCAATACATCCCAGAGTAACCATATGAGAAAAAACTCACTAGGGACGCAAAGAATGCGGAATACAGCGGAGCACAGGGGGCACACGTCCAGGTGGGATGAGCACAGAGCAAGGAAGATGGAATGATGCGCGTTTCAGCGTCTGGTCCAGAATCCACAAAAAGTACATCCACGGAAATGGAAAGCTTTATGTATAGTTATTCTTAATTAGAGGGGGAGAGGTAGACCGAATATGAGGTGGAAGGATGGAGTGAGGAACTACATGAACAAAGGCGGTGCTGGTTGGGGGGAGGGGCGTCGACTGACTGGGGACAGAGGTGCATGGGGGCGGTTCGTTCGTGGCCACCCCTTCGGGGATCACGGCGTCAGGCAATAGATAGATAGATAGATTCTTAATTGATTTTTATTTTTTATATTTTAAGAAGTTTTTTCGTAGTGAGAACCCAATCATAAAGACGAATCCATGAGTGATTTAGCGTGTGCTTATGATGAAGGTTCCTCTGAGCTCTGCGGCGGTAGTTTCAAACTGCGCTTATGGGCGTTTGAAGAGGTAGCCTTATGTAATAGGCATATTGTCAATGATGAAGGGGCCACTAATAAATATAGGCTTTTACAAGGTGAGTTTTTATTTGTATGTTCATATCTCTGAATCTGAATAGTTTGCCCAGAGCTGCTATGGCTAGGCCTTTTCTTTCTGTGATGTGTTGAATATAGCCTTGGGTAGTTATGTGTAGCCCGAGTATTTTTCCTTTCTGTGCATCTTCGACTCTGTTGTTATTTACATATATAGGTGTTTTGTTTTTTGCTCCTAGTTGTAGTATTGTGAATTTGTTTATGTTGGTTTTTATTTTCCATTCTTCTTCATATGTATTGATTGCTTCTGCTTCTCTTCCTGTTTTTCTGGCTATGATTCCCTTTGAGGGGCCTTCATAACCAATGATTTGTGTGATGTCGTCTGCATATGTGATGTTTGTGCCTGTTTGTGATGATGGTATGTCATGTGTATATTGTGAATAGGCTTGGGGAGAGGACTGATCCTTGTGGGACACCGCAGCTTATTGTGATGTTGTTACTCAAGACTGCCTTTATTTTTATTTTTGCTGTTCTGTTATCCAGGAAATTGCATAACAGTGTTTCTGTGAGTAGGGGTAAGCCTATATTGAGTAGTTTGTATTTTAGTCCTGAGTGCCATACCTTATCAAAGGCCTTGGATATATCCCTCAGGACTATGTGGCATTGTCCTTTGTTGGCTTTGTTTTTGGCTATTATTTCTGTTGTCAGAGCTAGTGCCTCCCTTGTTCCTCTCCCTTCCCTGAACCCGTATTGTGTTGTGTTGTATACGTTTTTTGTGTTTAGGAATAGTCTTAATCTTTTGTTTATTATTCTTTCATATATCTTTCCTGGCACTTCTAATAATGATATTGGTCTTTGATTCTCGGTGTAGTGTGGGTTTTTATTGGGTTTGGGAATCAGTCTGATGGTGGCTTCTTTAAATTTATTTGGGAAGTGTCCTGTACAGAGTGAGGCATTTAATATGTTTGTTAATTTAGTTACTGCAGAGTCAGGGAGATTTGTCATGATTGTTTTATTTATTCCGCTTTTTCCTGGGCTTGTTTTCTTTACCTTTTTTATTTTTTATGTACTTCTTCTGTTATTATTTTCCTTATTAGGGGAGTGTCATTGTTTAGTCTGTTTATGTCTATGTTCTGGTGAGATGTTAACCTGTGTCTGTTTTCTTGCAAAAAGTCTCTTATGTGATCGTGTCTGGGTAAGTCTGGGTCATTATCGTTAAGAATATTTTCCCAGTGTTGTTTGTGTATGTTGGCTTGCTCTTGTATGCTGTGTATTTTGTTGCCTTGTGCGTCGAATGTGTATGTGGGTTCGTTTGTGTCCTGTCCTTGCATGAGCTTGATTTTTCTCCAGAATACTTCTGGGTCTTTATATGTGTTTGAAGTTTCTATTAATTTGTTTGTCCATGCTTCTGTGTTGTCTTCATTTAGTATTATTCTGAGTCTGTGTTGTAGTTGTTTATATAGTCTGTAATGGTTATAGTCCCAGCCATGTGTTGTTGCATGTTGTCTTAATCTGTTGTGTTGTACTATAATTTCTTTTGCTTGTTGGCTTAATTTTAAGTTATCTATTTTGATGTGTTGTGTGGTGGGTATGTGTTTTCTTGTGTTGTTTAAAATTATGTCGTACCATTTTTCTAGTGTGGTTTCTATGTCTTGTGTGTTACCTTCAGTTAGATTGTTTATTTCTGACATTTGTGTGTCTATATCTGTTTTGAATTGATCCCAGTTGGCGGCTTGGAATTTTAGTCTTGGTGGGGATGGTATAAGTATGGGTTGTGTAGATATTGTGGCTATTATTGGGATATGGTCACTTGTGGTGATGGGTCAGGGGTAATGTTGTGATAGGCTTTGTTGTTAGTTAATGCTATGTCGGGTGTTGTGGCTGAGTTGTGACTGTAATAAGTTGGGAAGTAAGGGCCCATGTGTCTTATTAGTCCGTCTACTATGAGTCGTCCTAATTGTCTTCCAACAATGTTTTGTGTTGTGGTGTTTATAGTCTGGTGTTTTGCATTTAGGTCCCCTATTAAGTACACAGGAATATTGTGTCTGAAGAGTCTATAAAAGTCGGGTGTGGGTAGATATGGTCTGCTGGGGGGTAAGTATACTGTAGCTATTATTATTGTGCCTGTATCCGTTTGTATTTCTACTGCAAGTAGGTCTGATATGAAATCATCATAGAGTTTATGTGTGATGTTGTTTTTTATTGCTATGGCTGTTCCGTCTACGTGTCTGTTGTTGTTGTTTTTCTTGTGTGTTCTGTATCCTGTTATTTTTAATGATTCATTTTCTGGTATGCCATGGCTGTTAATTAGTATTATATGTGGGTTTATGCTTGAGTATGTGTTGCTTAATGAGTAATAGCGACCGCTCCAGTTAAGTACATTATGTTGTAATATTTTAAGTCATTTTGTTTTATTGTGTTTCTGTTTCTGAGAGTGTGGTGTGAGTGGGGAGCTGTTTGGTTATTTTGTTTCTTTGTTTTGTCTTTGGTTTGCAGAAATATTTCTTTTTCTTTTTCAAAGACGAGCTTTGACCTGGTTTGTTATAGCCTCGTCCTTTCTGACCTGTAAACTTACCCTGTCTATACCTGTATTGACCTTGGGAGGAGGAGGATGCAGGTAGATGAAAGGGCTTAGATCCCCCCGGCTGTGCTTTTGCGACTGGCTTGGGTTTGGGAAAGTTAAAGGCAGGTTTCTTAGAAGGGGCGGGACTATGATTAAAGGCTTGAGCCATATTAAACACAGTTCTCCACACATCAGGGGACATTAAAGAGGAAGTGAGCACTGGTGACATGACCACCTGATTCGCAGTTCGATCAGGCAGTTTTCGTACCAAGGACATTCTGAGATCTTGTCTCGCCCGGACCGCCTCAAGCAAGGCTGTGCGGATGTCACCCAACGACTGAAGGAGCAATCGCCGAGATAGTTCAACCGACCTTCTGGCATCCGCGTCTGCGATTGCCTGAGTGGATCGGAGCATTGATTTTGCCACCTGGTGCGTCACAATGTACTGAGAGAAAAGTCTAAACGCTTTCCCTCGTAGCCTAAATTCCCGGTCTAGGTGAGTTGGGGTAGGAGTAGTAAAAGGGTCCTTGAGTTCACATAGATTGATTTTAGGGGCAGCTAAGAAAGCAAACAAAGCCGAAGGGACTCCGCCGGCAGAACACACTGGCATAGAGAACCAAGAATGACTATCGTGAGGGATTTGGTGGGAAGATTTTGAGGTGAAGGTAGTCGCAAAGTTCTGAGCCTCTGTCTCCCATTCCACCCAAGGTCCCGGGCCCAACTCCCCCACCTTCAACACTGGATTAGCAGCTGAGTCTGTGACAGTTTGCAAATCTAGTTCTGGAATGAGAGCTGACAGAGTTTTTATGTCATTAAAACCATCATGCTTGGACCAGTCAGAAAACAGTTTTGAAGCTGAGGCAGGGGGCAGGGCAGGTGTAGCAGTATATACAAAATAGTCCTGGTGATAATAGTTAGGAATGGCCTTAACATTAACATCTAGTACATTACCCAAAGAATCCAAGGCTCGTAACTTTTTAGATTTATTGCCTTGGATTACCCACTCTCGTGGCACTGGAAGTTCCCCTGACAAGGTGGGTTGAGCGACCTCTGGTTTAGTGGGGATCAACTGTGCCCATGATTTGTCTGGGCCATATAAAAGGGGCATTGCTACCTTCTTTATTGGTGCTTTGTCTAACGGGGGTGGATTCACGTCCGTTATAACCCTTACACTAGAAGTGGTGAGTGCCGCCGAAGCAGGCCTAGTGACCACAGATGGTGATATAGAGGGAGGGTGAGGAATTTTAGTCAAAGCAATAGAAGTCATCAGAGGCCGAACATTGGAACCTGTCATGGAAGCTCCCAGGTCCACTGTAGGAGTCTCCGGCTGTTGGCCAAAAAATTTAGTTAGAGCATTAACCAGTAAACCATCTATTTCTTCTGCCGTGACATATTTGGTTGATGACGAACTCAGAGGTGAATCATTCCGATCCTGTGCGTTGTCTAAAACTGAACCCGACTCTTGCACCTCCATGTCCGAGATTATTGATACTTCGTCTTTGTCATCTGGCTCCCCGTGAGAAGATTCCGCCGAAGCCAGAGTCCCGTCGCGTTGCCAAGACAAGTCGGGAATGGATGATGGGATCGCCGCGTCCCGGTGGACATCAGCCACTGTTTGTGTATCTTGAGCTAGACGTGGGCCTTCAGTCCCTGGTCGAGAAAAATGCCATACACCTAGGCCTTGGCCTGCACTCCCTTGAGAGTCCGATACACTCTCAATAGGACGATCACTGTCCACCGAACTCTCCAATTCTAAGGTTAGAATACTAATTGGCAAGCTATCTTTGGTTCCTGACACTACACTAGCCTCATCAGATTGAATACTAGCTTTGTCGGTGGTAGAGGTATGATGAGAGGCACTAGACTCCGGTGAACGCCGGGAGGCCTTTCAATCATGTGAGTCTCTTCTAGAAGATTTGTGGCTCCGGTGCGACCTAGAACTGCCCTTGGATTTTGACGATTTCTCGCTATAACCCCTGGCTGACCCCTCTGTCTTGCTCTTCTTACTCGCCGGTGAAGACGAGAGACGAGGCGGCTGCTGCCGAAGAGGGGACCTGGACCTGGACCGCGACCGTGACGCTGCCACCGGGGGCGTAGGTTCTCGCTGTCTCTTAGATGTGCCAGGGGCTGGAGAAAGTGAAAGACCCTGTCCAGTCTCTGCCGACCTTCGTGCAGTTACTCTAGAGGGACGTTTAATGGGGGGGTGCTCAATTAGTAACTTATCCCAAAGAGGTACGTTATCGCATTGAAGTGACTTATGAGCCACGGTAGTAGTATAAGTGGTCATCTGCTGCCTGACCTCCCGTAAAGCGACCGCTGCGGTCTTATCATTGTCTTGAAGCACTTTATGGCTTAATTGAGAGCAAAAGGTACAGTTCCTCATAACCCACAGACCCCTTGAGCGGTCGAGACATTTAACACATTTAATGCAAAGGGTGTGCGCAAAAATAGGGATACCTGAACAGGTGGGCGTAATGCACAAAGCAAAGACAGGGGCAAAGGTAGCCATGACAGAGACTGGTGGGAAACTTACTCCAGGTTCTGTATAGACCCGCCGGGACCCAGCTCTGGAAAAAAAAAAAATTTCCAGGAATTAATGCTCATAAGGTTAACCCAACATGTTCGCACACAAGTGTTAAATAACCCGCCGGGTAACGAGACGCAATACTCAACGACTACAGCTCGCTACGCAGTGGGGTTCTTAAGTAAAGATTTCAGAATATCTTAACTTGTCCAAAAGATTTATGAATACCCTCTGACATAATATAAAGACCAGCATGGCGTTTATAACTGATTTAGTCTTTCCGGTGGTGTTTGTTTCAAGATTCAATTTTGGAAAAACCCCCTTAAAAAGACGCCGGCCCCCGAATTATCTTACAGATAAAAAAACTGGGAAGCCTGACAAATATACGAGATCTGACTTCTCCCGAAGTGTCTTTTAGATCGCCGTATTGTTGAAGGCGGCGATACAAAACGTATCCCTCAATTGTCTGGTAACTAACTGAATTGTAAATTCGTTATTCCCACCCTTCCAAGGAGCACCCGCCGGGTGTGAATATAAGTTTAAAAACGTTAACCCCAATTGTGCCTTAAATCGCCGTATGTTGAAGGCGGCGATACACAATGCATCCCTCAATTGTCTGGTCAACTAAACTGAATTTTGCAAATTCGTTCATCCCACCCTTCCAGGTTGCACCCGCCGGGTGTGATTTTAAGTTTTTATAAAGTTAACCCCAATTGTTCCTATCCCGCTTCTTTGTAAAAGATCGCCGGGGAGGGAAAACAAACAACAACAGCTTAGTTTTTATTGGCTTTGCAAAACCGGGAAAAAACTACAAACAACACGTGTCCGTATGAACACTGTTAGATGGGTACAGCCATCCCGCCGGGATTCATAAGGAGCCTGAAACAGGCACCAGAGAGACGCAGTCCTGGAGAGCCACAGACACCCCCTCGCCGGGGAAACAAGCCTGTTTTAAAACCACGCGTGGCCAAACTCGGCAACCAGCCGGGTTTTTCACAGTGTAACCGAGAAAAACCCGCCGGAAGTAACCCACCCCGTCCAGATACCATCTGAACATAACACAGGACCGAGGCGATAGCCAAAACACAACTAACGCCGGGCCCAAAATAGTCCGTGGAAATAGCCAATACACAACTAACCCAGGACACATAAATAGTCTGTGGAATTAGCCAATACACAACTAAACCAGGACACACATGACACAGTAGTACATATTTATAAAATAAATCAATAACACTTGTACATGTGGCAAAGCTACGAGAGGCTGGCTAGGCCTAGGCAGACGGAAAAAGTAACATGTCGGAATATAAACAAAAAGCACTGAATTATATCACAACAGGAACCACCGCCAACACACCACTGTAGCAAACACTTCCAACCAAGGGAAGAACTGACTCGGGACCCAGAAAAAAATTCACTAAGTGAAGAAAAATACGCTGGGAACGTCAGCAAAAACAAGCTACCTCATCAGAAAGATAAAAGGAAGCAATAATAACGCGTAATGAAAGCCGCCTGCATCACAAAGCTAGCTAAATGTGAAAAAGTTCACGAGGGTACACCCGAAATAGATGCCCCAAACACACGACCCAAAATACACTGCACTGCGGGCAACCAGCCCAGGACACTCCTGCTACGCATATCCTAACCTTACTCGATACATCCCGGAATAAACAAATGAGAAAAAACTCACTAGGGACGCAACAAATGCGGAACCAGCGGAGCGTGGGGAGACACGTCCGGGCAGGCTGAGCGCAGAGCAGAGAAGGAAGAATGACGCCTGAGTCAGCGTCTGGTCAAAGATCCACACAAGTACATCCATGATATTATGGAAAGCTTATTGAATAGTTATTCTTATTTTCTTTTTGTTTTTATTTTTTACGAGTAGGAAATGGTGAGTTGAGTGAATGGTTTGAGGTAAAGGTAGGTTTGCGACAGGGTTGTGTAATGTCACCATGGCTGTTTAATATGTTTATGGATGGTGTGGTGAGGGAGGTGAAAAGGAGAACTATGGGAAGAGGATTGGGTTTAGTAGGAAAGAATGGTAGAGATTGGGAGTTGAATCAGTTGCTGTTCGCTGATGACACAGCATTGGTGGCGGATTCTGATGAGAAACTGCAGCGGGTAGTCAAAGAGTTTGGTGTGGTTTGTGGAAGGAGGAAACTGAAGGTGAACGTCAATAAAAGTAAAGTAATGGTGTGTAATAGGGGAGAGCATAGGGTGAATCTAGATGTGAGGCTGGATGGGGAAATATTGGAACAAGTAGAGTGTTTTAAATATCTAGGAGGAACGATAAGCAGGAGTGGAGGTAAAACAGAGAGTGTGTGAAAGAAGGAAGGTTTTCGGAGCAATGGGAAGTATGTGGAAGACGAGAAATCTCGGAGTGAAAGTAAAAAGTGCACTGTATCAAGGAATTGTTGTGCCAACAGTGATGTATGGGGCTGAGACATGGGCTCTGAAGAAAAAGGAGAAAAGAGGGCTGGATGTGATGGAGATGAGCTGCTTGAGGAGTATGTGTGGAGTTACTCGTAGAGACAGATTGAGGAATGAAGAGATACGTAGGAGAGTGGGGCAGCAAGAACATTTGTCAGCCAGAGTGGACAGAAGGGTGCTGAGCTGGTATGGTCATGTTGAACGAATGGGAGATGAAAGGCTTACAAAGAGAATATGTGAGTCAGGTACAAGGGGAGATAGAAGGGCAGGAAGACCCCCATTGAGATGGAGAGACTGTGTAAGAAAGGCTTTGGATGATAGAGGAATGACTATAGATCAGGCAGGGGAAGTGGTGGTGGACAGGAGTGAATGGAGAATGCTTGTGAATAGTTGAGTGAACACGTGGTCATTTGGAGTAAGGGGTCGGGCGCAAGTTGGACTAGATAATAGTCCATCAGGCACCTGGCCCGGGGAGACGATTAATATGAAGGGTGTGCCTGGAAGTGTGGTGGGAGGGCTTGTGGCTTTGGCTCCACTGCATGTCTGCCTGCCGAGATCGGAACCTCTCCGGGTGGTCAGGGCCCGGGGGAGTGCTGGAGCGACCTTGGTAACCCTGGTCTCTGGGTCTTCTCCTGGGTGACCTGGATGTGTGAGAGTTTGTGTTTTTTATCTGTTTATTTTTTGTTTTATGTTGTTTTTGTGTTTTCCCTGTTCTTGCTCTGTCTTGAGTCGGCTACCCCCAAAATGGGGATTGGGCCTGAGCATATAGATAGAATAGAATAGACAAAGTTTTTTCGTAGTCAGAACCCAATTCATAATGACTGAAGCCATGAGTGAGGTCACGTGCGCTCATGATGAAGGCTCCTCAAATTTATTATGCTCTGCGCGGTAGATTCAAACTACGGCGGATGAGTGTTTGAAGAGGATGCCTTATGTAATAGGCATGTTCGTCAATGATGGAGGGGCCACTAATAAATTAACCCTGTGTGATTAAGAGGTGTATGGGGAAATGGTTGATTGAGCCCCGTGAAAGTTATTCTGTAATAAAGGATAGATAAAATTATCTACCTGGAGAATTCTGGTATGTGAATGTGGAACTCCGGCGAAGTAGGCAATGAATAGTTATCAGCCTACTTTCTCTGCAACCCGGACTCATAGAGAACGCGGGGAACTCCTACTGACTGGAGGTGTCATTATTAGAGCTCCGGACTAAGTGCTAGCCGACCCAAAGTGGGACCGGAACAACCAGTTGTGTAAAGGTAAGATAGCAATTGACTGTATCGGTTCTGTCAGGTTTTTTAAAACAGACCCTAGTCGAACAATTTATTAAAAGGCATGGCTGGTGCTAGGGATACCCAGAACTCTAGCATGTTGTGCGGAGGCATAAGGAAAACAAGCTAATGAATCATTACTATACTGGTTAAGTAGACCCTAAAGAAGTGACCTCTGTTATAGTGGGGACTTGGGGAAAATATTACTTGGGAATTGCCAGACGGACTATTAATTCCCAGTGTTGTCCTTTGTAGTATGAGGACTCGGGGTAAAGAAATTACTCGGTAATGACTGACGGAATAACTCTGTGTTGTTTAATAGGTGCGGGGTGAAATTTACTAAGTACCTAATAGTCTTCTCGGATTGGTATGGAGGACTCAAGATTCGGACGAAAATAGAGTGAACAAAACCTATTCCGTAATAAATGATAGAGAAAAATATCTAATTGGAGAACTCTAGTATGAGACTTGTGGAACTCCGGCAGAGAAGGCAATGTTATAAATATCTAAGAGGGCCCCTATCTCAGCCTACTCTGCTAAAACCCTGACTCAGAGAGAATGTGGTGGTCTTCTAGTGATCGGAGATATGTAAAAGAGCCCCAGACCCAGACACTCGCCGACCCAAAGTGGAACCGGAGGGAGGTTCAATGAATCATTAATAATAATAATAATAATAATAATAATATTATTTATTCAGTTAGCAATTTACAGAGTTGGTACCACATAGTATGTTACAAATATGACATGTACCAGCTTTGCATAATTCTAACTAAGGATAGCCCAATAAGGCCGTTAGGCGTATTTCCATTGGGGTCCTTGACCAACTCGAGAGTTGGTCCGGAGCCTAAAATATGAAATGTTTATTGTCGAGTTGAGTAGTCAAGCGTTAGCCTTCAATGATACTGGTTATACCATAGTATTCTTATTGGAGGAGTGGTAACCTGGGAATCTTTGTGAATCAAAATTATTTATTTACTACTAGTAGTTATACGTGAACGACAATATCATAGTATCCTTTATTGAAGGAGTGATAATGTGGGATTCTTTGTAAATCATTTTTTTTTATCTACTAATAGTAGGTAAAACAGTAAAATCTGTGTAAAACGAATGGATGAGAACCAACCGGTTAATCGTGTCCATGTATATACTTGGTCTAAGGAAAGATAGATAATATCTCTTAATTTTGTACCGCCTTTGTTTGGGAATAAAAGTTAATAATAATAATAACAATAATAATCGTCAGGTTATATCACCTACCACACCTTCCCACTCTGAACCTGTTTTGGTGACTAAATGGCATTACGATAGGGCAGACTGGGAGGGTCTTCAAGGTTTCTTTATTGATATTCCCTGGACCTCTTTCTTTTCTAATGATGCACACTCCACCTTGAGCCACATACAAGATTTTGTAAAAATTGGAATGGAAACTTTTATTCCTCATCAAAAGTACAGTAAAAGATCTAATTCACCTAAATGGTTTGACCATAATTGTGCTAGAGTAACTGAACAAAAAGCAATAGCCTACAATGCATACACAAGATCAAAAACACATGAAGCCTTTAATTACTTTAGAAACATCAGAAATCATGCCAAAACTGTATTAAACCTAACTAAATCAAACTTTCTCCACAAGCAGGCAAATAAACTTCTAAATAATCCAAATGATAACAAAATATTTTGGTCTACTCTTAACTCATTTAAATCCAACTTCATACTGCTTCATCCATTCCACCATTAAAATCTCCGACTGGCAATCTTGTAAGTGACCCACGAGGTAAAGCTAACCTTCTTGCGGATATTTTCTCCACCAACTCAACCTTAGATGAAATAAATCAAGATGTCCCTGTACTTAATTTAATTCGCCTGAAATTCCCTCACTTAAGATCCACACCAGACATGTCAAAACTATTTTGCAGAATCTCTCGGTAGATAAGGCTCCTGGTCCAGATGAAATTCCTCCAATAGTACATAAGAATTGCTCCTTGGTGCTCGCTCCTGTATTGGCAAAATTTTTCCGTCTGTGTACTCATACCTCATGCTTCCCCAGTACCCTGGAAAGAAGCAAACATCCATCCAGTTCCTAAAAAAGGTGCCTCTTCAGATCCATAAAACTACAGACCAATAGCTATAACTTCCACTCTTGGTAAAGTCTTTGAAATTATATTAAATAATCACATAATTAAGCATCTTGAGAATAATAAATTAATCAGTGATAGGCAATATGGTTTTAGACGATATCGATCAACTGCAGACATGCTTGCCTTCTTACGCATCAAATCAACCAAGCTACAGACCAACATGGTGAAACATACAATAGCACTGGATATATCAAAGGCATTTGATAGAGTCTGGCATCAATCCTTATTGTCGAAGATGTCACACTACGGCCTTGCATCATTAGTTCCACTAATTTCTTCTTATCTTCATAACAGAAAAATATGTGTAATGGTAGATGGCCTTTATTCTCAATTTCACTCAATAAATGCTGGTGTTCCCCAGGGATCAGTTTTGGCCCCAATTCTGTTCCTCATTCATATCAATGATCTCATATCTACCACTCATAATCCAATACATTCCTACGCAGATGACTCAACACTCCACAGTTCCTTCACATTTACCAATTCTTTCACCCAACCCGATCTTATAAATTCAAAAATAAACACTGCAATTTCTCTGAACCAGGACCTTTCTAGAATTGATGGATGGGGACAAAAGAATCTAGTTTCCTTTAATGCACAGAAAACCAAGTACATTCAATTTTCTAACCGACAGAATCTCACTGACTCCCATATATTTTTAATGATGTAAATATTCCCACTTCCCCTAGTATTGACATTCTCGGTTGTAACATTAACTACTAACTTGAGCTGGACACATTATGTTAGAAGCATTGCTAAGAATGCCTCTAAAAAACTGGGACTCCTGTACAGAGTTCGAGAATTCTTCACTGACGAGCAGTTGGCCGTGATATATAAAGTCATGTGCGTTCTCAGATGGATTACTGTTCACCTCTGTGGGGTGGAAGTGGAGTGGTTGCATTGAGGCAGTTGGACAAAATTCAAAATAAAGCTATTAGATTAATCAATAACCCTGCAATCACACAGGACCTTCCTACATTATCCATACGAAGAAACGTTGCATCCCTTGCATTATTCTACAGATATTTTCACAGCAATTGTTCCGAGGAACTTGCTTAATTGTGCCGCCTCTCCACATCTTTCCCCGTAGAACTAGGGCAGCTGAGAGCGCCCATGAATTTACACTTTCTCCTCCACAATGCAGAACTTCTGCTTATCAGAATTCATTTATCCCCAGAGCTACTACTCTTTGGAATTCACTTCCCTCGAATTGCTTTCCACAAACTTACAATCCACAAATGTTTAAATCCAGTTGTTACAAACATTTTATGAATGGAGGATGCCTTTAGGCACATGGACCTTTTTGTTTTATCTGTGTTTTTCCTTCCTCCGTTCATTGTCTCTTAAAAAAAAAAAAAAATTACTTACATAGCGCCTGTTCTCCTCCTTCGAGGATTGACTAGCGATTGGCTTTCTTTAGTCTACCATTGACTATTACCCATCCCCCTTGCTCGTGGGGAGATGGTAACCGCCGGCTATATCCCTGAAAACTTTTCAATCTGAGAGGGGATTGAAACGAGAGACCTGCAAGATGGTTATCAGGCACGCTATCAACTAAGCCAGCCGGACGGCTAAATTATTAATCCTCCTAACCTATATGGCTATGCATGAATGAACAGGGTAACTATGGTATTGAAATACTGTTCTTAATAAAGGGTAGGAATAATCCTACAACCTTGTACCATAATTTAGGATTGGAAAGTGTAGTGCACCTTTTGTCCCACTCTGAATGAGTATAAACATTATCAGTAATACTGAGTGAATGAAGTTTTACTTGGGACTTTGTTAAAATTGAGTTATCTCTAGTACTATGCTAAGCATAGCCTATACAAGTATTGTAAAAAGTTCTTGAAGGTGATTCTATTAATTACCAATTTGAACTTCGTCATCTAGGACTGCCAACTTGAATAATAATTGAATAGGCCTACCTGGAGTGTGCTAGTAGAACTCGGTAGGTCTATTGGTATAACTCGGTGTCTGGAACCGGAAATAAGCTAATATTGTTTGAATACAATATTGTATTGGTTGACAGAACTCGGTGTCTGGGAACCGGAGTTAATTGACAATATTAGACTACGTACTCGGAGTGAAGTCACTATTGTTGTATACCCGGAGTTAGAAGTTATATAGGAACCGGAGATATGTTCTCGCTAACGGATACTCGGAGTTATGTTGGTAGAACTCGGTGTTTGAGAACCGAAGTTAAGACGCTTTTGTTGAATACCCGGAGTTAGCGTGGTATATAACTTGGTATATGGAAACCGGAGTATGTATTGTGACGCCTCCCGGCGCTAGCAGAATGGTTGCGTGGGGCATTGCAGCTCGCTAGCGCTCGCCAGGATGGGGGGATGGGCTACAGTTGTCCTAGAATGATCTGCTTTCTTTTATTAGTGTCGTGTTGCCACAGACAGTCTAGAAATGGTCTTTGTTTTGGTCTGTGACCGCGCCTTATATTTTATATTCGCTATAATATAAATGTTGCTTGCGTGGGAAGCGAGCGAGAGAGGGTGAGGGAGTACACCTGGCAGCGGGGGGGGGAGCTGTGCCGCGGCTCGCTTGGGCGCTGACGGCGTTGGCGGCCGGGTGGTCAACTAGTCCCTTCCCGTCGCGGCCTCATGTTTTTTTACCAAGCTCAGAGCTTGCCTGACACGCGTATCGTCTACATCCTTTGCAATTCTGTCCCCCATACTCGCCACTTTGCATACTATTTCTCTCTCTCGACTTCTCCTTTCTCATTCTCTAATCTTTATTAAACTCAACATCCCTTCTGGTTTCAGCATAGACGTTCACCGTCGGCCAGTCGTATTGTACGCGAAGCTCTCAGATATTTCCATGTATTAGGCTTTAATGAGGTTTGGAGAGACGGACTTTTCCGTGTGTGTCCTCTCTCGGGAAGGTTGTAGACCGGTATATGTCTCCCTGGCAAGGTGTTGAGTGATTCTGCTGGATTATTTAAAGCTAGACTGGGGGTAAGGTTACTGTGTCGTTGTCTCCGATGTGTGCAGTGTTAGCTAAGCCCTGCACGACATCGACAGGTACTGTGGGAGCCTAAGTTGTCTTCGGGTGGGTTTACCTTGCGAGCACAGCGCTGTGGTGTGAGAGGGCCATAGCCTATCCCTCACAACATTGTGTTGACTTCTGAGGGATCGCCAGGATAGAACTAGGTACTAGAGACCTAGATTTATCAAGAGAGCATCCCCGTCATATAACGTAATCTTCATTATACCACCTTCGGACAACGTTAGGCTACGAGCCGCATGCTCGCCCATTGTTGCCCTGCCTTGATACCCCAGCTAGACTTTATTAACTAAGCAGACACTGGATAGAGATAAGCTCCATTATTATATGTATGCCACATTATTATTCACTGCACTTTTGAGCCGAGGTTGTTGTTGAGTTGCACAACCCTAGTAGGCTGTTGCGTTGTGTCACGAAGCATTTCTTTAGTTGTCGAGCATTACTACCTTTGCGCAGTCTTTATTATTCGCCTGCCTATTATTACTATATGTCCTAGCATTTATTGTGACCCGTATTCTGCATTATAATTGTTCAAGATTCTTTACGAACATCTTCCCAGCATCAGACTTATTTCAGAAGTTTCCAGTTGATGTTGCAGGACTAGCATTGCACTTTCTTTAATACAGGAGTGCCAGTTATTTGAGTATCTACCGTAACGTTAATTAATCACGTTAACTATCTTTTCTTTGTGTAACCTAATCGAGTAATCTTTTACTGTTTGAGAATAGGCTGTTTCATCGAGCGTCAGCCTAGTGTGTGTGCACCAGTTACCGAGTCATAGGATACCTCGTTGTCCAGGCACGACTCAGGGCGGTAATGGTGTTTTGCTTTCCAGTGTTTAAGGCAGGGGTTGGACCTAGTGTTACCGTTGTTGCATTTTGCCATTATCTAGTCCAATGTTGAAGAGCCCTATGTCTTTGAGAACCTGGATCGTAACAAATGGCGACCTAGCTCAGGATCTTGTGAACTAAGAGATAATTGCAGGATTGTTGTGGTCATTTGTTTTATTGAGGAATATAGTGGGCACGTTAATTTTGTTTTGGCAAAGTAGTATAGCACTTGAGAGTCTTCAGACATTTTTGGCAAGTGAATAGTGCTACATAAGAGTTTGGGGTACTTCTTTTCTGAATATTGTGGTGAGAAATTTTTGTGAGCATCATGTCTTATACCCCCCATGCGCACTTCTTAGGTTAATATTGACCGAAAAACGCCCATTCTAATCAATCTCAGAGCTCTTTCGGACATCCTCACTGTTTACAAACGCCTTCTTTATGCAGTATAATCAATATTTACCCCCTGCTGGCAACATAGATGACGATTTCAATAATTCAGGGGGGGTGAGGGGGGGCAAAACCCCCCTCAACCCATCGTGTATCCAACATTGGCATTATAACTAAGACCATGAATACACTCATTTCTCAAAATCTGGAGGAAAAAAACATGAAAAATAAGGGTTATTATTTACTATAATTACCAATATATCAGTTCATCTTGGGACGAAAATACCGCTCTCGTAGATTAACCTTACCGTTCACGAGCCAAATACGGGGGGGGGGGTGAATACTAATTAGTATTGATAAATAGAAACACTGAATATCAAGACGCAAATTACACAGTGCACTAATGACATTATAATACACGTGTGAAACAGGTACACCGCTGATGTAAAATTAACCGGGTGTAAGATTAAGCGGGTGTAATGACGACATGTTGGCCGAGGGCTGGAATGACGTCATCGCTGAGGCCCGCCTTGGCTGATGACGTTACGATAGTCAACAACCAATCACAAGCAAGGATACACAACATCTTGGCTTGGTTAATCAAGATGGCTATATTCTAGTTAATCGCCGTGTTTCAACCCCTCTCTTTCCCTGTTATATTTCATACCCTCCCCAGCTATCGGGGTTAGTATTGTTGAGGTAAGTGAAGAAAATAACTAAGAGATATGAGGATATAAATAAGGATCCTTAGTTAATGGGCAAACAAAATACGGTGACTCCCGCTACATAGGATCTTACCGAGTTATGCTGCTTGTTGGTAGTGGTACGCCCACTAGGCCACTACTCCTAATCTTACCGTAAATTTCTATAATTGCACCTAGCCTATACGATCTAAAACATATATTATTGTATTTAACAGGAAGGTACGACGAGGTAAGTGATGTGATATAGGCTAGGTGGCAATATGCGGAAATGGATTACAAGGGCATTCCGCCCCCTCTGACAGAAGTCTATCAATCTAGATGTGACACAGATTTTACAATGTTTCAGAGAGACATTGGGAGGTTTGACGTACCTCCCAACCTACCAAATAGGAAAACCTACTATTTGGTAGTAGTCTTGGAAAATCCAACGTCAAGGCTATTAACCTAATTGCAATGACGACTTGTCTATTTTGACTGATATGTCGTCATTCCAACCGCGGTTAAAAAGAAAACGTCTAGAGTCTACTCCTTATCTTGCTCTAGGAGACGTTGTACATTAACCAAAACTACCACCGAAGGTGAAAAAAGCATAGAAGAGAAGAAAAAGGGGTTTACCTTAGTTACCGCTTAAGGCCCATCCCGTGTTCCGTCATGTGCAGATCCCTGTCGAACGTGCGCATGAGCGACCCTCTCTTGTCATCACATCTCACGTCAGCAGAAGAACGCGGATGGGCAGGGGTCCGGCGTGAGGGAGGGTATTATGTACGTTGGATTTTCCAAGACTACTACCAAATAGTAGGTTTTCCTATTTGGTAGGTTGGGAGGTACGTCAAACCTCCCAATTTGTTAGTAGTCTTGGCAAATCCAACGTCAAGGCTGCATAACAAATAGGAGGAGGACATCCAAGCCCAACCTACCAAAAAAACCAATGCATAAAACAAAATTACGAATGACAAAGACACAATTTAAACAAGAGAGTTTAATAAAAGAGTGAAAAACTGAGGAGTAGCTAAAAAGAACAGTTTTAACACATGCCCGTCATTCATAGTAATGCAAAAACATAGACTTGTCTGAAACCAAAAAGGTACTGTACCCAAAATCCCTTTTCTTCAAAAACCAACAAAAACACTGAACACAAGAACAAAACACAATTTTCAATGTGGCAAAAACACTTATGTACTGGAACAATACATAATCCCAAACTTGCAATCCAGTGTTGCAAACCCATACACCCCCCCCCCCCCCCTTTGTAAAAAAAACAAAGGAAAAGAACGAGGGACAAGGGGGGAAGACCAGGGATCTTCGCCAGAGCACCAGGAAACACGACCCCCGAGAGCAATCACCGGCCGAGGGGGTCGAACACTGGACACGGAGAGGTAGGAGGAGATGAAGGAATTGAGAGAAGACCACAAAACCGCCGAGGCGAAGGCAGGGAAGGATCGACGTGGCAGGAACCGGAAGGAGGCAGCAAAGGATCTGACATCGTGCGCAGAACCCCTACAAACAGGGTGACGGGCACGAACGGTCCGACAAACGTGGCGGCCCAGCTGCACCTGCTAGAGCCTCCCACCTGTCCGAGGAGACACCCACACAGCAGTACCCGAAGGCGGCGCCACAGACGCAACAGAGGAGTGCAAGGCTGACACCGGGCACAACACATGGCGAGGATGCCCACGCCGTAAAGCCTGGACGGCGAAAGGCTGGAAAACGGGGGCCTCCCTCCTATGCGTGGTAACAAAAGGTGGGGAGGAGGCGAACGAGACGCCATGCAAGGATGGGGAGAATCGCACGCAGTCCCGGGGCCGTGACAATGCCGCTAGTGCAGACACCCGATCCCCAGTGGCCAGAGCGACAAGGAAGAGTGGACGCCCGAGCAACGGAACCGGCGTAGCGGCCCTTGTATACGTGGGGGAAGCCAGAAGGACCAGAGCCCGCCCCAGATCCCACAGCGGAGGGACCTGGCGCGGAGGCGGTCGATCCCGGAAGGCAGCCGTCAGGAAGGAATCCAGCACCTGTGGCGGAATGACCAGCCCAGCGACGGACCCAAAGAACCCCCCGGACGGCAGACAAGTGGGTACGTATAGCGTCGACTGGAAAGCGACGTGTACGGAAGAGGTGAAACAAGGAGCGTAGGACGAGGGAAGGAGAGCCAACTGGCAGGCGAGTGGCCTGTAGCCACCTAGGAAAAGACCTCCAGCGGGACCCGTAAGTCCCCCAAGGAGAAGACGGCCAGGAACGCTGCAGGAAGTCAGTCAGGGCCCGGCCGGGGACCGGGAGCAATCCGTGCCTCATGAACAAGCACGATGCGAAGGCCAAAGAGGTCCGCAGGACCCCAACCTAGCCCAAGTGGAAGCCGGAGACAGGGAGAGGGACCGGACTCGGGCACCACCGCGGCAACCGGGCGGACCAAGTCCGTGCCGGCCACAGAGGCGCGAGGAGCCAGACGCAGCCGTGGTACAGCCGCAGCTTCGCGAGGACTGGGCACATCAACAGCGCGTCTGGTGGCGGAAAGATGGATATCGACCGCCACCTGTACCAGGCGACCATGAAAGCGTCCGGACCCCCCCCCGGAGCGCGAGGCCGGAGGGAGAGGTCCAGAGGCAACTGGCGCGGCACCCCCGATGCGAACAAGGCGACCTCCGGAACACCTCAGGAAGCCGCGAGGTCGGCGAACACAGTCCGTTTCAACGCCCATTCTACAAGAACGCCCTGCCCTCTCGACAGGGCGGCCGCCCAAAGGGTGGCAGGCCCGGGCAGGGAGGAGGCATGCAAGGAGAAGGGGTGTCGGTCCGCGAGGAAGAACAACTCCACCGAGACCCCCAATAGAGTCAACGACCTGGAGGACCCCCGCATAAGGAAACAGGGGACAGCTTGTCTGAGTGTCCAACCCGAAGGCCACCGACTTACCCCGAAGGGCCAGCGCGTGGTCCCGCAGGAAGAACAAAGGAACCAACAATCCGAGGGCATAGACGGGTAAGAGGAGGGAGACCCACCCATCTGCCGGGAAGTGGACGTCCCAGGTTCGATTGGGAACCTCACCCAACCTCGCTCGACGTATCTGTGGTTACCCAGACCGTCGGCGGGGGGAGGCGGTCCAGGGCACAGCCGCAGAGAGCGAGCCCCGAGCAACCCAGCGACCGAAGCGTCGGCGAACGGTACGCGGGAGAGGCAGGAGCCGATCCATAGGGGCAACGGAAACACCGCGGTGCCCATGAGGAGGAGGCGGCGTAGCCAGAGGCTCCCTAAGGGAAGGGGCAGAGCGGCCCAATGCAGCGAACCCACGAACGAGTCCCAGAGCCACCCCGGGAGGGAGACCGAGTGCAACACGGCGAGGACCGTCCACCGAAGGTGCACCGCGGCCGGCAGACCCCGGGTCACCGTAGCGCCGGACAAAACCCATGCGAGACCGACCCATGGCACGACACGCGACGGGGTCAAGCGTGACTTGGGAACATCGAAGGGGAACCCTAACCGTGCGATGTTGCGAACGACTGTTAGGGCGTCGCCAATGCACAGGCCTAGGGCGTCGGAAACTATCAACCAAACGGCCAAGGAAAACAGGAGCTGGAGCCCGCTCCTGAGGAGAGGACCCAGAGCCTGCCCCACCAGTGCGGAGAAGATCTGCGGCGCGATGTGGAGACCGAAGGGAAGGCCGTCGAACAGGAACACACGATCGGAAGTCCGAACGGCCAAGAATCGCTGGAAGCGAGGATGGAGAGGAACGAGCCAAGACACATCCTGAAGGGCCAGCGACACTACCCACGACAGAGGGCACAGGGCCAGGCGTACCAGGGGTACCGGCAGCATCCGAAACCGTGTGTGCACGATGTGCCCGTTGAGGGCCGACAGATCCACCACCGGTCGCATCGCGTCGCAGGTCGGCGACGGAACCAGAAAGACACGGGAGAGGAAAACCGGGTGACCGGCGGTCAACTCCCTCGACGCTACCCAGCTCGGGCATGGAAGTGAACACGTGGGCCACCTCTGAAGAGATGGGCCGTTGTCGGTGACAAGAGCGGAGTGGGGGTCTGGACGTCCACCTCCAGGTGAGACCCCTCCGCGCAACCCGCCGCCCCCAACGTCCCTCGCGGCTACCGAGGGGCGCAAGGGCGAAAACAACCCGAGGGAGCACCCGAGAGGAGGGGAGCGACCCGGTACGCCCAGGCGAGAAGGAGAACAAGGAGGCCGACCCAGAGAACTACACATTGTGTTGACGTGGAGGTACCCCCGGTACGGGCCGTGCGGGCATGAGCGCCACGTTGACCTCCTCTACCCCCGCCCCCCCCAACCTCGTCGAAAAGGGCGGGCCACCCCAACCCCAGGCCGGCGCGGGGCTGACCCCTTCGAAGGGCGGCCGGAAGTGGAAGGCCGGCCAGCCCCGACACAGAGGGGATGAAAGGGGCAAGAACAGAAGTGCGAGGCGGAACCGATGCAACGTCCCAGTCCTGCGCCCGTGCAAGGCGGCAGCACTTGCAGCAGCACCCCGAAGAGGACCGGCAGAAGGACGGGACTGAGAAGACCCCGCGCGCGGCACAGCGCGTCGGTGCGTGACGTAAGCAGGGTCCGTAACGACACAGCGCGGCGTCGTGTGGTGGAAGCAGGGGCCGCCGACAGAGAAGCGTAGCATTCCCAAGCATCCTGCGTAAAAAACCCCGACGTATATAGCGCAGAGTACAACAAACCCTGACGAATAACCAAGGGGGCCGGCCGGCAGAACGAAGACCGTACCGTCGTGCGGTGCCGAGTTGCCGCGCACAAAACCGCCTTCAGCTCGGGAACCAAAGACACCGCGAGCCGAAGGTGGACCCGCTGAACGTGGTCCAAACCCTCGCGAAGATCGCCTGGCGCAGACGCCTCGAAAAACCGCAGGTGGTGAACAGCCGTCGGAGGCAACCTAAAGACAAGACAATAAGTCCGTCACCCTCTGTCGCAAGGGAAAAACCTTGGCGACAGAGGGCTGATCCGGGGGAGAGAAGAACGGGGTAGCAATAGAACAAAGTTCAAGAACGGGCGCGCTCATCCAGGACCAGAACGCGCCGTCCAACCCGCCGACAGACACAAGAGGAGGCAAAATCAGGACGACTCCGGGGGAGGGACGGAAGGAGAGCCGTCGACGGATCGGTGTGTGAAGTCGAAGGCCTCAGCAAACCAGGCCTCCAATGGGAGAGGGTGACCGAGCATGATGGCTAAGCCAGGCGTACCGGCGTCGCACAAACCTGTCCCATAGGAGGACAGACCCGTCAACACAGCCAGGGACTGAACAGCCGGAAGGATGTCAGGGCGGCTGAAGTCTGACCAGAGCGTAGGCCTGCAGAAGGGAGGGGGACCGTAGCAGGGGTAGGTAGGGTGAGTCACCGCCAAGAAGGGCGAGAAGAGGGAGTCTTCCATCGACTCCAAGCGCCCGTCGAAGCGTGACACAACCCAGCCCTGCATAGCCGACAATCGATCCGAGAGAGGCTACCCCCCCCCCCCCCCCCCCCCCCCCAGATTGGGCGGCCCGCAGGGGCGAGCGTGAGCGAGACCCACGACACGAACCAGCAGCGTCGCGGCCCAAGGAAGGCGAGCGACGACGGTTGTGTCGCCGTTGAGGGACTCGTCCCCGATCACGAACGGCCGAGGGGGAAACAGCACCATTCCCCTCTTCCAGCGACACATCAGCCCCTGAGAAAGGGGACCCCAAAACCTCGCGAAACCCCACCGAGGCAAGAGGAGGGGTACCCCCCTGGCGAGACGGTAAGTGAAGGTCAGGAAGAGAAGAATGAGGAGGAGCAGGACGACGGGAGTGGGAAGGCTGGCCGGGTGAAAGGAGGCCAGGAGCCGCGGGGGGAAACAGAGCAAGGATCCCCGGGGCTGAGATAACAGGGCGGCCCGACACCGAGGCGGAGGAGGGAGGGACCACCACCGTGGGACGAGACCGTGAAGGAAGAATAGGCACTGAAGCAGGTGAAGTAGGAGAAGCAACGACATCCAGGCGGACCCTCCTGGACAGTGTAGGAGGAGGGAGCAGAGGGCCAGCTACAGCATGAACAACCGCGCGCGGAGAGGACAACGTAAGAGGAAGTCGTCAGGGCTGGGGAAGCGGGCGGAAGGGAGTAGAGCCCCTATCCGTAGAGGCCAGGGGAGGGCGCACAGGGGCAGAGCCGCTAACCCCGGCCTCAGGGCGAGAACCATGACGAGGGCGATGGGCGTCGTCAAGGCGATCAGGAGGACGACGAGGCGAGCGAGAGCGTGGACGGAGCCGGGGAACCCCCCGACGATGGGACGACTGGCTGCGGGACCCAGGGGAGAGGGCCCGAGCAGGGAGAGGGCCAGGTGAACGGCCTTCAGTCGGGGCAGGGAGACGCGGATCCGGTCGGCAACAAAGGCCGGGGAACGGTGGCCCACAGTCCTAATGTGGCGGGAGACCATCGTCCACACCGACGGAAGGGAAGCAGAGGCCACAGCCGCCGCCGAGGAACCAGGGCCATGGAGCAGCACAACCACCAGGGCCAGACACGTGCCACACAGAGCAGGGAGGTAGGCCGTAGAGGACACACAGAGCGAGTGGCGCAAGCAGGACTTGTGCCTCTCCAAGCACGGGGAGCGACAACCAAGGCGAAAACAAGGCAGCCTACCTGCACTAGAAGAACACACACCATAATCAGCACGTCGAAGGAGTAAGTGGAGAGAATGTCCAAGAAGAACCAGGGAAGGAGCATGGGGAAACAGGAACATACATGCAAACAGGTATCCGTACTCACCCTAAACTGGGAGCAGAGGTAGGTGAGGAGGGCGGCCGAGGCGGAAGAGCACTAGCAGAACCTGCAAAGATGGAGAAAGTGTTAACCACCACTCAACATCTTACATGCAGGGCCTATAACACCAGTAAAGTGCATACACCAATATAGTATCAGGCAACAAGATAACATAAAAAAAGTCAATAGTGAAAGCCAACTATTACCGCAAATTTGCGGGCCAATGGAGGCATAACCGTACCGACACCACCCTCCCGCAATTTTGCGGGACCCCCAACGATCTCCGCAAATTTGCGGGGAGCCGAAATGTCTCAGAGGACCGAATCAAGCCCCCGCAAATTTGCGGGACCGGCCGAGATGGTCCGGCGCCGAAAAAGCGAGAGGAGCGTCTAGGGAATACCAAAAGAGGCCCAGAAAAAAGCGTCATCTCCTTATGAACTCCAAGCGACGATGGCCATCAAGCTGAGCAGTGTCTTCCTTGATAATATCCTGACTCAACCGGTCAAGGGAGAGGCAAGGAAGACACACCAGGGGAGAGGAGGCACATCCCCCAGGAACCACCCAACCCACAGAGATAGAGCAAAGCCCATGAGGAGAAGTGGCAGGAAGGATGGTTTGGCACAAACAGGGGTCCCCCATAGGGTACCCCAGGATTGGGCAAAAGGGTATGAAAGGATGGAGGTGAAAACAGTAAGGGAACACAAAAACCAGTAAATGAAACTGGCGAGAAAAAGGGTGGCCTAGCCGTGAGGAGAGAATGTGTCAGGGGCGAAAAACCCTGTGGTGTGAGGGAGGGGCCCCCGTGGGGTACCCCTGGATATCACGAACCACCAAGCGCCCAGGCCCTTGAGACACAGTGAAGGCTCGAAAGGGGGGACTCGGGAATAACGCTAATAATGCGGCCGACACAAACCCGACAAACAGCACCGCCACCACGAAATCTCAGATTGTGAACCAACTGTACACCTAGGCTATGAAAATATGAAAACTCATAGGGGCATAGCAATTCCTGAATGAGAAACAAGCTAGGCTAAAATAAGCTAAAAGCTAAACTATGCCCAGACTAACATGAAAAAAGAACATGAAAAGAGAAAGGAATGAAAAACACACACGAGGAACGCCAGGCGCCCCCGTACCTTCGGTAGCTATTTCCACACGCGTCTCCATTAAACACACTGAGGAGCCCATTTACGTGTGCCCTAGATCACGTAACATCTGTCTAACAAAGAAGGCCAGATAAGCCGAAACGAACCTAAACAGGGTGAATTAAAGGAGCACAACAAAAGCGACTGCATTCAATGGAGCGCGTGAAAAAATGACAAGAGAGGGTCGCTCATGCGCACGTTCGACAGGGATCTGCACATGACGGAACACGGGATGGGCCTTAAGCGGTAACTAAGGTAAACCCCTTTTTCTTCTCTTCTATGCTTTTTTCACCTTCGGTGGTAGTTTTGGTTAATGTACAACGTCTCCTAGAGCAAGATAAGGAGTAGACTCTAGACGTTTTCTTTTTAACCGCGGTTGGAATGACGACATAGCAGTCAAAATAGACAAGTCGTCATTGCAATTAGGTTAATAGCCTTGACGTTGGATTTTCCAAGACTACTAACAAATTAGCCTAACCTAACAACCTTACCTAACCTATCCTAGTATTATGAGTGGGGGCTGCCGCCCCCACACTCCCGCTGGTTGGGTAAAACGGTAGAAATCCAGTTGGAGTGGAGTGAGTAACAGTAGATTTTCGTAAGGGGGTCAGAGGGGGCGAAATGCCCTTATAATCCATTTCCGCATATTGCCACCTAGGCAATACATCACTTACCTCGTACCTTCCTGTTAAATACAATAATAATTTGTTTAGCTCGTAGGCCTATAGGTGCAATTATAGAATAATTATATTTTTTTGGTTAGGTTAATGACAAAAAAAATCCCAAGAAAAAAAATGAAAAATCCCAAGATTTGTTTTTTCCCGGGGATAAAAAGTATAGGCTAGTCTGTAGAAATGAAGCATATGATGATAGGAACCCAAAACTACCATTAGAAATTTGCTACCTATATTGTTGCGTCTCCTGTAGGGTAGAGATACCAAAGGAGACGAATTGTCCAGTAGAGACGCACTTCATGCAAAAAAACTGCCATGCAAAAAACTAAAGTACTGTACCTGAAAAGAAAACAAATACATCAAAAAATACTTTATGCTATTAATTAGTGATGTTCTCAAAGACTACCAGCCTAATAGGACACACATTTATCTTGAGAAAAAATAAACAAAAATAAAAATTAGATTTTCGGGGTATCTCTTAGCCCAAACCTAAGAAAGCGATTTTTTCACAGCTCATTTTTTTCCTACTTCTCTAACTCGGATCGTTTTTCTTTTGTTTCAAATGGAAAGAGCATGTCTTGAACTATACTCCTGCATGGTTTCATGACTCTTGCATGAACGAGTGCTCGTGAAAGTGGGTGTGTCCCCATTGGTTCATGATATGGTCCAAAACCAATGGAGACGCATTTTTTCAAACTGGGTTTAGAAGGGCATAAACCGCATGCATGGTAAACCCCAATCTCGCCCCACCTCCTCCTGTATTCATGGTCGAGTTTCCTTTGATGGTGGTGGAGCTACCTTCATTTGACTTCGAGGCCCAATGGAGACGCACACGTGCGGGCCATATAGAGACGCGTCTGGATGGGGTGGTGGTGTGCGTCTCCATTGGTTTAGTGTTATTTATAAAAGTTATCTGCCCTATTTATAATTTTATATCTTATTTCAGTTGCAAGAATATTGAATTAATAGTGCATGAACTACAACTACAAACTAACAGAAATGGAAAATAGAAATAAATAGTGTATGAACTATCGAATAAAGACTAAATAATGACAGAAATAATCGTACAATTTGTTTTTGTCACATAGGTCTAAGTGTGAGCTTTCGATACCCAGCTTCACAACACACTCACACACTCAGGGGTCTAAATGTGGCCAAATTGCACTTTTTCATTGACCGTGACTGAACATCAACGAGACATAGGTCTACTTGTTTGGACGTCCCTCTGACTCCCTCACTGGAGTGACTCGTGCTGCCGTGCGGTGGGGCCAGTGGCACAACCCTTTAGTAGAGGGTTGTGCCAGTGGGGGGCGAAGGAGAGGGGGAAATCGACACTCCTTTATTTCTCTCTCCTCCCCCACTTCGCGAATCGGTAATTTGTGGGTTATTTCGCATATTTCTTTGTTACTATGCATCTTATATGCATTCATGTGCTTTGTGGTGATATAATATTGATATATATGAGAGATATAAGCGTTATTGCGTATTTTCCCCCTCCTTTCCTCCCCCCTCCCTCGCAAACTAGCTAGGCAGGGGAAGGGTGGCGGGGTTGCTTTTTACCAACAAATGTACAATTCTCGACCATTGTAACTTCACTGCGGCGCGATATTTTAAAGAAAATATATATAGAGTCGGATGTTGGTTGGTATTCACTACACGTTGATGTAGTTTTCGTAGCTATTTGGAAATGTTGCCAAAAATGGCTTAGGATTCGGGCAAAGTCTTTCACAATTTATTTTCTCTATAGATGTACAATGTAGGCCCACTATCAGCATGCAACTACTTTAGTTTAACCCTCCAGCCCCAGCTACGCATTACATAAATATTCCCCGAAATCCGGGTGTTTTGGCCGAAAAACATCTAGGCTAGGCTACCGTATATTTGTTATTCTGACTGCTTCCCGCATTCCCACACATCCCCAAGCGTAGCTGTGTTATTTACCTGTAGAATGGCATTAAGTAGAGCTCTCTAAGTCAACTGGTTGAGTTGTGATGATGATTTCATTGGAGATAACTTTATGGCAAAAACAGCCACTTTACACTACTTTTCGATACTTAACAACAACATACAGGCACACATGAACAAGCGACGCTCTCCTTCTTGTGGCCGGAGATGCGGGGCGTCGGTCCAGCCGGCTGTTGTTTACATGCGTCGGACCGACGCCTCGCACACCAAGCTTACAGGCTTTCAACCACTGGGCGTTCAAGAGCCCTTCCGGGCAGCTGTTATATGCTTTTTTTATGGGCGTTCTTTTTTTTTTTTTTTTTTTTTTTTCTATGTGATTGAGGGAGGCAAAAGGCATAACTGCCTATAGCGAGTGCCTCCCCCATAGTTGAAAGAGTGACAGGGCCAAAATCAAGGGACGTTCGAGCCAAAATGCCTGGACACACGGAGTTTGAAGCAATTTAAGTCATAGGAAGAGGGAAAGACTGATTCTGGGAGAGAGTTCCAGAGCTCAGATGTTGAGTAGAAGAAAGTTTGAGAGTAACGTTTCACTCTTGGGTTGGAGAGTTGCACAGAGTAGGGGTGGGATTGAGTTGCAAGACGGGTACCACGTGCCCTACGTAAAGGAGGTGGTATGCACTGGGATAGCTCTGAGGAACACTGATTATTATAGTAGCGATAGAATAGCGAGAGAGATGCAACATTGCGGCGGAGAGAGAGAGATTGCAGAGAGTTGGTGAGTGGACGGGAGTTAATGATACGAAAGGCCTTCCTTTCAACTTTGTCTAGGAGAGCGGTGTGAGAGGAACCTCCCCACACATGTGAACAATACTCAATACAAGGAGCCCTTCCGTGGTGAGAGGGTTAAACACCCATGAGCTCAAAGCCTGTAAGCTTGGTGTGCGAGGCGTCGGTCCGACGCATGTAAACAACAGCCGGCTGGACCGACGCCCCGCATCTCCGGCCACAAGAAGGAGAGCGTCGCTTGTTCGTGTGTGCCTGTATGTTGTTGTTGTTAAGTATCGAAAAGTAGTGTAAAGTGGCTGTTTTTGCCATAAAGTTATCTCCAATGAAATCATCATCACAACTCAACCAGTTGACTTAGAGAGCTCTACTTAATGCCATTCTACAGGTAAATAACACAGCTACGCTTGGGGATGCGTGGGAATGCGGGAAGCAGTCAGAATAACAAATATACGGTAGCCTAGCCTAGACGTTTTTCGGCCAAAACACCCGGATTTCGGGGAATATTTATGTAATGCGTAGCCGGGGCTGGAGGGTTAAACTAAAGTAGTTGCATGCTGATAGTGGGCCTACATTGTACATCTATAGAGAAAATAAATTGTGAAAGACTTTGCCCGAATCCTAAGCCATTTTTGGCAACATTTCCAAATAGCTACGAAAACTACATCAACGTGTAGTGAATACCAACCAACATCCGACTCTATATATATTTTCTTTAAAATATCGCGCCGCAGTGAAGTTACAATGGTCGAGAATTGTACATTTGTTGGTAAAAAGCAACCCTGCCTAGCTAGTTTGCGAGGGAGGGGGGAGGAAAGGAGGGGGAAAATACGCAATAACGCTTATATCTCTCATATATATCAATATTATATCACCACAAAGCACATGAATGCATATAAGATGCATAGTAACAAAGAAATATGCAAAATAACCCACAAATTACCGATTCGCGAAGTGGGGGAGGAGAGAGAAATAAAGGAGTGTCGATTTCCCTCTCTCCTTTGCCCCCCACTGGCACAACCCTCTACTAAAGGGTTGTGCCACTGGCCCCACCGCACGGCAGCACGAGTCACTCCAGTGAGGGAGTCATAGGGACGTCCAAACAAGTAGACCTATGTCTCGTTGATGTTCAGTCACGGTCAATGAAAAAGTGCAATTTGGCCACATTTAGACCCCTGAGTGTGTGAGTGTGTTGTGAAGCTGGGTATCGAAAGCTCACACTTAGACCTACGTGACAAAAACAAATTGTACGATTATTTCTGTCATTATTTAGTCTTTATTCGATAGTTCATACACTATTTATTTCTATTTTCCATTTCTGTTAGTTTGTAGTTGTAGTTCATGCACTATTAATTCAATATTCTTGCAACTGAAATAAGATATAAAATTATAAATAGGGCAGATAATTTTTATAAATAACACTAAACCAATGGAGACGCACACCACCACCCCATCCAGTCTATATGGCCCGCACGTGTGCGTCTCCATTTTTTTTTTTTTTTTTTAAGAGACAATGAACGGAGGAAGGAAAAACACAGATAAAACAAAAAGGTCCATGTGCCTAAAGGCATCCTCCATTCATAAAATGTTTGTAACAACTGGATTTAAACATTTGTTGATTGTAAGTTTGTGGAAAGCAATTCGAGGGAAGTGAATTCCAAAGAGTAGTAGCTCTGGGGATAAATGAATTCTGATAAGCAGAAGTTCTGCATTGTGGAGGAGAAAGTGTAAATTCATGGGCGCTCTCAGCTGCCCTAGTTCTACGGGGAAAGATGTGGAGAGGCGGCACAATTGAAGCAAGTTCCTCGGAACAATTGCTGTGAAAATATCTGTAGAATAATGCAAGGGATGCAACGTTTCTTCGTATGGCTAATGTAGGAAGGTCCTGTGTGATTGCAGGGTTATTGATTAATCTAATAGCTTTATTTTGAATTTTGTCCAACTGCCTCAATGCAACCACTCCACTTCCACCCCACAGAGGTGAACAGTAATCCATCTGAGAGCGCACATGACTTTTATATATTACGGCCAACTGCTCGTCAGTGAAGAATTCTCGAACTCTGTACAGGAGTCCCAGTTTTTTAGAGGCATTCTTAGCAATGCTTCTAACATAATGTGTCCAGCTCAAGTTAGTAGTTAATGTTACACCGAGAATGTCAATACTAGGGGAAGTGGGAATATTTACATCATTAAAAATATATGGGAGTCAGTGAGATTCTGTCGGTTAGAAAATTGAATGTACTTGGTTTTCTGTGCATTAAAGGAAACTAGATTCTCTTGTCCCCATTCATTAATTCTAGAAAGGTCCCGGTTCAGAGAAATTGCAGTGTTTATTTTTGAATTTATAAGATCGGGTTGGGTGAAAGAATTGGTAAATGTGAAGGAACTGTGGAGTGTTGAGTCATCTGCGTAGGAATGTATTGGATTATGAGTGGTAGATATGAGATCATTGATATGAATGAGGAACAGAGTTGGGGCCAAAACTGATCCCTGGGGAACACCAGCATTTATTGAGTGAAATTGAGAATAAAGGCCATCTACCATTACACGTATTTTTCTGTTATGAAGATAAGAAGAAATTAGTGGAACTAATGATGCAAGGCCGTAGTGTGACATCTTCGACAATAAGGATTGATGCCAGACTCTATCAAATGCCTTTGATATATCCAGTGCTATTGTATGTGTTTCACCATGTTGGTCTGTAGTTGGTCTGTATTGGGCCTCGAAGTCAAATGAAGGTAGCTCCACCACCATCAAAGGAAACTCGACCATGAATACAGGAGGAGGTGGGGCGAGATTGGGGTTTACCATGCATGCGGTTTATGCCCTTCTAAACCCAGTTTGAAAAAATGCGTCTCCATTGGTTTTGGACCATATCATGAATCAATGGGGACGCACCCACTTTCACGAGCACTCGTTCATGCAAGAGTCATGAAACCATGCAGGAGTATAGTTCAAGACATGCTCTTTCCATTTGAAACAAAAGAAAAACGATCCGAGTTAGAGAAGTAGGAAAAAAATGAGCTGTGAAAAAATCGCTTTCTTAGGTTTGGGCTAAGAGATACCCCGAAAATCTCATTTTTATTTTTGTTTATTTTTTCTCAAGATAAATGTGTGTCCTATTAGGCTGGTAGTCTTTGAGAACATCACTAATAGCATAAAGTATTTTTTGATGTATTTGTTTTCTTTCCAGGTACAGTACTTTAGTTTTTTGCATGGCAGTTTTTTTGCATGAAGTGCGTCTCTACTGGACAATTCGTCTCCTTTGGTATCTCTACCCTACAGGAGACGCAACAATATAGGTAGCAAATTGCTAATGGTAGTTTTGGGTTCCTATCATCATATGCTTCATTTCTACAGACTAGCCTATACTTTTTATCCCCGGGAAAAAAAAAAATCTTGGGATTTTTCATTTTTTTCTTGGGATTTTTTTTGTCATAACCCTAACCAAAAAAACAGAATTATTCTATAATTGCACCTATAGGCCTACGAGCTAAACAAATTATTATTGTATTTAACAGGAAGGTACGAGGTAAGTGATGTGGTATAGCCTAGGTGGCAATATGCGGAAATGGATTATAAGGGCATTTCGCCCCCTCTGACCCCCTTACGAAAATCTACTGTTACTCACTCCACTCCAACTGGATTTCTACCGTTTTACCCAACCAGCGGGAGTGTGGGGGCGGCAGCCCCCACTCATAATACTAGGATAGGTTAGGTAAGGTTGTTAGGTTAGGCTAATGTCTCTCTGAAACATTGTAAAATCTGTGTCACATCTAGATTGATAGACTTCTGTCAGAGGGGGCGGAATGCCCTTGTAATCCATTTCCGCATATTGCCACCTAGCCTATATCACATCACTTACCTCGTCGTACCTTCCTGTTAAATACAATAATATATGTTTTAGATCGTATAGGCTAGGTGCAATTATAGAAATTTACGGTAAGATTAGGAGTAGTGGCCTAGTGGGCGTACCACTACCAACAAGCAGCATAACTCGGTAAGATCCTATGTAGCGGGAGTCACCGTATTTTGTTTGCCCAAAGGATCTGCCTAAGGATCCTTATTTATATCCTCATATCTCTTAGTTATTTTCTTCACTTACCTCAACAATACTAACCCCGATAGCTGGGGAGGGTATGAAATATAACAGGGAAAGAGAGGGGTTGAAACACGGCGATTAACTAGAATATAGCCATCTTGATTAACCAAGCCAAGATGTTGTGTATCCTTGCTTGTGATTGGTTGTTGACTATCGTAACGTCATCAGCCAAGGCGGGCCTCAGCGATGACGTCATTCCAGCCCTCGGCCAACATGTCGTCATTACACCCGCTTAATCTTACACCCGGTTAATTTTACATCAGCGGTGTACCTGTTTCACACGTGTATTATAATGTCATTAGTGCACTGTGTAATTTGCGTCTTGATATTCAGTGTTTCTATTTATCAATACTAATTAGTATTCACCCCCCCCCCCGTATTTGGCTCGTGAACGGTAAGGTTAATCTACGAGAGCGGTATTTTCGTCCCAAGATGAACTGATATATTGGTAATTATAGTGAATAGGCTCGCACCCTTATTTTTCATGGTTTTTTTCCTCCAGATTTTGAGAAATGAGTGTATTCATGGTCTTAGTTATAATGCCAATGTTGGATACACGATGGGTTGAGGGGGGCTTTGCCCCCCCCCTCACCCCCCATGAATTATTGAAATCGTCATCTATGTTGCCAGCAGGGGGTAAATATTGATTATACTGCATAAAGAAGGCGTTTGTAAACAGTGAGGATGTCCGAAAGAGCTCTGAGATTGATTAGAATGGGCGTTTTTCGGTCAATATTAACCTAAGAAGTGCGCATGGGGGGTATGAGACACCACACTCCTGTGCTGACGTATTTGAGCTGTTCCCATCACTAACATCGTTATTTTACCATAAATAGCATTAATACTTATCCATATGCGCCTATTATAGGTTGATTATAAAGGTATTAACCTGTTACAACAATAAAACAAATGGAAACAGTGTTTGTATGGTCAAAATCGGCGATACAGGGTGGGAGTTACATAATGTATGGCTGAGGCAACCTCCCTACCCTCCTCTTGTCTGGAGAGACACTGTTACGCAATAGTCTCTCTCTCTTTCCCACGCTTGGTAACAGTGATGACAACGCCCTGCTACCAACTCGCTAATGTTAGCACGAAAATAGACTACAGAATAAGGGAATAACAGGGAAAATAGGTGATAACTGAAGGAGGGGAGGTGGAGGAGTGATATTTGGCATGGCCCAGGGGCAAAAAAAACAAAAAAACAAAAAACAAATTGGGTGTTTTAAATGGATTTTCTTTTCCCTTACTCTTAACCCTCTCCGACATATGACGCGATTCTGAGGCTATTAGGGATACTTTATAGCCTATGTTACCATCAGGGGTATTTAGAAACCTTTAGTTTAGTTACTTCAACCTCTGCAGTTGTCTTTGAGTTCGCTGTGGGCAGAAAACTAATTTTTGAGAGGTAATTATAAGAGTGAGAGAACTCTATTTTTTATTGCTAATCTGGCAACCTCTACGTCATATGAGTCTGAAAGGGTTAAGAGTCTTCCCGCAGTCCGCCGGGGGAACTCTTAAGAGTCTCCCCGCAGTTCCCGGGTTAAGGAGACGGACCACAGCTATTTTCAAGGATTTTATTTTTGTAGATTTGTTATTTATATGATTTATAAGGTTTCTATAATAAAATGTGTTCATGGAAATTAGGGAAAATATCAAAGAAACTGGACAACTTTTATTTTGTGATTGTTTTTTTGTTTTGGTTTTAGCTAGTTTTCATCATTATACAGTGGTTGTCATTAATTAAAATCTCCGGAAAAAACGTTTCCCCCATTATCCAACAATCTTAAGATACGGCCCCCGATAGTGGGGAGGGCTATGAAGTAGGCTACAGGGAAATTGAGGGGTAAAAGACGAAAAAAAGGGTTAATATTAGCGTAACCTAACCTAGTATCGGTATATTAGGTGGGGGCTGCTGCCCCCACACCCCCGCTGGTTTGGTATTTAATTAATAAAAGATTGACGGTCGCCAAAAGAGGTAATTATAAGAGTAAGAGAACTCTATTTCTTATTGCTAATCTGGCAACCTCTGCGTCATATGAGTCTGAAGGGCTAAATTGCAGATAATGTTTCAACATCATTTTTTCTTTTGATATAATTCATGCCCTCTGCACCTATATGGGTTATTATTGACGAGGTAAGTGAAGGAAATAAGTCTGTATTGAGGATATACATTAAAGATTCCGTGGTAAACGTAGCCTAGGCTTGGACCCAAATAACGACGGTATAAAACCCTTACCCTTGGTGTACTGAAGAATAATGGTCTGCAGCCAAATTAACACAATGCCGCTGGAAGCTCCGTTCGTAATCCCATTAAATAGATGATGTTGTAGGTGTTTTCATAAAGCAAACACACTTCACTATTCATTGAACAACAGTTCCACCATTTCAAATATGGCCGACTGGCCAGACTCCGAGAGATTATAAACACCAAGGATAATAAATGAATCAATGTGACGTCGTAGAGGGATTGAGAAACAAAAGAGGCTCATTATATGGACTGACGTGTATTTCTACACCCGTTAAAATATCGCGAGAATTTGTGACGTCACCGTTTAGACAGTGACGTACTCCCACAATTCATATGCCATCATCGCTCATGACGTCACACCCATTTTATTGACCAATAGAATATCAGTATACAACTCGAATCGCCTCCACTCGTCGTCCACCAGCTGAGCTGGGAAATTGTAGAAAGTGAGTCCACAGATGCCCTCTAATTATTAATTTACCAAGTATATTTTCCATTTATAGTATACTACGAAGCAACATACATAATACATATATATGTACAAACAACAAATATGTTATAGCCTAACACTGCCCAGTTCTTGAGATATAATGTAGGCTAGGCCTATACCGTTACGCAGGATTATATATACCCATAACTCATCTATAAAACATTAACCTAGCCAAACAACCTAACCTAACCTAGTATTCATGTAGTACTAGGTTAGGTTAGGTTAGGTTAGGTTAGGTTAATGTTTTATAGATGATTTATGCTGTATGTCGGTAGTGGTACGCCCACTAGCCTATGTGACCTAGGTAAAAAATATGCATATACAGTACAGTACTGTACAGTATATGCAAAGCTGAAGGCTTTCTGAATCATATGTAGGGGGTATAAGAAAGATATGAATTAAATTACCAACGTTATAGGTGGTACCAACATCCGGTAACCCAGAACTTTCCACCATCCACCAATAAATTCGCCGTTTCGTGCCACTTTCACGAATGTTCACCATGTTATTACATGGCTACCGTAAGCCGATTTTAGTGTTTTAAGTGACTTATGAATAGCTTAGAGTGTGCTCTTTACGAATATACCAATGAAAGTTATATACAGAAAGTTTTTACATGCGTAATGTGCAAATGAAAATCGGTTCTTTAATTGGCCGACGGTACTTTTATCGGCGTTTTAGCCTACTCCTAATCTTACCAAATTTACCAAAAAACCTAACCTAACCTAATAGCCCCCAAATACATTTAGGTTAGGTTAGGTTAGGTGGTAAATGTTTCGCAATGTTCCCGTTATAATATCCTCAAGTAAACTAGGCCTATTAAGAACTGGTCATGGGACTGGTTATAACTTGTAGAATGTTTAATTGAAGTGCGGAAATCAGTATTTACTGAGAAATAACAGTCTTCGTTTAACCCTCTCACCACGGAAGGGCTCTTGAACGCCCATAAAAAAGCATATAAATATATAACAGGTACCCGGAAGGCCTCTTGAACGCCCAGTGGTTGAAAGCCTGTGAGATTCGTGTGCGAGGCGTCGGTCCGACGCATGTAAACATCAGCCGGCTGGACCGACGCCCCGCATCTCCGGCCACAAGAAGGAGAGCGTCGCTTGTTCGTGTGTGCCTGTATGTTGTTGTTAAATATCGAAAAGTGGTGTAAAGTGGCTGTTTTGGCCAATGAAATCCAATGAAATCATCATCACAGCTCAACCAGTTGACTTAGAGAGCTCTACTTAATGCCATTCTACAGGTAAATAACACAGCTACGCTTGGGGATGCGGGAAGCAGTCTGATTAACGAATATACGGTAGCCTAGCCTAGACGTTTTTCGGCCAAAACACCCGGGTTTCGAGGAATATATATATAATACATAGCCGGGGCTGGAGGGTTAAGTTACCGACCAACCAGTGACGGGCCCCATCGATGATTATTAGTGTGTTATCACTTCCATGAACGATACTTTGTTGGTGTATATGTTCTTACCGTCGCAAATTCGTTATAAGTGAAGTACGAGAAACTGTAAAAAATACCTATCTGTCGATGGCCGCGGCGCAATAGTACACAATAGTCGTTCGGGAGCTCTTACCCTCAATCTTTCAGTCGAACGTCACTACACCTAGCGGTCTTTTTAGGAATCATGAACCAATCACAATGCTTCCCGTCACTCCTGGAACCAATAACAGCCTTCCATCAAATTATCAACCAATTACACAGTCTTTCAGTCGTCACGTCACGCCCCTCACCGGACCGGGCGGGCTCAGTTTGAAGATGGAGCCCTAACATGGAGGTCGTGGTGGTATGTGCTACGAGTTTTTCAGGTTGTTGTTGTTCCCTAAGCTGCCTGGCCGAACAGCCCCGAGTCCCTGAGGAAGGCCATGGCCACGATCGGGCTTTCCCACAGAGCTCTCATTGAGTGTAGATTGTGTTGTTGGCGTAAGTGGTTGTGTGAAATGCAGTCTTCTATGATGTGTTTAATGGTATGGGGTGCTGTGTTACATCCCGGGCAGGCGTCGACAACGGAGTCATCCAGTCTCTCCTGATAGCTCAGGAGAGCTGGATGGTGTCCGCATCTCAGCCTGGCCAGGTGGACTCTGTCCTCGCGAGGAAGGGAGGATTCGGAAGGATGGATTTCGGGAGGTCGTGCATGCAGCTACGTGTTGTCTGTGAGTGAGTGGATGGATCGGCGAGAGATATGAGTATGGATGTGCTTCTGGAAGTTGGTTCGGGGTGGGCAGGGAGGGAGAGAGGACAATAATTGTGTGTGATACCGTGTGCTGGGTGTTGTTTTGATATTTCTTGGTGCCTGTGGGTGTGTTGCCATGTAGTTTAGTGGGTGGTCTTGGTTTGTGGAGGCTGCTTCCAGGAATTGAGTGCCTCTCATGTCCAGATGGTCTTTGACTTTGAGGATTTTGGTTTCTTGATGTAGGTGATCTGTGGGTGCAGTAGCTGTGCAGCCTGCAATGATCTTCAGGGATTTGTTTTGAATAGTCTGTAAGGTCTTATGATGTGTTTCAGCTAGGTTAGAAGCCCAGGCTGGGCTTGCGTATTCCATCACTGATCTTATGTATTGTTTATATACTGTGGTGGTAGTTTCTTTGTTGTGTCCAAATTTTGTGTGAGCAAGTGACCTGAGGGCATTAAGTCTGGGTGTCAGTTTCTTTTTAATGTTTGTGGTGTGCTGTTTGAATGTCATATGAGTATCATATGTTACTCCTAGGATTTTGGGTGTGTGTGTATGTGTTAGGGGTGTTGTTTATGGTGAGTTGAGGGATGTATTCATGTTCTCCTGTCCAGCTTGTGAGCAGGGTTGCGGTGGATTTGGCTGGGGCTAGATTAAGTCTGTTTGTAGTGCACCAGCCATGTAGTGTGTTGAGATAGGGTTGAAGGAGATCTGTTGCTCTTTTTGGGTCATGGTGTGTGCATGTGAGTGTTATGTCATCTGCATAGGAGGCTAAGTTTATTTGGGGCGTATTGGGTGTAGTTATATCGTGCATGTACAGATTGAAGAGTGCGGGCGATAGGACGGATCCTTGTGGGACTCCGTTTGGAAAGTTTCTGATTTTAGATGACTGACCGGCAAAAGATACGTGTGCACATCTGCCTGCTAGGAAGTTGGCCAGCCACCTTTGTGTTGTTGTGCATGTTTGTGTTGTAGATTTTGTTTGTTAGGTTGTGGCGGGGGATGGCATCGAAGGCTTTAGTTTTTCAGGTAATTTGTTATACTTTGGTATTTTTATTTACCAGATCAGTCTGAAGATGGTATTTTCTTTGATATACAGTGTTGTTTAACCCTTCTTTAGCGGGGTGTTTTGGGCTCATTTGGGCATAGGCTATTCAGGCCCTCCTGAATGATCAATCAAGTATCTGCATGAAAAGAAATTTATTCAGCAAAAAACTAGGCGCTAAAAGCTTCAAAATGAGACCAGAACGAGCTACGTAGCACTCGTGGTGCCACGAACATGGGAGTTTAGCGTATAGCGGTATATTTTTCCCAGCTATGCTCACTACTGGCTACGCTGCTGTCCTCTCGAGAACACAGGGAGGGTGAGTCAGTGTGCGGCGGTAAGCCCTGGGAGTCGGCTGTCTGGCCCGCTGCGCTCCCGGCCATTTGCACTCGATTTTAACCCTTTAAAAGCCTTAATAATGCTCCTAACTTGCTGCAAATTGGTGCAAGACTTAAGTCGAGCGCCGCCAATAAGGGGTTAATACCAAGGACTGTCGCATTTTACTATTTTCCCATTATCCATCAATCTTAAACACGGCCCCCGATAGTGAAGATCAGGGAAATTGCTGGGTAAAAGCCGTAAATAAAGGGGTAATATTGGAAGAACTCTGAAAATACAATATTTAAAAGTAACAAAACCTGAAAATGGAAAAACCTGAGCCAAGTTTTGACCAAACTTGGCTCGGGTTTTTCAATTTTTCAGAGTCAAAAATCACAGTAACCTCATTTCGAAAGTTGGCTCGGGTTTTTTGGCAAAAGTTGGCTCGGATTTAAGGGATTTAGCGGGGGTGTGGGGGCAGCAGCCCTCACCCATAATACTAGGTTAAGTTAGGTTAGGCTAATGTTAACCCCATAATATTAGGTTAGGTTAGGCTAATGTTAACCCCATAATACTAGGTTAGGTTAGGTTAGCTTATTTGGTTAGGTTAATGACAAAACTTGGCTCGGATTTCATGGATTTAGTGGGGGTGTGGGGGCGGCAGCCCCCACCCATTATACTAGGTTAGGTTAGGTTAGGCTAATCTTAACCACATGGTTACTGGCTTTATCCAAGTTGAAAAACAAAAAAACCCGAGCCAACTTTCGAAATGAGGTTACTGTAATTTTGGACTCTGAAAAATTGAAAAACCCGAGCCAAGTTTGGTCAAAACTTGGCTGGGGTTTTTCTATTTTCAGGTTTTGTTACTTTTCAATATTGTATTTTCAGAGTTCTTCCAATATTACCCCTTTATTTACGGCTTTTACCCCGCAATTTCCCTGATCTTCATAGCCCTCCCCACTATCGGGGGCCGTGTCTTAAGATTGATGGATAGGCTAATGGGAAAATAGTAAAATGTGACAGTCCTTGGTATTAAACAACACTGTATATCAAAGAAAAAACCATCTTCAGACTGATCCGGTAAATAAAAATACCAAAGTACAACAAATTACCTAAAAAACTCGTAGCACATACAACCACGACCTCCATGTAATGTTAGGGTTCCATCTTCAAACTGAGCCCGCCCGGCGCCAGGGCCGGCGAGGGGCGTGACGTGACGACTGAAAGACTGTGTGATTGGTTGATAATTTGATGGAAGGCTGTGATTGGTTCATGCTATGGTTCATGATTCCTAAAAAGACCGCTAGGTGTAGTGACGTTCGACTGAAAGATTGAGGGTAAGAGCTCCCGAATGACGGCCATTGTGTACTATTGCGCCGCGGCCATCGATAGGGAGGTATTTCTTACAGTATCTCGTATTTCACTTAGATAAATCTACAGTTATACTACCCCTATTTTGTCGCTATTCTGTTGGTACTAATGGGTTAATATTATTAGTAGTAGACTTATTATGGTTTGATGATGCGCGGAAATGTATATTTGACTTGAAATAGATACATTGAAGTATTACAAACCTTCGCAAACCCATAAATAGGGAACGTGAGCAGGGTTTAGACCGTGGCGCACCCATAAACAGGGAACGTGAGGGGGAGTTTAGACCGTTGCAGAGACAGGTTACTTTTCGGTTAGGTTAGGTTAGGTTAGGCTAATATTAAAAATACTGAAATGCGACGGTCCTCGGTATTAAACAACACTGTATATCAAAGAAAATTAAAAACAACAACAAATTACCTGAAAAACTCTTATCTGGTTGGTGATATTTTGTTTAGCAAAATATTTTTTTTCCAGTTTCCGCGTCTGCTGAACCATCCAAATACACGCTAAAAGGCGTGTTTTGAAGGGGGGAGGTTGTTGTTGTTCCCCAAGCTGCCTGGCCGAACAGCCCCAAGGCCCCGAGCAATTCCAAGGCCATAACCGAATGCCCCCACAGAACCCTCCCCGCCGACCACAATAAAGCCTGGGTGACCGAAGCCAGTCCATAGCGGGGGGCTGAAGAGGGTGCGGAAACGCCCGGGAAACCAAAGCCCCACCCAGGGCCCTGTGCCCCTCAGCAATTATGAAGAGAAAGTTGAGGGGCAAGGGAAAAATGTGACGCTTTGGCTTCCAATATTGGTAGATTGGGAGGTCAATCCACGGAAGAGACGCCGTCACTTGAGATCTAGAAAATATATAAGTTAAAGGAAAAGTCAGAGTAAGCTATGGGTATGGCAGAGATTGCTCAGCTCTCACTCTGATTGATCAGCCCATCACCACATGACTAGAACTCAATCCTCTCAGCATCAGCTAGGAAAGGCCCTAGAAAGCCACCTTTGGCGGGGGGATAGCTCCCCTATTTCAACCCCTTTCGGGGTTGGGCACCCACCCGAAGGGGGGAGGTGGTGGGGGGTAGTGGGGGAGGGGTAGTATAACTGTAGATATACCTTCACTTATAGCGAATTTGCGACGGTAAGTACATATACACCAACAAAGTATCGTTCATTAAAGTGATAACACACTAATAATCATCGATGGGGCCCACACTGGTTGGTGATAAACTCTTACCGACCATTCTTAATAGGTTACTTGAGGATATTATAACGGGAACATTGCGAAACATTTATCATACTGCAGTAACAGGGTGTCAAACGACGCTGTTTTTTTGAGTGATAACGCAAATGAACTTTTTGTATAATGATAACAGAAACTCCCCCCCCCCCAAAAAAAAAAAAGGTAGGCTAGGCTAAATTGACACAATTTTGGTCTCCATATTTTCCATCTTGATTGTTTGGTCAATATACAGGAGGCGCTACAATATTGGTAAAAAATTAAGCTCAATAGCATGTGATTAAGCGATTTTTCTCCAAATTGTTGATGTAGGTGTCATTCCCGGGAAACTAACATAATACATATTATATGGATATTTACGTTTTAAGGGTTTGTTTACACTTCTTCTTTTTCGTCTACATCTGGGAGACTTCTTTTGCGTGACTGTCAGTCAACAACTGAGACATCTGGTGGCGAATGCAATGAACTATACTGGTGGCGTCGTAGCCAAAGTAATCACCCTACCTAATTCATGCCAAGAGTACTCGAGTTCACTGACACGTGATGTCTATCGACCAATCAGGTGATGCCATGATTTGGAAAACAGGTGGCCCAGGATATAAGCTGTCAGTTTGACTCTGGCCAGCTTGTGTAGAGGGTGTGAGCCGATCAAAGCTTTTTCCACCGTCTTTAAAAACACTGTGGCTGCTTAAGACCTTTTCGCCTTCCAATAAGTGTAAACTGTCCAAAGTGCAATAACCAGTGTTCCAAATACAGCTGACGAGGACAGCTGGTTTTGAAATGCACATACACTTGTTTTACATGGAAAAATTCGAAACAAAAATCCACCAGCTGTTGACCAAGATGAGTGGTGATCGAGCCTCCAGCGGCCAGCCAGGCAGCCCAGTACCTCTTCTGTTCATTAAGGTTAGTTGGTTGGTTGGGACAACATAAAGGAGCCGGACCACAGCTAGCTCGGGAATCTTAATGGGTCATCGCAAAGTAACATAAAGTAACAGATTTTTTCGCATAGGATTAAACTGGCATGCAAGGGCTAGTTGGTTATACTGATGTTTTGGATCGACAGTTAGCCCATCGATCTTTTTAGGCCTAATAGGTCCGGTAGAGCATAGGCTATACATCATTGCTATATATGTCATTAAGAGCTGAAATGTATTATAAGGGAGAACAAAAATAAAATAAAATACATAGGCCTACTGTAAAACAATAAGTTTTTCAGCCAGTACCCAACCAGCGGGGGTGTGGGGGCGGCAGCCCCCACCAATAATACTAGGTTAGGTTAGGTAAGGTTGTTAGGTTAGGCTAATGTTAACCCCATTCTTACTAAGTTAGGTTAGGTAAGGTTGTTAGGTTAGGCTAATGTTAACCCCATTCTTACTAGGTTAGGTTAGGTAAGGTTGTTAGGTTAGGCTAATGTTAACCCCATTCTTACTAGGTTAGGTTAGGTAAGGTTGTTAGGTTAGGCTAATGTTAACCCCATTCTTACTAGGTTAGGTTAATATTAACCCCATTCTTACTAGGTTAGGTAAGGTTGTTAGGTTAGGCTAATGTTAACCCCATTCTTACTTCGTTAGGTTAGGCTAATGTTAACCTTATGAAAACCCAAACAAAGATTTTATTAGGGTTACTGTGTAATTTTAACATGAACATTAGTCAAATCCGAGCCAAGTTTCGTCAAAACTTGGCTCGTGTTTTCTAAATGTCGGGTTATATGGGTATGGAAATATACAAAACCCGAGCCAACATGTTAATAAGGTTACTGTGTTATTTTCATTTTTAAATTAGTTAAATCCGAGCCAAGTTTCGTCAAAACTTGGCTCGGGTTTTCAAAAAGTCGGGTTTTATGGGTCTGGAAATTGACAAAACCCGAGCCAATATTTTACCGTTACTGTGTTTTTTTCATTTTTACATTTGTTAAATCCGAGCCAAGTTTCGTCAAAACTTGGCTCGGGTTTTCAAAAAATCGGGTTTTATGGGTCTGGAAATTGAACAAACCCGAGCCAAATTTGGGTTACAAATGTGTATTATCGTGTTCTATAGTGTTCTATACGCTTTTTACCCCTCAATTTCCCTGATCTTCATAGCCCTCCCCACTATCGGGGGGCGTGTCTTTAGATTGATGGATAATGGGTAAATGCTTAATTCCCATTCAATTTCATCACTAGATACGACTAAAACACCAACAACAAAATCAAAATACCAAAAAAAATACCTGAAAAACACATTGTTGCGTCTCCTGTATATTAACCGATTGTTTTTTTATTACAGGAAATACTGTTTTAGACACCTAAATTCTCAAAAAAAAAATCTGGGGGGCATGCCCCCGGACCCCCCCAAGAGCTCGCGCCTTCGCCGCGCTATAATGATAACAAAATAATAAACCATAATGATAACACAATTCATATTTTGTGGATTGACACCCTGATCATACATAGTTTCACGGAGTAGGCCTAATGCAGCCTACTGTACCAGAAATTGCGTTCACGGCGAAAATAGCCTAGGCCTATGGGTGATAAATCTGCACCAATAATTCTTTACTATTACTTAACATTACATCAGTCTACCTGCTCAGGCTCAATCATAGAAGGCCCAGAGTCTGATCTGTTTGGTTGTGGAGCTAAATGTCTGACAGTCTGACGCTTGGTTAACGGCAGGCAGGTGCGTTCGGTCAACGGCGTCTCCCTCCAAAATCCTGTGTTGCTCGGCAATACAACAAACCTGAAGGTCAAGGTATTGAGGGATAAGCCTTTACAACGGCAACTCGTATCTACATTCTACTTTCGGTAGGCCTATAGGTCTATAATTGCACCTATACGAGCTAAACAAATTATTATTGTATTTAACAGGAAGGTATGATGAGGTAAGTGATGTGGTATAGGTGGCAATATGCGGAAATGGATTATAAGCCCCCCCACCCCCACCCCCCTTACATTAGGCTAGGTTAGGTTAGGTAAGGTTGTTAGGTTAGGTTAGGTTAGGTTAATGTCTCTCTGAAACAATGTAAAATCCGTGTCACATCTAGATTAATAGACTTTTGTCAGAGGGGCGGAATGCCCTTATAATCCATTTCCGCATATTGCCACCTATACCACATCACTAATTACCTCGTACCTTCCTGTTAGATACAATAATATATTTTTTAGCTCGAATAGGTGCAATTACAGAAATTTACCCTACTTTTCTATTTTTCTGAAGTGTAGGTTCTGTAGAGAGGGGAGAAGGGGTGTTGGAGAGAGAGGAAGCTGTTGGAGTGGCTTTGTTATGTGTGTTATTAGTCAGTATATGTCGTCGAGGTGTCCCCCGACTGAGTGCAAGCATGTGAAGCATGCTAGGACGTACAACACCCACTAAATGTCCGCCTGGGCTGGGATCGAACCCAGGACAAGCAGATTCACATGTGAGCGTGCTTACCACTCGACCGCCTCGGCTCTTGGTCTTGGTAGGAGAGTCACTCTCGAGTGTTTCTGAGGTGTGGCCATGGTATCGGCTTGCTCTCCTATGTTAATAACACACCACCACTGTGGACTATGTAGTTAACACGGCAAGTGCGGGAAGACTCTTAAGAGTTTCCCCGGGCGACTGCGGGAAGACTCTTAAGATCCTGGGCCTAAAAAAAATCCATTTAAAACACCCCCCAAATTTGTTTTTGTTTTTTTTTTTTTTTGCCCCTGGGCCATGCCAAATATCACTCCTCCACATCCCCTCCTTTCCCACTTTCCCCCCCCCCTCCTTCAGTTATCACCTATTTTCCCTGTTATTCCCTTATTCTGTGGTCTATTTTTGGGGAGCAGGTCTTTCCCGCCCTCAGACCATTCCGACTAGAAGATCCCGCCCGCTTAGCTAGGTCTTTCCCGCCCGAATGTTGTGGGCGGGAAGAGCCAAGCAATCAATCTTTCCTTGGCTGATTCCGCCCTCCAAGATTAGACCGTCCCGCCCATTTGTATGGTTCACACAACCTCAGCTGATCTTGCCTAAATGTGCGATGCAAAAGCCTGTAACCTTGAAATTCGTGATTGCATTATATATTTTGTCTATTATGAGGCAATTTTATTCAGATTAGGAAGGTTATTTGTTATGCCCTGTTTTTCTACAGGATTAACTTGGGTAATGTGAGTTCTAACTGACTAGGTATAGAAGGCTGCATGCACAAAACAAGGTATGAGGAATAGAGAACACAAAATAAGCACACGGTAACAAGACACACGATCACTTTCATTGCTGTACACACTTCTGTAGTTTTCTTGATGATGATTAATATGAAGCAATCCCAATGGGATCTTCAACCTAGCTAGGCGAGTTAAAAATGACAGTAGGGATATTATAGGTGAACAGTGTGTTAGAGATGATAATGGGAAGATTGTGTATGCAGAAAATGAAATCAGAGAAGCATGGAAGGTACACTATGAACGATTGCTAAATGTAGAGTTTGAATGGGATAAGGAACAGCTTAGTATCGAAAAACCAATATCTGGGCCCCCTCCTGGGCACCAGCTGTCGTGAGTGACGCAATCAATAAAATGAAGGACGGTAAAGCTCCAGGTTGCTCCGACATTGTCGCTGAGATGATAAAAGCCTCAGGGGAGATTGGTGTAAACTTAGTCACTGAGTTGATAAACACCATTATTAAAGATGAGAAAATCCCAGAGGATTGGCTCAAAAGTGTAATAGTAAATATATACAAAGGAAAAGGGGATGCGCTAGATAGAGGAAATTATAGGGGCCTGAAAATGCTTGACCAAATCATGAAGGTCTGTGAGAGAGTCCTTGAGGGTTTGATCAGGCAAAGCATCTCTATTGATGATATGCAGTTTGGTTTTATGCCAGGACGTGGTACAACCGATGCTATCTTCATAGTCAGGCAGATACATGAAAGATACTTACTAAAAGGCAGGGATCTTTACTTTGTGTTTGTGGACCTGGAGAAGGCCTTTGATAGGGTACCTAGAGATGTTGTACAGTGGGCTATGAGGAAACTTGGTGTGGAAGAGTGGCTGGTGCGTGTGATAATGAAGATGTATGAGGATTCGCGAAGTTCGGTGAGGGTGAAGGGTGTACTGAGTGATGAGTTCGCAGTCCGTGTGGAGTCCATCAGGGTTCAGTGTTAAGCCCCCTCCTCTTTATTATGGTCTTGGAGGCGCTGTCTAGAGTTTTTAGAGGCGGACTCCCGTTGGAACTGTTTTATGCAGACGATTTAGTCCTAATAGCTGACAGTATGCAGGATGCTGAGGCCAAATTCAGAGAGTGGAGAGAGGGCATGGCGAGCAAGGGTTAAGAGTCAATATTAACAAAACCAAGGTTATGCATTGTAGTTTAAGACGAGGCAATGTGGAAAAGAGCGGTGCATACCCATGTGCAGTGTGTGGAAAGGGAGTGGGCGTTAACTCAATTCAATGTAGCATCTGTCGATGTTGGGTACACCATGGGAGTAAGCGCTGTAGTAGAATAAAGGGGCCCCTGCCGAAGGATAAGTCAGAAATAGAGAAATTTGAGTGCGTAGTGTGCAAAGGCGAGCTTGTGTTAAGTGATGATCCTGTGGCTGTGAATTTTGGAAATGAGTCTTTGGAGCTGGTGAACAAGTTTTGTTACCTAGGAGATAGGAGATATAGGTCTAATTGAACTATGAGCAATGATCTGTGCAATAGGTGTTAACCAACATTGAGCAATAGCCTTAGTTAGCCTATCTATGTTATATTGTGACAAAATGTGATATGTGCTCTATTCTGTAAATAGGCCTACTGTATTTTTTATTTTATTGTGTCTTTATTAATATATCTTTGTGTATAATTATTATCTGTGCTCTGACGAGAAGTGTATGTGATATGGACCACTAGGTCGTACTGTATTTATACTGTATCTATCTTATGTGTCTGGAATAAAGAATTATTATTATTATATTATTATTATTATTATACCATCTCTGCCGGTGGTGGGGCCGAGGCTGCCACTGTTGCTAGAATTAGGTGTGGCTGGGGGAAGTTCAGAGAATTGATGCCAATCCTGACCATGAAAAGAATGCCTCTCCCCCTGAAGGGAAAGGTGTATGCCTCATGTGTTAGAAGTGCAATGACGTATGCCTCAGAAACATGGGCCGTTAAAGTAGAGGATGTCAACAGAATGGAGCGTAATGAGATGAGAATGGTGAGATGGATGTGTGGGGCCAGGCTACAGGATAGAATAACAAATGTTGAGCTGAGGAGACGTTTAGGTATAAAGAGTATTAACGAGGTGATGGTACAAGTAGACTGGGATGGTATGGACATGTGGAGAGAATGGATGAACAAAATTGGGTGAAAAAATGCAGGTCTGTGATTGTGGAGGGAGCTGCACCAAGGGGTGGACCGAGGAAGACCTGGGATCGGACTATACGCGCCGATCTCAAATCCAAGAACTTGACAAGTGAAGCAGCCCTTAACAGGGTTGCCTGGAACGCCGCCATTAGGACAAGAGACTGAAACTGCACTTATGTGTGGAACACTCAGTCTTAAAATTTTATGTAAAATTTTATGTATAAGAAGGTATGAATACTCGTACAAGACAAATGATAGAATTGAACAACACTAGCATTAAGTGGATCTGGATGGAGCCTAGTCTCCCACTTCCTACGTTCAGGTATTAATCTTCTGATCACTGGCTTTATTCACAAGTTTATATACTGGAGACCATCAATGTTACTTATAGATTCATATTCACTATTAGATTTATCACTGGTAGCTCTGGTGCACAAGTAGTAGTTCACAGACTAGATTAGACACGCGTATTTTAGAGCACAAGAATTCTAGTAACCTCAGGGGGGTACTGATCTAAGTTTTATATTCTTGTATCAGAAACACATAGAACGCAAATCAGTGGGCGAACATCAGATATCACTAGGGTTTTGCTGCTATGTAATAATATCTGGATATATGAGTAATTACGAGAGTTAATATCGCCTGTTGATTAATAAACACTGATACGCTTAGCACTTCCTAATGGAATGGTTATATATGAATTATACTGGGGCAAAGATATAGCCACTTCATAGAAATATTAATAAGTGAGTCTCTAAATAGCACTGTAACACTGTAGCACTGATAGAGTGAATCTTGGGTAGTATTTGATTGGTCTGGTCCTGGTTATCTTGTGTCCGTGATGTTGGGGGCTAACGACTGGTTCCGCGGCCGTCCAGATGGTCCATATGTAGAAAGTTATCAAGACGGATCTCTTGGCGATCGTTGCTGGTTACACTCTTATATACCCTCTGGTTTCTAGACCTGAATCACAGATATTAGGATCTTCCTGTCAATCTGGATCGGAATTAACGCCAAGCGCATCTCACGTCGATCGCTCAGCTTCCCGGTCTGTATGAAGGTTATAAGGTGCACGTAGATTTCATTTACGTGGACAGATCCTTCTATCTAAATCTGCCACGGAGTCTGCCGGCTCTGGAACTCAATTCTCAGGAACAAACAATGATAGAGCTAGAGGTCAACTCAAGGGACCAACCACTGGTTGGTGTCTATCTTTCAACTGATTTTACTGGGGGCTGGAGCTTGTTTTATAGGTTCGGTTTTGGACCCTGTAGGCAATAGGGATCTCGAGTTTTGATGGACTTATTTGAGCTCTCAATTGATACGGGAACTAGGTAAGGTGGTGATTACTGTTGTGGCACATGGCTGTATGGAGCCTTCATAATGTGATATAACTGAGCCTTAGTAAGAGGTACTATTTTGGCTATACTGGAAGTATTTAGGGGAGAGAGACTGGATCTACTCTGCGAGGAGGTTTGGGACATCTTTGATAGGAGCATCTCTCTTAGATTGCTCAGTCTTCATTCTATGGTATAGCTGAGGTGTTAATTTGGTTATCGGAGTATGCAAGAAAGGTTAATGGGTTATTGTGGGTTAATAGAGGTTAGTAAGGGTGTTAGTCATACATGGTTAGTTCATTGATAGGAAGAATTCCTGTGCTACCTGGCAATGACCCGGAAGTCAAAACAGGGGTCAGGTATACCTCCGCAGGGGTCGGGGTCTCCCTCCTCGGGTGGGTGAAAGGGGTAGGTGCGCGTCCTCTCTCTGTGATGGTCGTCTGAGCGGCTGTGGCTGGGGGCTTGCCATATAGCGGCTCGCTTGGTGTAGTGACTAGCGTCTCGGACTTTCACCCAGAAGGCCCGGGTTCGCGCCCACGCTCGGCGCATTAAAGATTTTTCACAAGCACTGAGTCGTTACCATCCCTCATGAGCAAAGGGATGGGGTAGTAGTACAGGACCCCAATGGGAATACGCCTAATCGGCCTTATTGAGCTATCCTTAGCTAGCTTAGCATGCGCTAGCTTTAAGAATTATTATTATTATTATTATTATTATTATTACAAGTGTTTGTAATAACCCTCTGTTTATGAGACAGATGTGGGTGTTCGCAATACCAAAACCGAAGGTGCCTTGATCAGCTGGTTTAATTGGTTGGGTTGTTAATTGCATGGTTTGTTGGATGTGGTGGAGACTGGGTTGCTAACTCTGCCACATTTATCTGGAAGTATGGCAATAGAAGTTAGTCACTGGCGAGGCGGCTAGCCTCGCTCTGACGATCATTTGGTACAGGGTTGTGAATGGGTTGTGAGGGAATAGATGGCATGCAAAGGGTTAGTAAAGTTCTAATGGTGTTCCTTCCTACTGGGGGAAGGTAGGCTGGATAGGAGTATATATACAAAAGGTTTGAGAATGTTAGTAACGGAAAAGTTAAGGATATTCAGGGGGTATGGTGGAGAGGGTAGATTAGGAGGGAGTTGAGGAGCGTGGGGGGTTAACGAGAGGGAGAGGGTTAAGGGGGGCTATGTGGAAGTTTGACTCTAAGGTCTCTGGGCGTAGGGGTGGCATTAGGCTACAGTTGGTATCTTAGACTGGGGGTTACCGACAGGGAAGGTAGGGTAATCAAACGCTACCGGGGGATGAGCAATAGGTGGTGGTATATGAGTCTGGAAATTATAGAATCATGTGGACTGTGGGGAAGATGAGGTTAGCTGTAGGTGTGTGCTTGACTGTGGATAAAAGTAGAGGAAAACATAGTGTACTATTACTCGTCAATACGAGGGGATATGGAAACTATTAGTTGACACGATCTCTTGCTGATCTAGTTGTCCCTGGGAACTGCGTTTTCTATGAAATATATACCAAAGGAAGCGGCAGTTCGTAGAGGTAGCTTCGTTATTGTTTCGTGGTAGATATGCGTCGAGACAATGGTAAAAGAGGGTTATCTATACAATCTCTGGTTGGGGTAAGAATTAGAGTTACTGCATGGTTGCTAACATCTTCAATCATTATCTCTGTCTAGGTCTTACAGGAATAATGGTTATATATACAATGGTGTACCCGTGGGTATCATAGTTTCTTATCAATTATGACATGGGGGTTAACACATTACTTCTCGGATGGAAGAACATACATAGATTTATGGGGGTGGTTGGTCTTCAGAAACTTAGTCTGGCAAGACAAGGTATTTTAGGGGGTTAACATATTACTTCTCGGATGGAAGAACATACATAGATTTATGGGGGCGGTTGGTCTTCAGAAACTTAGTCTGGCAAGACAGGGGTTAACATATTACTTCTCGGATGGAAGAACATACATAGATTTATGGGGGCGGTTGGTCTTCAGAAACTTAGTCTGGCAAGACAAGGTATTTTAGTGTATGTTGATATTGATATCTTAACTTAGGAACAGGGCATGGGTGTATTAAATTAAGGTGTATTCATGTTCATCATCATGTAGGTAGAGTCTGGCGGGTAAGAGGTGTAGGACACGAGGGGTAGTGGATACGCGAGGTGGGGGAAGGGTCAGTGGTTAGAAGCGCGATAGGCAGGTGTGGTATGGAGCTGCTTAGCCCTGCGGGCTTCGGCCTGTCTGAACTGGTTGGCTTGGTCACCTGGTCCTTTCGTTCTGTGGGCCTTTCCTTCGGGTGCTTCTGTTCCCGTTTCTTTGTTGTTCTCGCTCGTGGCTTCCGTGGTGGGCTTCTTGTTCTGGGGCATTTTACTTCCCTCTCCTTCGTTGTAGGCTCGTCCTCGAGCCTCAAGGGTGAAGTAAAGAGAAGTATAGTCATGGTGGGTCATTTGGAAGGTGTGTAGAAGGTCCCACCATAGGCAAGAGAGCGAGGGTCAGGTTTCTTGTGCAGGTCTATGTAGACCTGAAGGAATGTGTCTTCGGTGTTGTGGAGGGCGGCTGCCCGGGCTTGATGTGGCCGTTGTAGACGGGGTAAGCGTCTTGTGGACGTTTTTAATTTAATATTGTTGAGATGCGGTCTCAGGATGATAAAACCGCATCTCTAGCTGCCACTAAACCTGCAGCCAACCCTACTCCTGCACATGCCATTTCTCATCCACTTCCTCTCCCACCAGGAAGTGATCACCCCCATCTTATAACAGAATCTGCCCGGGGGCATCTAGCTACAAGGTACAGCCAGAGTCCAGGCGCACCACCCCCAGAGCTATAAGGACATAACCACCACGCGCCAACACCACCCCAGCGCCTTTGATCCTCTCAAGCCGGGCGCCATAAGCAGGGGCAAGAAGATTGCCTTATACTCACCCAGCCTGGACATCAGTAACTAAGCTTGCCATTTGGTATTCTTTAGTTCAGGGTAAGAACAGCCAGAGATAGCTGGTGTTCAACTTGTCAGTTGTGTGCTGTGATCGACGATCTACCAGGTCGGGTTCCCCCCATCAGGAAGAGGACTAGCTTGGGCAACCCACTTTGGGCTCCCCCTTTCTGGCCTTCGATGCGGTGCACAAACCAAGTACCAAAGGATTCCTACCTTGTTTTGTTCAAGGGATTATGAGGATAGTGTAGTAACTTTAGATCTACCAGATCGGGTTCCCCCCATCAGGAAGAGGACTAATTCTGGGCAACGCATTTTGGGCTCCCATTTCTGGATTCTCTTTTTACTACATGGTTCTGATAGTTCCACGAACTAGCAAGGAAGGAAGACACTTACCCTGACCCCCCTTAGACTACCTATAATGTCACTATCTAGACTGCTTGCAACTCTAGGTAGATAATTATGCTAGTCACCCTAACCCCCCAAACCTTGTAGCAGAACTCCAGCATATCCTTTGGCAATCACTGCACTGTGGGAGTGAAAGAGGAACCCGGTTGTCCCGTGGTAGGCGCCAAGGTCTAAGGAATCATCTTGTGACTCACCCTGGACCAGTAGCTGGAGTCATCACGCTCAGCCGCCACCCCTGGACCAACTTCCGGAGTCATCACGCCCAGCCACCCTCCGGACTACGGGATCCTCCCTCGATCTACGGGCCCTCCTCTTCACTACAGCTCTCCTTTAAGTGCTTTTGTATAGTTTATGGGTATAGAGTTGACTCAGGGTTGTGGTAGAAGTTATCTTCAGGGGTTCTCATTAACATTACGTCTTGCGAGAGGTCTTTCTTCTCCCTACTTAGATTGACGTTATATAATTAGCCCACTTGCCGGGACACATTATACATACCTATCAGGGGATCCTTATATACGCACCTTCCCGGGTTATTGGTCTCCCATAGCCCGACAGAGGGGGCGTGCCTATATAAGACCCATAGCATCAAACACAAACACCTATTTACACGTAATCTAGTTCCTTTGTATAACTTCTAGCCTAATTCATTTAACATTCTGTCAGGTTCATAACTCGAATAGATTTCACTCTATCTCAGCTCCCGACGATTGTTGCCTCAGCCTTCAGCACCTTGCTAGTACACAATTAGAGTTAAGGATTAATCTTTGCCAGGTGAGATCTAGCACACCTATAGTATTAATATCATTTGTGAGCCTTTCCAAGCCCACTTCATTGTTAATGACCACTTGGCCATTATTGCTTTAGAGTCAGTTAACGTCACTATATGCCGGGGACATCATTGCATGATCCAGACGGCATTTGCCATTACTGCACTCTTGTCTTTTGTTGAAATCCTCTCTGAGATCTATTTGGGTAGGAGGTGTACCTCCACCATTTTGGATACCTTATAATTGTATCCTAGGAGTATTATTATTACCTTGAGTCCGGACCCATTGTCCAACTCCTATTGCTTACTTGATAACCTTATTATTGTATGTCTTAATTATTCTTATTGTTGTTGATGATCTCCAGGTTACAGGTATAAAATATATGTCTTGCTCCTCCATGAATCAGGTGTTAAACTGAATAAAAGCCATGTTAACTTGTTACCTGTGTGCTTATTATCCTGCCGTGTTGTCTCTTTATTTAAAGTTTAAGGTATACCTATCCAGTTAGAGAGCTGCTCATTGTACAAAGAATATCTCGCGTTCCAATTTGGACCGGGCATAACAATTGTTATGCCCTGTTTTTCTACAGGATTAACTTGGGTAAGGTGAGTTCTAACTGACTGGGTATAGAAGGCTGCATGCACAAAACAAGATATGAGGAATAGAGAACACAAAATAAACACACGGTAACAAGACACACGATCACGTTTATTGATATACACACTTCTGTAGTTTTTCTTGATGATGATTAATAGGAAGCATAAGAAGGTATGAACACTCGTACAAGACAAATGATAGAATCGAACAACTAGCATTAAGTGGATCTGGATGGAGCCTAGTCTCCCACTTCCAACGTTCAGGTATTAATCTTCTGATCACTGGCTTTGTTTGCAAGTTTATATACTGGAAACCATCAATGGTACTTATAGATTCAAATTCACTGTTAGATTTATTACTGGTAGCTCTGGTGCACAAGTAGTAGTTCACAGACTAGATTAGACACGCGTATTTTAGGGCACGGGAATTCTAGTAACCTCAGGGGGTACTGATCTAAATTTTATATTCTTATAGCAGAAACACGTAGAATGCAAATCAGTGGGCGAACATTAGATATCACTAGGGTTTCACTTCTATGTAATAATATCTGGATATATGGGTAATTACGAGAGTTAATATCGCCTGTTAATTAATAAACACTGATACGCTTAGCACTTCCCAATGGAATGGTTATATATGAATTATACTGGGGCAAAGATATAGCCACTTCATAGAAATATTAATAAGTGAGTCTCTAAATAGCACTGTAACACTGTAGTACTGATAGAGTGAATCTTGGGTAGTATTTGATTGGTCTGGTCCTGGTTATCTTGCGTCCGTGATGTTGGGGGCTAACGACTGGTTCCGCGGCCGTCCAGGTGGTCCATATGTAGGAAGTTCTCAAGACGGATCTCTTGGCGATCGTTGCTGGCTACACGCTTATATACCCACTGGTTGGTGAAGGTTATAAGGTGCACATAGATTTCTTGTACGTGGACAGATGCTTCTATCTCAATCTGCCACGAAGTCTGCCGGCTCTGGAACTCAATTCTCAGGAACAACACAAGGGCAGAGCTAGAGGTCAACTTAAGGGGGCCAGCCACTGGTTGGTGTCTATCTTTCAACTGATTTTACTGGGGGCTGGAGCTTGATTTATAGGGGCGGTTTTGGACCCTGTAGGCCATAGGGATCTCGAGTTTTGATGGACTTATTGAGCTCTCAATGGATACGGGAACTAGGTAAGGGGGTGATTACTGTTGTGGCACATGGCGGTATGGAGCCTTCATAATGTGATATAACTGAGCCTTAGTAAGAGGTACTATTTTGGCTGTATTGGAAGTATTCAGGGGAGAGAGACTGGATCTACTTTGCGAGGAGGTTTGGGACATCTATGATAGGGGTGTCTCTCTTAGATTGCTCAGTCTTCATTCTATGGTATAGCTGAGGTGCTAATTTGGTTATTGGAGTGTGCAAGAAAGGTTAAGGGGTTATTGGGGGTTAATAGAGGTTAGTAAAGGTGTTAGTCATACATGGTTAGTTCATTGATAGGAAGAATTCCTGTGCTACCTGGCAATGACCCGGAAGTAAAAAACAGGGGTCAGGTATACCTCCGCAGGGGTCGGGGTCTCCCTCCTCGGGTGGGTAAAAAGGGGAGGTGCGCGCCCTCTCTCTGTGATGGTCGTCCGGCGGCTGTGGCTGGGGGCTTGCCATATTACAAGTGTTTGTAATAACCCTCTGTTTATGAGACAGATGTGGGTGCTCGTAATACCAAAACCGAAGGTGCCTTGACCAGCTGGTTTAATTGGTTGGGTTGTTAATTGCATGGTTTGTTGGATGTGGTGGAGACTGGGTTGCTAACTCTGCCACATTTATCTGGAAGTATGGCAATAGAAGTTAGTCACTGGCGAGGCGGCTAGCCTCGCACCGACGATCATTTGGTACAGGGTTGTGAATGGGTTGTGAGGGAATAGATGGCATGCAAAGGGTTAGTAAAGTTCTAATGGTGTTCCTTTCTACTGGGGGAAGGTAGGCTGGATAGGAGTGTATCTACAAAAGGTTTGAGAATGTTAGTAATGGAAAAGTTAAGGATATTCAGGGGGTATGCTGGAGAGGCTAGGTCGGAAGGGAGTTGAGGAGCGTGGGGGGATTAACGAGAGGGAGAGGGTTAAGGGGGGTTACGTGGGAGTTTGACCCTAAGGTCTCTGGGCGTAGGGGTGGCATTAGGCTACAGTTGGTATTGTAGCCTGTGGGTTAATGACAGGGAAGGTACGTTAGCCAAACGCTACCGGGGGATGAGCAATAAGTGGTGGTATATGAGTTTGGAAATGATAGAATCATGTGGACTGTGGGCTGTGGGGAAGAGGAGGTTAACTGTAGGTGTGTGCTTGACTGTGGATAAAAGTAGAGAAAAACATGGTGTATTATTACTCGTCAATACGAGGGGTTATGGACACTATTATTTGACACGGTTTCTTGATGATCTAGTTGTCCCTGGGAACTGCATTTTCTATGAAATATATACCAAAGAAAGCGGCAGTTCGTAGGGGTAGCTTCATTATTGTTTCGTGGTAGATATGTGTCGAGACAATGGTAACAGAGGGTGGTGTATACAATCTCTGGTTGGGGTAAGAATTAGACGTACTGCATGGGGGCTAACTTCTGCAGTCATTTCTGTCTAGGTCTTACAGGAATAATGGTTATACATACACTGGTGTACCCGTGGGTCTCATAGTTTCTTATCAATTATGACATGGGGTTTTAACAGATTACTTCTCGGATGGAAGAACATACATAGATTTATGGGGGCGGTTGGTCTTCAGAAACTTAGTCTGGCAAGACAGGGGGTTAACATATTACTTCTGGGATGGAAAAACATACATAGATTTAGGCCTGTCTGAAATGGTTGGCATTGGCTCAACCTAGGGACAGGGCATGGGTGTATTAATTTAAGGTGTATTCATGTTCCTCATCATGTAGGTAGAGGTGTAGGACACGAGGGGTAGTGTATACGCGAGGTGGGGAAAGGGTCAGTGGTTAGAAGGGATAGGCAGGTGTGGTTTGGAGCTGCTTAGCCCTGCGGGCTTCGGCCTGTCTTAACTGGTTGGCTTGGTCACCTGGTCTTTTCGTTCTGTGGGCCTTTCTTTCGGGTGTTTCTGTTCCCGTTTCCTGGTGGTGTTCGCTCGTGGCTTCCGTGGTGGGCTTCTCGTTCTGGGGCATTTTACTTCCCTCTCCTTCGTTGTAGGTAACGAATGGTGTGGATTTGTTCATGGTGGAGGTCATGTATCGAGTGATGTGTGTGGGAGTGACAGGAGGCCTCTTCAGTGTGGTGAAGGGGTTAATAACTGAAGGGGAGGGGCTAACGCGTGAAAACGGAGCTGGGGGTGAAGGGGGGATATGAGTCTGGGGTTTTGGGGGTTTTCTTGGGTGGTGTTGCAGGCTGGGAAAATATATGGAGGCAATGTGCAATATTGGTTTAGGTAAGGTGCGTGATGGAGGTGTGTGAGAAAGAGGGTGTGTGTGTGTTGTGTGGCTTGGGTCTTTAGTGTAAGAACGGGGTGTTGTTTTTACATAACTGTCTTCAAATCTGATGGGTCTGTTGATGATTCTACCTTTGGAGGTTCTGGTGGGAAGGTAGATGTTTGTAGTGGGACTTGAGTCGCTCGACGATGTTTTATATTGAGGAGAAGAACGCTTTACAGGTGGAGGGCATTTAGTGGGGGTGAGGTAGGGGGTTATTTGAGAGGTAGATGCGTGTGGAGGTTTTTGTCGAGTGAGGGTGGTAGGCGGAATGGGAGAGGATTGGGTGGGGGTATGTATGGGGGTTCTCTCAGGGGCGACTTTGTGGGGGGATTCAAGTGGGGGTGTGGAGGTCGGGTACGTCAGTTTGGAGGGGCTTTGGTTAGGAGTTAGTTGTGTGTTAGACGTGGTGTGTGAGGAGGGGTTGGTCGTTGGCATAGGGTACTTTTTAGGGTTTGGTTGGTTGGGGGTTTGATGAGATGATGATGTTGGTTGATGCGTGGGTGGGGTCGCAGGGATAGTGGAGGGGAAAGGGGTGGATGCGGGGGGGGGCTAGACGGGTGGGTAGGGAGTGGAGGTTTAATTGGGAGGGTTGGGGGTAGGAAAATGTGTTGGGTGTGTTCTTTGGTGGGGTTGGTGATTTGATGGTGGTGGAAATAGGCGGTTTTGTGGGAGTTTGGTGGGGGGTAGATCTAGCAGGTCATTCAGGGTGATGAGGTGGGGGTTGAGAGGGGATGAGGTTGAAGGGGAAGGTATGTTCTTTCGTGGGAGGGTGGGGGTGGTTATTTTTGGAATATAGTTAGAGGGGTTATGGTGTTTACTTGTGATTATTCGTCTTCTTTCCCTTTGTGGAGGAGAATTCGACGAAGAAGAAGAGGAGGAGGATAGTGGTCTGGCAGCCCTACGGAACTTGGTTAGCAGGGTGTGTTTTCTGGAGGTTTTAAAAGATTTTAGTCGTGGGCGTAAGTTGCAGCGTGAGGTTACTGAGGTAGATTGTGTGGTGCGGTTGGGTGTGTATTTGGTTTTAGGTGGGGGTGGTGGTTTTCTTACTGTGGTGCCTGGTGGAGGTACGTCAGGGCTAGACGGGAGGGTTTCCGTTGTGGTCGGGGTTGTGGGTGGAGGTTTTCGTACTTGGATAAGTTGGGGAGGTACTTGACTATCAGAAATGAAGGAATGGGTTATGGTGGAGGAAGGTGTGATAGTGGGGGCTTGGGGTTTGTGGAGGTTAGTTTGGGGGGTATGTTGAGGAATGATCGGCCGGTTCGGTGCTGGAGGGTTTAGGCCCTTAGGGGTTTGTAGGGGAACATTCATAGCCTGAGTGGGAGGGGTAGTAGGGGTGTTCAATTCAGGGTAGGACGTGTGGGGTGGGGTAATTTCTTGTGGTTTTAGAGGTTTAAAAGCTCGGACGAATCTAGTTTGGAACGTGCGAGTCACGCCGTGATAATCAATGGTGACTTGATAGGCATTTGGGACTTGTATGATGGTGTAGGGGCCGACATAGCGAGGGCCTAATTTATTGGTGACAGGGAGGTTGGCTACCATTACAGTGTCATGGATGGCGAAAGGGTTTTTATCATCGGGGTTATCAGTTTTGGTGTCTTGACAGGTTTGGGCGGTATGGAGGGTGTTTCGCAGATGTTGCAATGGGTCAATTGTGGAGGTGTTGGAGGGGAGGTGAGCGTGATGGTGGAACGGCAGTAACAGGGGGGGATACGCCGTAAATACGCTCATGAGGTGAAATACCGTCTTCTCGGGGACAGGTGTTCATGCCCCATTGTATCATCTTTATCTGTGCTGGCCAGTCCGAGGTGTTAAGAGCAATCATTTTGGTACGTAACTGGTTGTTGATGGTGCGATGGCTGCGTTCGCATATAGCATTTCCTTGAGGCCAGTACGGGGATGAGTGTTTGATCTTAATACCGCATTGTTGGGTGAACTGGTGCCAAACGTGTCCACTAAATTCGGGGGCATTGTCGGATAGAAGAGCAAGGGGAAGGCCGAATATAGGGAACACTTCTGTGGCAAGCAGTGTGGCGACGGTGGTGGCTGTGTGGTCTTTAACTGGGCAGGCTATTAAAAATTTTGAATATACTTCAACAAATGTGACGATATAGCGGTTGCTAGCGTAAGAAGGAAACGGGCCCATGATGTCGAGGGATAGGACTTGGAACGGTTTGTTGGCAGAAATGGTACCAGCTGGGCCTGGGGTGCGTGATCTGTCCTTCCCCAATAAACAAGGTTTGCAGGATTCTGTCACGCGTTGTGCAATCTTGGAGGGGTTGGGGGTCCAGTACTGATCCGCGAAGATTTTTAACATCTTCTTTTGTCCAAAGGTGTATGCCGTTTCCCTCGTGGATGGCAATCATGTAGTCGTGGGCAATGGTGGGGTCTAGGACTATGTGACCGGAGTCTGTGGCAAGTTGATCTCCCCAGCGAGTCAGTTTCCTGAAGATATTTTACGGTATCCAGGGTGGTCGGATTCTTGTTTCCCAAGATTGAATTAGTGAGGGTGCTGGGGGGGAATTATGTTGGTGGATGGGGGCAGATAAGAGCTCAGTGTTTTGTAAGGCGGCTAGGTTGGTGGGGGGGTCTTTCGGTACTGGCAAACGTGACAGGGCGTCAGCATTGGTGTGAAGTTTACCTAGACGATACTGTATTGTAAAATCGTAGTCCTCTAGTGTCTCTCTCCAGCGTACCAAGATGGCTGAGTTGGTTTCGCACTTACGTAACCATTGCAAAGATTGATGGTCGGTTATTATATCGAGTTTTGAGCCCAACACAAATGACCTGAAGTGGTTGAGTGCCCAAATGATCCCTAAGCACTCTCTCTTGGTGGCTGCATAATTCTGTTGGGCTTGGTTGAGTGTGGAGCTGGCATACGCTATCACATGTTCCTCTCCGTCTCTTACTTGAGCTAAAACTGCACCAATGGCGTACAGAGATACGTCGGTATAAAGACGGAAAGGTTTATGGTAATCAGGGAAAGCGACAATAGGGGCTTGGATTAGCTTTTGTTTCAAAGTGTTAAAAGCGAGGTCTCTTTCAGGTGTCCAGGTGAATGTGGTGTCCTTGTGGGTGAGTTGGTGGAGGGGTCTGGCTATTGTGGCAAAGTGGGGGACGAAACGTCTGTTGTATGTGGCTAAACCTAGAAAAGAACGTACTCCTTTAACCCTTTATTAGCGGGGTCGGACTTAAGTCCGGTACGAGATAATTGGACTAAATGGCGGGGTCGGACTTAAGTCCGTGGGTGTATTCCCACCCTAATTTAGGTGGAAAGCGGAACCTGGTGGTCAGGCGGTATACTACAAGGGCCCACCCACATATCCCCACTGCGTGACCGTGACTCAGTGACCCTCAAGCAGCCATAATGGAAGGTCAAGATTTGCCCGTGTTCGATTCGGTGGCCGCCATCCCTAGTGCGTCGCGCCACCCTACTAACCACGCCCGGCTTACCACCCAGGAACTAGATATCATGCTGAACTCTTCAGAACTTTCTAATAAGCTGTTGGATGAAACCGTCGAATGTCTGGGTGAGAGTTTTGGTAGTGTGGATGACTCGGAAGACGAAAATAACCCGATCATAGGCTTTCATCCCAAGCATAATTTGCGTGGGGTTGATGTTGAGGTTGATGTTGGACAGACCGTTGACCATATTGAAGACGTTCCTGACGAAGAACATACTGGTGTGGGTGTTGGTAAGTACAATTTATATTTTATAATTGCTTGAAAGTTTGATTGCAAGCATTTTATCACCTTACGAGCGGGTGGTGGAGTATATTTCCCTGTGCCGCCCAGCGGGTTTTTTTTTACCCTAAATGGGGTTGTTTCGTGCTCTTTTTCATGCATAAACAAGACCCAGAGCGTAATACAAGTATGTATCGCTGAAAGGGCGTAAATTGAGCTTTCCAATGACACCCGAACCATCCTTCTACGATCATTGGTTGTCTTTCAACGATCGTGCAACACGAGTGCAAAACCCTAAACTACGGTAATTTCCTTATATAATTCCCTGTAGTAGGTCCACGGCGGCTGTGACGAGCGGTCAGGAGGTACATTATGCTCTAATCACCGCTCCGCTCTCTCTCAGAGCACATTACGTCCTCAAAATTGCACTCTACAAGAAATGTCCTTTGCATTTTATAGCGTATTATTTGCAGGCGTTCGGTAAATTTCTCACGATAACCAGGGTATACGGTACATTTCTCACGATAATATAAGCAACAACGAAGCTTGGCGAAGATTGTGGTCTACAATATTCCTTTTTATAATTGCATGTGACCTTGTAATTGCTTGAAAGTTTGATTGCAAGCATTTTATAGCGTATTATTTGCAGGCGTTCAGTACATTTCTTACGGTAATACAAACAACGAAAGATTGAATATTTGTGCTTGGCATTATATGATTGTGGGGAACAGATGTAGGCCTACCGTATATATTATTTTATCATAATATATGATACATATGTAACATTGTTATATTATCACGACACTCTCTCTCTCTCTCTGTCTCACTCTCTTTGTTTCTACACCTTTGTACTCCTTGGTACTCTCTTTCTCTGATGTAGGCCAGGGCACGCCCCTAACTAATCTTCTCTTCCCTCCCAGGGAAAAATCACACCTAGCAGATGTTCTTGACCTCTCTCTCTCTGTCTGTCTCTCTACCTATATATACATTTATAATTGCATGTGACATTGAAATTGCTTGAGAGTTTGATTGCAAGCATTTTATAGCGTATTATTTGCAGGCGTTCGGTAAATTTCTCACGATAACCAGGGTATACACCTGTACGGTACATTTTTCACGATAATATAAGCAACAACGAAGCTTGGCGAAGATTGTGGTCTACAATATACCTTTTTATAATTGCATGTGACATTGAAATTGCTTGAGAGTTTGATTGCAAGCATTTTATAGCGTATTATTTGCAGGCGTTCAGTAAATTTCTTACGGTAATACAAACAACGAAAAATTTAATATTTGTGCTTGGCATTATATGATTGTGGGGAACAGATGTAGGCCTACCGTATATATTATTTTGTCATATATATGATACATATGTAACATTGTTATATTATCACAACACTCTCTCTCTGTCTGTCTAATCCTCTCTGGGTCTACCTATATATACTTGTATAAGTGCATGTGACATTGAAAGTGCTTGAGAGTTTGATTGCAAGCATTTGATAGCATATCATTTGCAGGCGTTCAGTAAATTTGATAAATATATCAAAATAAGTCCTGTGGGACTATGAAATAGCTATTATTGGACAAGGAAAATATTTTGTTCATCCCTCCACTGGAACATCAACAACAATGTCAACAACGTATCGCAGTCGGCAGTGTGCAGTACTGCCAATACGTATAGCGACTTCCGCTAGATCTAGAGACCTTTACTTCGATCTAGCAGCAATGACTTACACTAGCGGTTTTGTTTTGAAATTTCAGAACAATTTCGAAGTGATATTATATGGATTTTGCCAATTCATATTTCTAGTGGTATTTATCATGTCTTACATCTAACAATATATGCTAGCGGATTTAACTTCAATTGGTAACCCTCCCGCTCCATTCGGCTCGAAGAAAATCGATAATGGTGGCACTTTAGTAAACAGGTGATAAACATAACCGCATGCGTATCGGTTTGGTGTATCGGTATTATGGTAAGTTGGCTACCTACTATTGTTTATACGATATAGTAAGTAATGATAAGTAAATTATTATATATTATATATAAAACAAAAACAAAATTCCTGCAAAGCAAGCGAAACAGAGAGAGAGAGAGAGAGAGAGAGAGAGAGAGAGACAATGCAGAAACTGAACTGAAGAAAGAGTGAAAAAGATATAATAATACAGAAATTTTTACAAGCAAATAAAGAAAGGGATTATAGAAAATAATAATGAGAATTACATATACGGATGAGGAAGAGAGAGAGAGAGAAAGAGAGAGAATACAGAAACTGAACTGAAGAAAGAGAGTGAAACAAATATAATAATACAGAAATATTACAAGCAAATAAATGAAATAGACGGATTAGTTAGAGAAAATAATAATGAGAAATACATATACGGATGAGGAAGAGGGAAAGCGAGCGAGCCAGAGAGAGAGAGAGAGACAGGAGGCGTGAGAGAGATTAGAGAAAATAGAGAGATTGCAAGCATTTTATAGCGTATTATTTGCAGGTGATCAGTAAATTTCTTACGGTAATACAAACAACGAAAGATTGAATATTTGTGCTTGGCATTATATGATTGTGGGGAACATATGTAGGCCTACCGTATATATTATTTTTCATATATACGATACATATGTAACATTGTTATTATCACGACACTCTCTCTCTCTCTCTCTTGTCTCTTCCTCTCTGGGTCTACCTATACATATATAATTGCATGTGACCTTCAAATTGTTTGAAATTTTGATTGCAAGCATTTTTTAGCGTATTATTTGCAGGCGTTCAGTAAATTTCTTACGGTAAGGTAGGCAAAAGGCAGTTATGAGATTGAGGTAGGGAAAAGGCAGAACTGCCTATAGCGAGTGTATGAATGGGATTGAGGTAGACAAAAGGCAGAACTGCCTATAGCGAGTGTATGAATGTGATTGAGGTAGACAAAAGGCAGAACTGTCTATAGCGAGTGTATGAATGTATGGTATGAATGAATTACATGGATGTATGAGGTGGACCAAGAACCAGATGGACGGATGAGATTCGAAACTTTGATAGACGTATATATCACGGTATACGGTAGAAGTAATTCCTTACAATGTACCGTACATCGTGATATATACGCCTATCAAATGATTGCCATCAATATACGGTATATATATATATATATATATATATATATATATATATATATATATATATATATATATATATATATATATATATATATATATATATACTGTATATATATATATATATATATATATATACTATATATATATATATGTATATATATATATATATATATATATATATATATATATATATATATATATATATATATATATATATATATATTTATATATATACCGTATATTGATTGCAATCATTTGATAGGCGTATATATCACGATGTACGGTACATTGTAAGGAATTACTTCTACCGTATACCGTGATATATACGTCTATCAAAGTTTCGAATTTCATCCATCCATCTGGTTCCTGGTCCACCTCATACATCCATGTCATTCATTCATACATACATTCATACACTCGCTATAGGCAGTTCTGCCTTTTGTCTACCTCCATCACATTCATACACTCGCTATAGGCAGTTCTGCCTTTTGTCTACCTCAATCACATTCATACACTCGCTATAGGCAGTTCTGCCTTTTCCCTACCTCAATCACATAACTGCCTTTTGCCTACCTCAATCACATGTGGATAACACCTCCTGGGAACACCACAAACAAAAAAATGAGTCTTCAACACTACCCCATAGGGTGATTTGGAAATGTGTTGTGAAATAATATTATATATAAAACAAAAACAAAAACCTGCAAAGCAAGCGAGAGAGAGAGAGAGAGAGAGAGAGAGAGAGAGAATGCAGAAACTGAACTGAAGAAAGAGTGAAAAAGATATAATACAGAAATATTACAAGCAAATAAATGGAAATAGAGGGATTAGTTAGAGAAAATAATAATGAGAATTACATATACGGATGAGAAGAGAAAGAGAGAATACAGAAACTGAACTGAAGAAAGAGTGAAAAAGATATAATAATACAGAAATATTACAAGCAAATAATGAATAGAGGGAATTAGTTAGAGAAAATGATAATGAGGAATTACATATACGGATGAGAAGAGAAAGAGAGAATACAGAAACTGAACTGAAGAAAGAGTGAACAAGATATAATAATACAGAAATATTACAAGCAAATAAATGAAATAGAGGGATTAGTTAGAGAAAATAATAATGAGAATTACATATACGGATGAGGAAGAGAGAAAGGGAGCGCGAGAGAGGGAAAGCGAGCGAGCCAGAGAGAGAGAGAGACAGACAGACAGGAGTGAGAGAGAGAAAGAAAGAGAGAGAGAGAGAGAGAGAGAGATAATACAGAGAATACAGAAATAAGGAGAAATAAGAGAAAAATAAGACCGATTACCGAAGGAATAGTAGACGCGCGAGAGGCCGAAGTCAGGCCAAAGGGAACGCATCCGAACGCGCCCGGGAAATATACCAAAAAGTACCTCCTCTTCCTCACCTCTTCCCACCCTCCACACTCATTCATAACATCCATTCATAGACTTATATGGGGAGACGAAGAGTTGCTCTTTCCAAAAATGATCGTTTCGTTCGCATTGGAGCCAGAGTAACAGCGCTAGGGAGAGTGAAATTGAGCGAATATTTCGGGATTATGCCCGCTGAGCGGTACAGTGTAAAATACCTTACCACCCGCTAAATAAGGGTTAACGGTGGTGGGTGGGGGTTTGTTTTGTATGGCTTGAAGTTTCTTTGGGTCTGGTGCAATACCATGTTCAGATATTACGTGGCCGAGGAAATCTACCTTATTTCGTGCAATCTCGCACTTTGAGGGTTTTAATTTCAACCCGGCGGCTCGGATTCTTTGAAGAACTTGTCTCAACCTGAGGAGGTGTTCTTCCCAGGTTTGTGAGTACACAATGATATCATCTAGATACGCTAGGCAGGTTTCCCAGGTCAGGCCATGTAATACCGCTTCCATCAAACGGGAGAAAGTGGCGGGTCCGATACAGAGGCCAAAAGGTAGGACGTTAAATTCGTAGTGGTGGCCACCACTAGTGGAAAATGCTGTTTTTTCTTGGTCCTCTGCCTTGATAGGCACTTGCCAATACCCTGCTTGCAAGTCGAGGGTAGTGAACCATCTGGATCCGTATAGGGAGTCAAGGGAATCGTCTATCCTGGGTAATGGCGTAGCGTCCTTAACGGTTACGTCATTCAATCTCCTGTAATCGACGCAAAAATGGGTTGACCCATCTTTCTTTTTTACTAGGACAACAGGGGAAGACCAGGGGCTAATGGACGGGGTAGCAATTCCGGCCTCTAACATCTCTTGGACTTGGCGTTCCTCTTCCTGGCGTTGTATGGGATTTTTTCTACGGGATGGTTGTCTTATGGGGGGGCCTGTGGTGTTAATGATGTGTTGTTCCACATTGATCTGTCCGATTTCAGTGGGTTGTTGGGCAAACACATCACTGAACTCTAGCAATACTTCGTACATGCTGTGTTTTTGGTGGTCGGATAAGGTGTTAGGGAAAGGGGGCAATTTGAGGCTGGTAGGGGTGTCATTGGAATCTATGGGGAGGTCATCAAAAGTTTCGAGGTCTCCTATGATGAGGCCTTTTGGTAATGTCAGGGATTCTTCAGAGATATTTGCCACGAGAATGTGGTTGATGCGAGCGGAAATGATGGCGGGTTGTAAGAGGCAACGATTGGGGTTGGTGGACGTGGTAGTGGGGGAAAATATCATGTGAGTTTGGGGTATGGGTCGAAGGTTAACCCATTTTTGATGGCGGGGGGAAATTTGACATTTATCTTGAACTACAGCTGGGGTAATGATGGTGGGGGATCGACTGGTGAGCAGGTGCTCGGTACGCATAAGGGGGGGGGAATCACTTTGGTGGGGGTCACGCGTGAGGGGGGGATTAACGGCGCGTGTGGGAGGATCAGCGTGGTGAGGTGTGAGTGATTTAGAAAACGGAATTTGTTGGTGGGACTGCGGAGGGTTGGTGGGGGAAGAGTGAGGAATAGAACATGGGTTATTGGTGGAGGACTGATGTACTGATTTGGGGTTGTTAAAAGGACGAATTTGGGGAGTTTTGTCGGTGGCAGTGACGGTTTGTTTAGAGTTTATATGGGATTGCTGGGTTTGTCTGTCATGAGAGGGCGAGTCAAGTGTGGGGTTTTGAAGTTTTCTAGGGGTGTGAATTGTGTGGGGGTGGAAAGGAGCTACTTACGGAAAACTGTCACAAGGGGAATTTTGTTGGTTGTGGAATGGCTGAGCATTTCTGGGGGCATGGGGAAAACATTGTTGGGTACATAGGTCGGCATTTTTCCTGGAAACACGTGTACATAAATATTTGGTAGAATGGTTTTTACATACATCAGAGTCTGTCCTGGAAACATGGGAGGATTGATCCTGGACAGAGTTAGGAGAAAGGGGGGGATTACCAAGAGGGAGTTGCTTGGACTTGTCTTCTTTCGTTTGTTGAGGCATTTTTTCAATGAAATGAGTGATATTTTGAGAGAACTCGGGGCAAGGGGAGGGGTTAGGAGTTACCTTAGTGCTAGCTGCAACTTGGTAATCCTGACTCAGAGTTTGTTGAGGGGGGAGGTGTTTTTTCTTTTTGTGAACTGGTTTCTGCGTGATTGGTTTGTCAGAGGCTTTGGGTTGGATTTTTTTTTTGAATGAGATCAGCCTCTGGCCGCAGTCAACCTGGGCCTGGAGTTTTTGAAGGAGGTCAAGTCCAAGGAAACCATCGTAATGTTTACAGTGGGAGGAAAATATGGTGAACAGGTGATAACAACGAGCATGGGGGGCAGGAGTAGTTACTGACAGGGGCAAAGTGTCTCCTAGGAGATTTAAGTAGGTATCAGCAGCTGAGATTAGTTCTGATTTGGTAGGTAACAAGGGGCCAAATAGTCGGTGGTGTTGATCATAATAAGACTTGAACAAGCATGACTTGGCAGCTCCCGTGTCGATTAACAAGCGGACAGGAATGTCCTTGATTTTGGCCATGTAATAAATGGGGGGCAGTGCGGTCAGTTATGGTGTCCCCCGCCGAGGCCATCGTGGGCGGGGGGTACTTTAAAAATCCTGGGAGTCGGTATCTACCTCCTCCAGGGTTTCCTCGGTATCGTCTGAGGTCATGATAGGGGCTATTTCTCCGGTGTGCATTTCCTCCATTTCTTCCTTTTGTCCCAACTCCTCTTCATTTACAGAAATGCGAGGAGTAAAGGCGCGAGGTTTGGCAGAGTCACGAATTTGATGGAGGGCACACTGAGCACTACAGGCAGGGAAATCATATGGGTTGATAATTACTAATGTAGGGATTTTACTTTGGTAGGTGTTGTAGGTTTTGTTCCGGTTGAAGATTCTGCGTGGCTGGGTAGGTTGGAACCGGGGCCTACTGGGTTGGGGCTTGCCGGAAGGGTAGGTCGGTCTGTTGTGGAAGGATGAGGATGGGTAGGCATTCTTGGAGTTGAAGGTTTGGGCCTTGGGGTTTTGGGGGTCGAGGTGCTGCGGGTGCATGGGAAACATCTTTATTACAGCGATTTGGGTGGGTGTTTCTGTGCGCACGGCCAAAATACGTCGGATCGTGATGAGATCTTTTTGATATCCGACGAAATCGTGCACACGGAAATGATCTTTTACTGCTGAGGGCAATATTGATACAAGGTTGACCAGAATCTGCTGCTCTTGCTGGATTCTGGTCAATGTGGGGAAAGAAACTTTTATATGTTAGGCGATCTTATTCACTGTGGCATCTAGATCACCTTCGAATTTAATGTCTTGGATACGGGTGTGGGCCACGAAAACGCCCAACGAAGGCTTAATAGCTTCCATCACTATTGGGCGAAATTCGTCCCAAGTGAGAGCAGGGTGCACTTGGTAGGCAACCAGGGAAACGGCTTTTCCCAGGTGCGTTAATGTCACGGCTATCTTTTCTGCGTCCGTGGTATAAACTAGGTCAAGTACGGGTTTCACTATGTCCATGAACATTTCGATCTCGTAAGTTTCCCCATCATAATGTGGGATGGGGATGTGAGAACGGTGCGCCATGATGTTATCGTGTTCTGGCTGTTCCAAACTTGCAATGTAATGCAACCTTTTATCCGAATCAAGAACCACCGCTGCCGCCAATGTTATGCCCTGTTTTTCTACAGGATTAACTTGGGTAAGGTAAGTTCTAACTGACTGGGTATAGAAGGCTGCATGCACAAAACAAGGTATGAGAAATAAAGAACACAAAATAAACACACGGTAACAAGACACACGATCACGTTTATTGATATACACACTTCTGTAGTTTTTCTTGATGATGATTAATAGGAAGCATAAGAAGGTATGAACACTCGTACAAGACAAATGATAGAATCGAACAACTAGCATTAAGTGGATCTGGATGGAGCCTAGTCTCCCACTTCCAACGTTTAGGTATTAATCTTCTGATCACTGGCTTTGTTCGCAAGTTTATATACTGGAAACCATCAATGGTACTTATAGATTCAAATTCACTGTTAGATTTATTACTGGTAGCTCTGGTGCACAAGTAGTAGTTCACAGACTAGATTAGACACGCGTATTTTAGGGCACGGGAATTCTAGTAACCTCAGGGGGTACTGATCTAAGTTTTATATTCTTATAGCAGAAACACGTAGAACGCAAATCAGTGGGCGAACATTAGATATCACTAGGGTTTCACTTCTATGTAATAATATCTGGATATATGGGTAATTACGAGAGTTAATATCACCTGTTAATTAATAAACACTGATACGCTTAGCACTTCCCAATGGAATGGTTATATATGAATTATACTGGGGCAAAGATATAGCCACTTCATAGAAGTATTAATAAGTGAGTCTCTAAATAGCACTGTAACACTGTAGTACTGATAGAGTGAATCTTGGGTAGTATTTGATTGGTCTGGTCCTGGTTATCTTGCGTCCGTGATGTTGGGGGCTAACGGCTGGTCCCGCGGCCGTCCAGGTGGTCCATATGTAGGAAGTTCTCAAGACGGATCTCTTGGCGATCGTTGCTGGCTACACGCTTATATACCCACTGGTTTGTGAAGGTTATAAGGTGCACATAGATTTCTTGTACGTGGACAGATGCTTCTATCTCAATCTACCACGGAGTCTGCCGGCTCTGGAACTCAATTCTCAGGAACAACACAAGGGCAGAGCTAGAGGTCAACTTAAGGGGGCCAGCCACTGGTTGGTGTCTATCTTTCAACTGATTTTACTGGGGGCTGGAGCTTGATTTATAGGGGCGGTTTTGGACCCTGTAGGCCATAGGGATCTCGAGTTTTGATGGACTTATTGAGCTCTCAATGGATACGGGAACTAGGTAAGGGGTGATTACTGTTGTGGCACATGGCGGTATGGAGCCTTCATAATGTGATATAACTGAGCCTTAGTAAGAGGTACTATTTTGGCTGTATTGGAAGTATTCAGGGGAGAGAGACTGGATCTACTTTGCGAGGAGGTTTGGGACAGCTGTGATAGGGGCGTCTCTCTTAGATTGCTCAGTCTTCATTCTATGGTATAGCTGAGGTGCTAATTTGGTTATTGGAGTGTGCAAGAAAGGTTAATGGGTTATTGGGGGTTAATAGAGGTTAGTAAAGGTGTTAGTCATACATGGTTAGTTCATTGATAGGAAGAATTCCTGTGCTACCTGCCAATGACCCGGAAGTAAAAAACAGGGGTCAGGTATACCTCCGCAGGGGTCGGGGTCTCCCTCCTCGGGTTGGTAAAAAGGGGAGGTGCGTGCCCTCTCTCTGTGATGGTCGTCCGGCGGCTGTGGCTGGGGGCTTGCCATATTACAAGTGTTTGTAATAACCCTCTGTTTATGAGACAGATGTGGGTGTTCGTAATACCAAAACCGAAGGTGCCTTGACCAGCTGGTTTAATTGGTTGGGTTGTTAATTGCATGGTTTGTTGGATGTGGTGGAGACTGGGTTGCTAACTCTGCCACATTTATCTGGAAGTATGGCAATAGAAGTTAGTCACTGGCGAGGCGGCTAGCCTCGCACCGACGATCATTTGGTACAGGGTTGTGAATGGGTTGTGAGGGAATAGATGGCATGCAAAGGGTTAGTAAAGTTCTAATGGTGTTCCTTTCTACTGGGGGAAGGTAGGCTGGATAGGAGTGTAGCTACAAAAGATTTGAGAATGTTAGTAACGGAAAAGTTAAGGATATTCAGGGGGTATGCTGGAGAGGCTAGGTCGGAAGGGAGTTGAGGAGCGTGGGGGGATTAACGAGAGGGAGAGGGTTAAGGGGAGTTACGTGGGAGTTTGACCCTAAGGTCTCTGGGCGTAGGGGTGGCATTAGGCTACAGTTGGTATCGTAGCCTGTGGGTTTATGACAGGGAAGGTACGTAGCCAAACGTTACCGGGGGATGAGCAATAAGTGGTGGTATATGAGTTTGGAAATGATAGAATCATGTGGACTGTGGGCTGTGGGGAAGAGGAGGTTAACTGTAGGTGTGTGCTTGACTGTGGTTAAAAGTAGAAAAATTCATGGTGTGTTATTACTCGTCAATACGAGGGGATATGGACACTATTATTTGACACGGTTTCTTGCTGAGTTAGTTGTCCCTGGGAACTGCGTTTTCTATGAAATATATACCAAAGAAAGCGGCAGTTCGAAGGGGTAGCTTCGTTATTGTTTTGTGGTAGATATGCGTCGAGACAATGGTAACAGAAGGTGGTGTATACAATCTTTGGTTGCGGTAAGAATTAGAGGTACTGCATGGGGGCTAACTTCTGCAGTCATTTCTGTCTAGGTCTTACAGGAATAATGGTTATACATACACTGGTGTACCCGTGGGTCTCATAGTTTCTTATCAATTATGACATGGGGTTTTAACAGATTACTTCTCGGATGGAAGCAAAGAAGAAGATTTATGGGGGCGGTTGGTCTTCAGAAACTTAGTCTGGCAAGACAGGGGGTTAACATGTTACTTCTTGGATGGAAAAACATACATAGATTTAGGCCTGTCTGAACTGGTTGGCATTGGCTCAACCTAGGGACAGGGCATGGGTGTATTAATTTAAGGTGTATTCATGTTCCTCATCATGTAGGTAGAGGTGTAGGACATGAGGGGTAGTGCATACGCGAGGTGGGGGAAGGGTCAGTGGTTAGAAGGGATAGGCAGGTGTGGTTTGGAGCTGCTTAGCTCTGCGGGCTTCGGCCTGTCTTAACTGGTTGACTTGGTCACCTGGTCTTTTCGTTCTGTGGGCCATTCTTTCGGGCGTTTCTGTTCCCGTTTCCTGGTGGTGTTCGCTCGTGGCTTCCGTGGTGGGCTTGTCGTTCTGGGGCATTTTACTTCCCTCTCCTTCGTTGTAGGTAACGAATGGTGTGGATTTGTTCATGGTGGAGGTCATGTATCGAGTGATGTGTGTGGGACTGACAGGAGGCCTCTTCAGTGTGGTGAAGGGGTTAACCTCTCCGCGGCGCACAGGGGGTTTTCTACAGGGTAAGACTGTGCGCACCTATGATGATTTTGGGACCTATTGCCAATTTCGATAAAAAGTACATCATCGTGTAGGGAATGTTTGCGTGCATCGGCCCATATATATTTGACCCCCCAAAAAATGTCTGGGGGGGTAGGGGAACGGTCCGTAGTTGAAAAATGTGGAGCGAATGGCACCGCGCGGCTAGATTGTCATCGAGCGGCGAGATTTCCCTGCCGAATATTTACGCGCGCAGGGGATAGAAGGAGAGGGAGGAGGGGGTGGGTTACCGCGTATTATCACGTATATCTCCTTTTTCGAGCCCTTTTAGGCTATTTAGAGTATGTATACATGTGTAGGGCACCCATATAACAATGAATATGCCTCATAGTGACCAAAAATTGCAATATATAAGGGAATTATAAGAGAATATTTAGGCGGGAATGAAGATGTGTTGGAGGTTTGGCGGCAATTTATGAGCTGAGAGTGTGGTTTACGCCATACATATCACGTATATCTTGTACGTAGAGCACTGTCACGCTTAAATACAGACTTGTACGTATGTATACGTGCCATATATCAAAATATATACCGCATATAAACCAATTCATGCGATATTTACGCACATTATCAATGAGTTTCTATGCGTGAACCAAGGTGTGAGTGAGTTGTGGTGGGAATGAAAGGGGGAGAGGGTGTGTTACGCCCTAAATATCACGTCAATCTTGTATTTAGAGCACTCTCATGCTATAATAAAGACGTGTACATATGTAGGCGTCCGCATATAACAAGGAATATACCGCATATAGCCCCATTGATGCGATATTTACCGCAAATAGTGAATATGTTTCTAGCAAACGGAAGCCTGAAGGGGGGGGTTGCGGGTGGGTGGGGGGGAGGGAGGGAGGGATGCAGGGGTGCAGGGAGCGAGTGAGGCGTGGAGAGATGGAAGTCAGGCAGAAGTGTAGATAGATAACCAGCTTAGTGATAATTGTGGAGGCGCCCCAGGCGTATTGATGTTTGGTATTTTGACCCTTATGTCTACCAGATGGCTGGTGTTGGTTGCCATCAACAGGTCTACAATAACATGGGTCAGGAATGGAGGGAGAGAGAGAGAGAGAGAGAGAGAGAGAGAGAGAGAGAAACTGAGATATGCGTATGTCGTACATATAAATGGACTTCAGAATTGCATTTTTATGCAAGCAGACATTGCATTTTAGACACATGTGAAGTACCACAGAAACATGTAGGCCATTGACTGTAAATAAAGTACTATATTTATAGACCACCAGCGACGGTGCTGAGTCAACACAGGCAGATTGCCTGTTGTGATAGAGGGCTAAATATAGACTGGTGTCTCCTTACACCTGCGAAAGGGTAGATTGCCACCAGAGAAACGTTTACTTATTTATTTCGAAGTAATATGCACTCTAAATGTATATTCTAGACCTACTGCAATTATTTGTATGACAGTCATGACTATGTATAATCCAATATACGCGCGTAGGCGAGACATAAGAAAGCTGGTTGAGCAATTTTCGACACCCACACAGTTATTATTCATTTTTATTTACAATATTATACAATACAAATGTATTTGTGAAGAGTATTTTATCCATTATTGTATTTATACCAATTTTGTTCCCAGACAGAGCTGCTGTATCTGGAGAATCAAGGAGCGGCAAGGGTCAGCTCGTGACCGCCTGACCGTGTGAAAATGAGTGGAGTCACACTGAGAGGGGCAATTTTGCTGAGTGTTTGGGCAATTTTTGACAGAATAAAGTTATATAATTACTAATTCTTGACAGAGACAAACTATTATAAACCTTGGCATGATATAATTGATAATCCCATCAATTTACAAACGTAAATTGGTGGGATAATTCATTTTTTTTTGGTATATTGTCATTTCGATTGTAGACACGAAGTTTTGAGTGATATTTGGTATGAGCTCCTGTGGCATGGTTGGTAAGGTCGCGGACTGGAAAACTCAAAGTGTCGTAGGGTAGTGGGATCGAATCCAGGAGGGGGTTATGGGGAAGGTTTTATATTGTCTAGAACCAATTTTTATAAATTTTTTTTTTTACAAGATCATGCCATTGTATTCAAACAATATGAAATATTCATAGAATATATCATATTGTAAGAATACAATGACATGACCTTGTTTTCTTTTTTTCTTTTTTTATTGTTTTATTTTATTATCATAGTAGGTTTGACATGATTTATTGAAACATATTTATTTTTGTACAATTCACATGAGGTAAGAAAATAATTATATACACATTACTTAGGCTAATAACAAACATATATATTGATATACTAAAAAAATAAGGCATATTACATGTAAATCTTTGAAACTTATAAACTAAATAATGAAACATACAATTATATAATGTAAAAGCTATATCACAGGGACATCTTTTGGAACTTATACATTATATAATATATATGTTACATTATGAGGTAGCGTGATCAATTAGGTCAGGTCAGGTAAGGTAGGGCGCGAGTCCAGGGCAGGGCAGGGCAGGAGGCGAGTCCAGGGCAGGGCACGGGGCGAGTCCAGGGCAGGGCAGGGCAGGGCAGGGGCCGACACTCAGTAGTTCTTGAAGGTGTGGTAGTCCCTGAAGCAGTCACCCAGGCAGAGTGCAACTTTGCACTCGGCGCACATTGAGGTGACTCTTTTGGTCACATGGGGTTTCCTCACACTGGAGCTGGCAGACGGTGCACTGCACCTGCCTGTGACGAGTTGCCAATCAGCTCGGTGTTGGTTGTGTAGTGTCTTTCGACACCACAGCTGGATGTGGGTCAGGAACGTGATCCCCACGCCATGCCGTACGTCTGTGAGTGGTGGTGGCATACTTCTCCAGGAGTTTGGTAGGAGACGTTGTACACGAACTCCCGAAATTTCAGCTTGTGGTATGGGGCCATATCCTTCTTCACCAACCACAAGTTGGAGGCGTCAAGCATCGTTATGTCAACTAGGTGGAGGAAGAGCTTGTGATACCACTTCACGGTCTTCCTCAGACACTCAACACCTGACAGCTGACAGTCAGACTTGTCCACCAGGCGCATGTTTTTGGTGTAGTCCACTACCATGTCGGGCTTGTAGATTGTCTTCCTGGTTCGGTAGTGGATTTTGCCAGAATCCACCTGGGGACCTGTGTGGACGGTGGAAAGCAGGTGGACGTCTCGCTTATCCTTCCACTTCAGGGGTGTCAGTTTCCGACCCTTCTCGAGCTGCTTGTAGTTCTGCCCCTTTCGTCGCCTTCTTCGCACATGCCTCTCGCGGTGTCCCTGGGCCAGGTCGTCTTCTGAAGGTGTGTCACTGGAGGAGGCATCTGTGAGAGGAATGACATCACCTGTGAACTTTGGCATAAACTTTCTTGTCTTTCTGACAGTCCCACATGACCCCGTTTGGTTGTCATAAAGAAACTGGCAGAGAGCAGGAGAAGTATACCAGTTTGTCAGTGTAGATGATGTGGCCTTTGCCCAGGTAAGGTGCCAACATTTTTCCTGACGATGGCACCTGACATGCCCAGG